>CM047592.1:7651508-7688177 GCA_026184515.1 Peronosclerospora sorghi | reverse complement strand
CTCCCCCAGGGATTGGGGTCGGCATCGGAAGATCTCCGAACGTGCTGGCACTTCTATCAGGCCTCCCATAAACACGGGAATGGACACATCGTCCCAATGCGCTTTCGCGTAAATCCCTGCCAACAGGGTCTTAAGTTCTTGGATATATGTTTCCAAGTCCTTAGTGCCCTGACGGCACCTCAGAAACGCCAGATGATTCTGGAAAACCAGATCAGGCGTGGTATACATGTCCATAATCTTATGCTTAAGGACGTCCCAGGTCGGGAACACGTCCATGACCGAATCCGAGCACGTAAACGCCCATGCGCGGGCTTTACCCGTAAGATGGGTCAATGCAAGTCCCACTTGCAAGTGACTAGCGACCACATTCGCTGTGGCGAAGGCCGTTTCGACCTCTCGAAGCCACACATAAAGGTTATCACCCTTTTCACCGGTGAATTCCTTTATCTTAAAGGACAATGTGGGACGCACCCCCGTGGACGTGGAATGACTTCCACTGCAACTCTTCTCATGGGCGATGAGGGCATTGCCCCTCATCTTTACGGCCTCAAGTCCCTTCTCCACTAGGAGCTGCATGCCTTCGTCCCCCATTAGGGATAACAGCATGTTAAAGGCTTCCTGCTGGACGAGTGTTAACCTTTCCCAATCGTCCTGATTCATCATTCGCAGAGGATTCCGTCGTCTACCAACACAGGTGTTGGATTGACTACAGGTGCTACCAGATGTAGCCGGTGCGAACACGCACGGTGCGGCTAGCGCACAGAGGAAGACTTTCCTTAAGAGGCGATTGGACGCTACTTACGCCAATACGCCCTTATAAAAGGGCTTAGTAAGAGTGTACTCTCTTACTCGGGAACAAGATTTCACTTTGGTTTACAAGTTAGCAAAGCTAACGCCTTGATACAAGGCTCCCTTAATAAGGGGGTAGCTAAGGGAAGGACGTCCTTTAAACTACAACAATCACTGCGCGCGCGACCGGAAGAGGTCGTGCGCCTAGCAATCTTCAGAGTGAAATGTAAACTGAATGTATATTTAATATGTAATTAGCCTAAATTAATTTAAACTAATGTAAACTATATGTAATACTAAGTAGAACTTACTAAATTCGTACCTAGCCAAAATGTAGTGTACACCACCTGTGTACTAACACGTGGCTGTCTGCCACGCATCCACCAAGGGCTCCTGCCCTGATTGGTTAAAATAACCAATAGGTCCAAACCTTTCGGACCGGTCAATACTGACCCCAATCGTAGTGTACTTACGTACACAACATAACTAAATGTAACCAGAATGTAACCCTGTTACAGAAATGGCGTATACCAATGGCAAAAGAATTATGCTACATACTGCCACCCGAAGGCCAATACATGGCATCCACTAGACCAACAAGATGTTAGCAGTAATGGTTACTGTTATTATTGATGATGAACCAAAGTTTTCTAGTTCTCTTGCAATAATGTAAGGAAGTGTCACGGATTTGGTTCGAAGAACGGATGTCTAAAAAGGGTCGTTGATGCATTTTCATGCTAGACTTGGACATCTAAACTATGATGCCATCGAACGATTGCCCCAGGATTCATCCAGTAGGATCAAACTGTCTGATCGCAATGGATGATTTTTTAACAGTGCTCATGGCAAGCAATCGAAAAATCCGCGAGTCAAGGGCAGTGGTAAAATGCTCCAATTGATCGAATTGGCGGCGTAATTTGCTCCGATATGATGGGGCCTAGTACGCCGAAGGATTGATGGGGGAATGGATTTATGATTAAATTTGTTGATCATAAGTCCATGTGCTCTTGGAAAAATCAAAGATGTTGCTGCCAAAAAATCGAACATTTCTTCTAATCTTCTAGCGGCAGTTTATCTGCAAAGTACATATATTACGTACCAATAGAGGGTAAAAATTTAAAAAACATTGATGGTTTCTGTCAACGAACTCGTGTTGAGCGTCAAAATTGTTCGATATCGATTTGTGTATGTTTATCAAAGTACACTCGTTCCGACTATAAATAGTGTACTAGGCACGTGACTTCAAAACGAAACGAAAGTAGGACAGAAATAAGCAGAAATAAAACGAAAACAAACTTTGTACCCACGTTATATCCACTTATATATCCACGCAAACAAAAAGTGACCGAAACTATTTCCACACTCCACGAAATGACCACTTCTAGCTAGAGATAACCGTACTAACCACCAAATGTGTACTTGGGTACCTTAAGTAAAAATCAGAAGTATGTATATTATAGTTAAGCTTAAAACTTAATCTAACAAAATGTATATAACCTTCCATAAGACCAGACGACCAATCAAATGATAACGGTGCCGGCGATCTCAGTGCCGGCCAGATCAGTACCGGTCAAAACGATACCATCCAGAAACAGTGCCGGACAGCTCAGTGCCGGCCATCTCGGGGAAAGTCCGAGTATGATTTGGTTAATATCGGATTTTAAGGTAAGGGCTTGTCATTGGTGAAAAGTCGTCATGACCTAAATCCGCCCGTCTTGCGTAGTGCATGAAGAGCGGGTCATTTCAACAAGAATAGTGAAGCCAACAATCAAGCCAGTTATGGGAAGGCCGAAAGGATTAATCGTACTGTCCAAAATATGGCAAGATGCATGTTGTTGCCAAGTGGATTAAATCTTTCGTTTTGAGGCAATGCGGTTCAACATGCTGCTTATATATTGATCTTCAGCCCATTGCGTGGGCGATAATTGACCAGAAAATGACATTTACTTGCCGATATATTTGTTTTTGTACGCATTTCACGGTTTGGAGGGACACCAGGAAAAGACACTTGCGAAACATGCCGAACGTGCTCTGATACTGTGCAAGAATGAGGAAAGAGAGGGGTAAAAGGTATTCCTGACCAAGGACAAGGTGGTGATTACATCCGAAGCGATACCGATATCGAGTCACTTTGGTTTGTTTTGTCAATATTTTTGTTTAAACCAACGGTTGCGTTGGCCCCGGTATTGAACCCGGGACCTTCCGGTACCGAATTAAGCAGAGAACCCCTCGATCATGGTCGTTCATATCGAGTCACTTTGGTAAGGAAGCCACTGAACGAAACTCACAAAGAGTTTCGAGAATGGGGATGATAAAGAGCTGCCAAACCTCGCAGCTAACTTCAAGAAGGCATGCAAGGGCAGCAAAAATATGAAATCAAATCAAAGGGTGAAAATGATGAAGACTACGGTGTAAACACCAATCCAAGATCTGGTGAACATTTGCACAAGTCTGGATGAAAGAAAAAGAATACACCAAAGCGATGGTCTTTAAGAAGTCCAAGGAAATAAGAGATAAGAAAAACCAAGGTTGATCTGAGGAGGAAAACTTCCACCCGGAACGAAAAAAAAGAATCTGAAACCACGCAGGGAAATGCACTGTTTTTCTATGCAGTAGCAGAAAATGTTGGTTCCTAATGAATGTGGCAGTTCCAGAACCAAGGTTCTTTAAGGAGGCGCATAAAAGCAGAAATGCTGACATATGGAAACCGGCTGAATAAGCCCAATTAAAGTGTTCCAAGGATCTCGGAATTAGGGATGGGTGATAAGGAAACCTGCGAAAGAGCCTCTGCCAACAAAGTGGGTCTACAAGACCAAACTAAAATGGATGGTACCATTGAAAGGTAGAGGGCCCGATAAGTGGCAAGCGGTGACAAACCAGTTTACGGTCAAGAATATTTTTCACGTTTTCTACCGTCATTGAACTCAAAAATTTCCATGTAATTTTTACGATGGCCCAAAAATTTGGAGTGTGCTCGCTCGACACGGTTATGTTCCAAGTGCCTACCCAAACCCAAAGACTGAGGATGGACACCTCAAAGTGCCAAAGAAAAGGTATGGAAATCACAAAATATGACCTTGTAATTTTCGCTGTGGAATTTAAGGATAAGCTGCACTGCAATTACGCAAAAAGTATATGGTCTGAAGCATCCTGGAAGGCTTTGGCATCAGCTACTGTTTGAAATCTTTCAGAGAATGGATTCTTCGCAATGTGTCACGGACAAAAGTTTTTTCGCTAAATGGTCAAATGGTGATACGGTTCGAGTTGATGCATATGTCAATGACCATTTGGTCACAGGAACTACGACTCTAGTAGTCGAAAAAAAATCAACGACATGAAAGTTTTCGAGATAAAGATTTGGGGAGCGTGAAAACTTTTGGCATCAGGATTTCTTGAAGCCCGAGTGAAGGGTACGCTATGGATCAAGAATGCACGATCGACGAAGTGTTGAAAAGATATAGATTAAAAAAGGCGAACCCGGCTAAAACTAGTGCTTAATGCTGATGTGAAAGAATTTGGAGAATCATTGCCAGTGGAATCGCGGGAAAATATGCCCTGTGTTAAGAAATTTTAATCTTTTCTTGGCAACTTGTTGTGGATATCTCGGTGACAACGTCCATATATCTCGTTGGCCGTGAATTTCTCTACCCGCTGCAATCACCTGATCTATATAGCGGTGAAGCGTATCGTGCAGTACCTGAAAGGAACCAAGTCGCTAAAGATACGTCTAAAGCATGATATAGAGCAACCGATGCCTGTCCGAACCACCTGCTATTTTGATGCAGATTTTAAAGCAAGCAAGGTGGCGGTGGCATTAGCGCTGCAGTAGTTTACGTGAATGGAGTCATAATGTGTTCGCAGTGCAAAAAAAAGCCGTGTTGTCTACCGCGGAAGCTTAAATCGTGGCGGCATTGGTGAGTGGATAGGAAGCGCTTGGTTTGAAGGAGTTATTTACGAAATTGGAGTACACACGAAGGCATCATTCCTACTGAAGATTCAAAACCAAGTGGCGATAACAATGTGGAAAGCGAATCTAGTACTGGAAGCACGAATCATTTTAGCTTCTAAACCAGTTAAAATACCTAAAGAGATGTAATTCATAATAGATTTCTTGAAAATAATCCAAGATTACCAAGTACATCCCTTTCACTCCTACTCACAAATCATCTCCATATTTTGCCACATATGTGAGTTCGACTTCATCAAGCTAAACAAAAAAAATTATTAAAAGATTATGCAAAGAGGGCGTGGTTGAAACGATTCATTTGTCGAGTGTGAAGATGATCGCTGATTTTCAGATGTAGAACAGCTATTGCAAGAATTGCGGAAGCAAATTTATTGGATTGATGAGGTTATAGATCGCGCCGTTTCACGAGGAATTTTTGAAGTTGAATGTATCAAGTTAGAAGCTCGGGTGAAAATACATGCTCAAAAGATGAAACCGCTTTGACTATAAATTCATATGGATACACAAGGCAGAGGTTTCCTGGGGTCCTCTCCATAATCTCATCTTTCAAATGAACTAGCGCACAGTTAAAAGAATCATAGATAGTTGGAGTTTTATCTTTTCACGATTAACTTTTGAATTTCGTAATTGTGTAATATGATGTACTATTTTTTATCTTTTTGCCTAATTCACTTCTAGTTAGCAAGCGAAGCGCCTTTTACGCATATTCTTTCTGACCAAAACTTTCAGGTCAGATAGTTTAAGATTACACAAAGAATATCTTTTCTACAAGATCATTCTTTGCGTCGTGGCTTCTTTAGGTGGCAGCGAGATAGATTAAAGGGAACAGCGCTTCTCTTGCAACTCACCTTCCCTCCATTGCGTAATTACTCAGATATGATCGGTGTAGGCCTTGATGCGGTTGAGGTCGTGCACAGGTTAAAGATGCAATCCAAACTTTTTTTGAAACGAAAGTTTTAGAATCTTTGAATACTAAGTATACTGGGAATGTTCAGAATTTAAAATTTTGGCATTTATCGTAGGACGCTAAGAGCATCTCCACCGGTCAATGTTAAATTCGTTCTATATCAATTTAAAGCCAAATCTTAAAAATTGGTTCTCCACCGGTAAAATTAAATCTGTGCTAAATTAGAAATTTCTTTAAACCTGGACACCCAGTGTCAAGTCTGTAATCATTGTCGACGCGTATTAAATCAGTATTATAAGAATTTGATATGATATAAGATGGACACCGCTGGACCAAGTGCTCCGGATTCAATGAATTAACTAGGGGATGTTACCCGTCGTTCCGACGAACTGTTTCATAGAAATTTCATTGAAACTACTGTATATCTACATTTACTTTGAAACCACAAATAAAGACAGTTTTTTGCGGGTGCGTTTTCACCATAGTCGTATAAGTAGTGGTGTGCGACACATGACCGGTTATGGATCTAAGCTTAGTAATGCGGTACTTTTCGTTGCTATTTTTGTGGCATTAAAGTAGGCACCGTATTATACGTACATTGTACAGTTTTTGTGGCACCACGTCATGAACAAAAACTAAAATTAAATTTGAGTGACGGATGGAGGGAGTAGCTCCAATCCCATCGATAGATATTATATAGATAATGTTATAATGTTATATGTCACTATATTGAGTGAGGACTTCTACTGAAAAGACGTTAAGAACATGTGCAATGTGGTGAATCAAATAAAAGTGGGCTTCATAACGTCAAGCGATCTGCACTACATGAAGTCATCATAGTCGTCGTATGTGTCTTCGTAATCAACGTAAGCAATTCCTCCAGTCCCACAGCCATTTCCAATTTGGCGTTCAACATTAGCGTAGCCTTGATTACCTTTTTTGCTATTTCTTCTTTCCTTTAGGCTTAGCGGCAGCAATTTTTCGTTCTTTACTACGTTAATGATGGCTGTAATCTCTTTCAAATCTTCAACCGTCAAGTTCACGGAGGCATTGGTCAGAATCACCTTAATACACTCAAGAGCGTGCTTTGAGTTGGAATTCAACAACCGAGCTGACACTACGTCACCCAAATGTTCGTGATCGGCTAGCGAAAGTAGGCGCATAGCTGATACAGTGGCGTCGACATTATTAGTAGCTTTGGCCGCTGGTTTGGACGGAGCACCAGCAAAAGCATAGATAGCCATCTCAGTCTCCTTCTTCGATAGAAGCATTTTCGCGAGCGCGTCGCTGGTCGTCGTTCTCGTCATCCTGGGCTGCAAGACGCGCTTTGGTGAGGAAAATCTCCATTTTTTTGCTTCTCTTCGATTTCCTCGAGCTTTAATTTCTTTATTTGTTTAGGATTTAGCAAGATCTTGGAGGTAGTAACCTTGGTTTTTGCTGCTACCTGTAGCTCTTCTTCTTCGTCGTGACATCTAGCCGCGGCTTGCAGTACTGACGGCACTTCAAAATCATCATCATTTAATAACAGAATTCATGTCGTCGTGATCCCGTATCTAATCGAATATCTCGATCTATGAATACAACAGAATGATGGTCGCAATCCCGTACCTAATCGAATTCAAACTATACTATAAATATGACATAATTGAATTCGATTTTATATTGGTTACAAATAGCGCTTTTACAGTTATGTGAAAAACTATTCGACTTAGCATTGGTTACAAAAAGGGCTTTTGCATTTTCTTCCTATATAAAAGTTTTCCGTCCGTCTCCCGATCACGTGACCTGCCCATACCCCGTTGGTACTACGGGTACCTACACTTTAAGTTTTTCGTTCGTCTGTCAGTGCGACGCTCCTGGGCAAGACTAGCTGCTGTTTTTGGCATATATACTATTTGAAACACACTTTCTTACTGCTCAGTGCTTGAACAGCTGCCGTGGTTGTTGAGTTCAAGTGCCCTTAAATGGGGAGAAACCGTCACAGGTAGGAGAGACGTTCAGCTCGAACAGGTGCACAGCAAGAAGCGGCAAATGCGCAGGAACAAAAGGGATACAGGCTACGCAAACAGCAATGTAAACAGCAACACTTGAAGTGCTGAATGTGCAGTCCCGACACAAAAACACCCGCCGATTGAAAGCCGGCTGAACAGGATGTAGCACGATTGCGTCGCGTATTCGACGTGATTGGGCTGCGGCTTCGTCTAAAAATCGGTCAAATGAAAGCCGGATGCAGTGCTATGCGCTGCAATGGATCGATGAACGCGTAACAGGATCTTCTCTGTGCGCGCTCACATTTCTCAACTTGCTTCAGTTGTGGGAAGGTTAAACTACCACTCATAGCTCCACCGTAAAAAAACAATGGTGCGTCGTCTGCTTGAAGACCAGACTTGGTGGGGCAAAAATTTTCGTGAAAATACAATAATGCCTTTACTTGGACATCAGTTGGTGCGGAAATATGGCATAAGCGGCATTCAAAACATGGGGGCTTGACCATCTCAACGGTATCCTCCTACTTGGCAATGAGAATGCGCCCAAATTTGCACAGATCTATATACATAAACCGCAAATACAAGTCGATGGATATCTTGCCCTTGCAGATATGCTTAATCTAACATCATGGAAGAGATGCAGCAGATGCTTCAAGAGACGGTTGAGTATACGAAGGGCACGGTGAAGACAACATACCGAGCCTACAGCACTAGTATCCTTACGTTTGATTTCATTGCGAGAAAAAAATTCGTGTGGTGGAGTCCAGTTCAAAATCGAACAGGAACTGAACCACCGTCGTGCCCAGCCGACCAACTACCGGGGGTACCCCGCGAACCTTCGCCTGGGTGCCGATCGGGCGACCGATCGGCATTGCAGGACGCCGAGTCCGATTTGTCTTGTGTCTCATCTTGTGTACCCATTGGTGTGGGTGGCTACACACTCGGCGGACCGTTTCTCAGTGAAGATCTTGGCAGGTACTAATATGCGTGTATCACTTCTGGGTACTGGGGTATTGGTCCTAAATTACAACGAAAAGATAATCCAATGTAGTCGATCTGGAAACGGAGCGGAAATCGTTACTCCGAATGCGGCAAAATCTGGCACTTGACTGCACGTAGCAGTGAGTAATCCATCCAATAGGGTTTCTGACACTTGATTGCAAAAGAAATGAGTAATTCAGCCAATAAGTTTTCGCACTTGACTGCAGATCGCAGTGAGTAATCCAACCAATTCCTGGGACTTGACCGCAGATCGCGATGAGTAACCCAGCCAGTAAAACACGTTCCAAACGTGGCCGAACAGAGTGAACGTAATGGGAGATTCCCGTCGTGGGACTTCCGGTGGAGCTCAGTCCTGGCCGGTATTAATGAGCAAGAGGGGACCCTGTTAGCCCTCTGCTCCCAATGAATCCTTGCGTAGCGGCGGCTTATGCAACCCAATGTAATACGAACAATATATTTAATAAACCAATTTAAATCCAATATGTAAACTATATGTAAACCGTGTGCCTTACCTCAAATCTGCGTACAAAACACTCCAAGCACACGATTGGCCCAAACCACTCCGTCTTTTAAGCCAACCCGATCGATCCGCCTTGACAACTGGTACACTGGTACAAACTGGTCAATAATTTTCAATAGAACTTCACCACATGCGCGCGGTTTTATTGGCCGTTGGAGTGTTATAAGGGTGGGATTCATCTACTAATTTGTTCCGTTGGGACAACGGGTTAAATCGAATGAATGTCTTTCCGTATCGGGATGGGCGTATCATGGGGGAACCTTAAGCCCTAATCGAACAGCACAAACCGTATAAAATCAAGTGTGGTGGCGAATGGAGGGGGATCAGGTGGTGGATCTGGAACTCCGTCTGTCTTGCCTGCAATTGAACGACCGAAGGAGGTACAACACCCCGATTGCCGACGAGGTTGGCGCGATCATGACGGAATATGGTCAAGACGGCAGTATCTCCGATCGCGAGCCTCTAGAACGACGACTAATGCGTAACGTCGGTTATGACGATGGACTACGTTGAATGAGTTTGCATAAGCTCGGAATGATGGGAGCAGTCAATGTCCGAGATTGCACACGCAGTCGTTGACAGAAAAAGAGTTTCTTACATTTTTTCAAAGTAAATATATATATACAGTATTTTAAATGAAATTTCAATGAAACAGTTGGTCGGAACGACGGGTACCATCCCCTAGTCTATATAATAACAGAGTTCATGTCGTCGATGCACGCTCCTGTACCTAATCGGATACCTCGATCTATTTATTTAACAGAATGATGGTCGCGATTCCGTACCTAATCGAAGTCAAACTATACTCTAAGTTGGACCTAATTGAATTGAACTTTAACATTGATTATTCCAAATAGCTCTTATAGGACATCCTGTGTAACTACGGTCTTATAGCCCACCCTGTCTGCTCCCGCATTAGTATTCCTACCCTCCAAAGCCACCGCAAGCAGAGAGTCCGCGTTGCTCGTGAAACCGAATGCTCGCCAGCGGTGTGCTCGAGAAGGTACTCTTGAGACGCAAGAACAACCCCCAATGATATCGCAAGCGGAGAGACCACGTTCACGGCGAAACCGATTGGCTCGGGAGAGGCGTGCTCGAGAAGTATTATTGGGACGAGAGAAGAACAAGAACAATGAAACCGACTGGCTCGGGAAAAGAATGCGTGATATTGTGCTGTACAGACACCAGAACAACAACACCAACGAATCTGACTGGATCGGGAGCTGCGAGCCAATAACATGCTCTTGAGATTCAAGATCTACAAGAACAACGACACCAAGCTCATGCAGAAGAAATACATGCTCAGCATGCTCGGAAGCATCTAGAAGACCGCTTGCGCGCCACTGAACCGGAGTTCCCCCTTGCACGTCGGGAGATCCCCTCAAATTACACCTTGCTGCGCTTTGTGCTCAACTGGGCTAACTTCTGCTGCCAAAACTGCAGCGCGCTATATTAGATTAAGGAGCGCGTGATGGGTCCTAGATCAACCCTTGCACGTCCACTTATCACAATGTGCTGCAACCATGGAAAGATGGCCAATGTCCTACCATTGGCACAGCCACCAGGGCCGTTACGGAGTTTGCTACGGGTATTGTTCGAGAAGAGTTGATGGTGATCCACGGCCAGGCATTGAACGGACTGATCAACACGATATTTTTTATAATGGAATTATCGATACCGCTAGGAACGCAAGTGCCTTCTTTATCCACCATGCAATCCTTGCAGACCGCAATGACATTGTGGTCGAGATCAACACAGCCATCCTGACATGGTTCCGGGGGGAGTGCAGGAATTTCTCAGCGCCGACAAAATTGACGATGACTAACGTAATTTAGAAAGAGTTCTTGAGCTGGCTCGACGTGAATGAATGGCCACCGCATCGACTGCCACTCAATTGGCTCACCGATCATTCTCATGTAATATTTTGATGCATTCAACTTCTTTGCAGCGATACGCGCCTCATTGCCCACCTGGCTTCAAGAACTTGTGATCGAGGCTGATCTTGACGGGTGATCATGTAGGGTACATATGCTTTATCGCGCGCATTGCACTAGGAACTGAGCAATCAGGCCTGCCCTACACGCTCCGTCGGAAGACATTTCCTGTGCGCTTGGCCTATGCGATGACGATAAACAAGTCACAGGGACAGACGCTGCACAAGGTTGGCATATGTTTCACAAGGGACGTGTTCTCGCATGGCCAGTTGTACGTCCTTTTCACGTCGACAGCATCGGAGAACATCTCCGTCCTTTTGGAAGCTGAGTCTGCAGAAGTACTAGTAATGCGCAACGCCGTTTATGACGAAGCACTACGTTGAATGAGGTTACAAATTGTCGCAATGATGTGAGCAGTCAATGTCCAAAATTGCACACGCAGTCGTTAACACCAAAAAATAAACTTTTCTTTTTTTTCAAATTTTAATATACATAAACTGTAGTTTCAAGGAAATTTCAATGAAACAGTTCGTCGGAGCGACGGGTACAATCCCCTAGTTTAATATAAATATAGCACGAGCCGGTGGAGATGCTCTAATACAGTTGGCTCTCTCTATAACAGCCCCAATTGCCTGGCCTGGTTTTGGCTATGATACTGAATGGATGTTATCCGTGTATAACAGCTTTAATGAAAGTGCCTGCGGATGTCTGTTATATGCGGAAATCTAATTCTTTTTGAACTTTCTGTTACCAATTCATTGAGAAATGTGTGAAAGAGAGTAGGCTACAAAGGCGGAAAGCCCTATTTCTGAGGTACAAAGAAGGAGGAAATGGTTCGCTTCTTGGCGTTGGACACTTTCGAGGCAACTATGAAGCGCTTGAATTAGCGGAGAAGTGTATCAACCTCTCCGGACGTTTCAAAATTAGAGGCCTTCTCTTTCAGTCCTCCAAGGAGAGCACCAACAGCATCTTCCATCTGTGACCCAGGTATGGGTGCAGGAGCTTTGTCAACGTCTTCGTCCTCCTCCATCGCAAGGGGAACTTCATCCAGGATACGTACCCCAGCAATGATCTCTTCATCACTGAGGGTCTCAACAACTGGAAGCGTAGCATCGACGGCAAGGTAGTCCTGGAGATCCATAGCGGAGTGGATCTCGTGCTCTGAAATCTTGCTGATAAGCTATGTTATGTTGGCAACGTCAGAGACACGATCGGCGTTGGCAGTTGACCAGATCTTAGCTCTGCAGAGAGTATGCCCGTCTTGTGACATCAGTTGGTAATTGTCGCTTGCTGGACTTCGTCCCAAGACTCGACAAGCATGTCGATGTCTTGGAGGATTGAGAACTTGTTGTCTGCGGAGAAAGGATGAGTCCCGGTCTTCTCGTATTCATCCACGAGGTGATTGATGTAGTGGGCCTTGACCTTGACCTTGAAATTGGCGATGATTCTGGCGTCGGAAGGTTGAAGGTGTGAAGTGGTGTGCGGTGGCAAGAAGTGCGTCTGAAAACTTCCAACAGTTTTGTAAATCATTGTATTCTAAATGTAACAAACAACTTTTTATACCTTCATATGAGTCAGTTGATCTTCATCCTCCTCAAAGTCATGAGGACTGGCATTGTGAAACAGAAGCAGAATACGCCGCTGGTGATGGCGCATGCGACGGTTGAGCCCAAGGAGGTATTCTTTGATATATGCAACCACGCATCCAAGCCTTCTTGTTGTGACGGTAGTTGATGTGGGGGAGATTCTTCATGTTGACGCTCTTGTAGCACCGCGGTTTGGCAGCTGTTCCAATGAAAAGAGGCTTGAGTTTCTCAGTGCCTGCCAAAATAAACAAGTGTCAGAATCCTAGCAAGAGAAAAAAATCCAAAAAGACAAACTACCCCACCACTGGCATTGCACGTCAGCAGCACAGAGATGCGGGACTTATCCGTCTTGGAGCCATGTCAGGGGCAGTGGACAAAGTCTTCTTGGGAGTCATCCGGTATTACAGCCCAGTTTCATCGCAGTTGAAAATGTCGTTCTTGTTGAAGTCCTTGGTGATGTTACGCAGGTCGATGCAAAAGGCTTCAAGGTCCTGCATTGGCGCACTGTTGGCTTCACCGTGGATGCGGTAGGACTTGATGTTGTGCCGATTCTTGAAGGGCTGTATACAACCCTCAGAAGCGACAAACTCCTTTTTCTCCTGCCCTTCTGTGTTGATGCCCAACGAGAGTGCAAACTGGAGAGCATTGCCGATGACAAGTGTGTCGCTGAGCACCACGTCCTTTGCCCTGGCCTGCGTGAACCAATGTTTCACAGCCTTGTCAATCTGGAAAGGCAGAAGAAATTGAGAAGAACAGAAACATCTCTCGCAGAAAAAAAAACTCAAACCTCTAGAAAGGAGTATCACGGATTTTCTTCCGCTGGATATTGACGTGCTCTTCTCTAGCCTCCTTCGCAGCTTTGGTGTACTTGTCCTTCTTGATGAGAATGTCGGTGACAGTTTTCTTGCTGGCAATACTGAACTTCATCGCCAGCTGCTCATGGGTGACAGCTGGGTTCTGCTTCTTGTACTCTAGCAGAGCCACCTTGATTTCGAAGGAGACTCCCAGCCTTTTTTTGGGGGGGGGGGGGGCATGTGATGAGGTGAAGGATGGGGTGGCTGGTGGGTGCTGCTGGTGCTGGGGGTTGTGGTGGCTCTTGTGGCTTTTTTTTCTTGTCTTTTTGTTGGTTTGGTGGTGGTTTTGGTTATTTTTTCTGGTGTTCCGATGATTTTCCGTCTTAAATTAATTGATTTTAGGTGCTGGCTGTTATATAGGGTGCAACTATGTATGAGACGAATCTGTCTGGCATTGCTGTTGCTGTTATAAACGGAATGCTGTTAAAGAGAGCGGAAAATGTGTGGCAAAAAACGGTTCCGGCCAAAATCTGCCTGGTATATTGAATGGCGTTATAACTGGTAGCTGTTATAGAGAGAGCCAGCTGTATATTTGTGTGACGCCGTATCACTACAAAGAGGATTGCTGATTAGACAGGGTTTTATGATGATAAATAATACTAGCATAGTGCCCGATGAACCAACGGGGCAATAAATTTAATATTTATAACACTGCAGAATGTAAATTGGTGCTGACCTGAGAAAAATGCGAATTTGGGCGTCTAGTAGGCATAGAAACCATCGAGAGCTAAGAATTGCGCTTCTTCAAACGTCCACTGAATGTTTTCTAACGCTGTATAGAAGACCATCCGTCCTTCCTTTTCTTTTCCTCCTTCTCTGCTCGAGAGACGAAAACATCACAATGAAGTAAGCCTAACGTTTCGTCTCTATCGCAATGGATGGTACCCTTAATAGCGTCGCCGTCCACCAATAGCTTTGCTTTAATGCGTGCGTGCGCTTTCTTTCCGTCCTCAGGTGCTGCATCCTTTTTCCCAATACACCACCATACAAAACATGAACAATCGAGCACTGAAGTAGCAGCAAGCAATCCACGGACCCTGTACCAACTCGGCCATTCGGTTATAATGTAACAGCACGAGCAACGACGCTCCCATTCTTTCAAACGCTTGACCTCGTTTCAGCCACGCCACGACATGCTCGTTGTCTCCAAGAAACACTTCCTTGAATGCTTCCGTCTCGGCCTCCAAGCGCCCGTTCTCAAGATCGCACGTCCAATGCCCAAGTAAATGTCTTTGTAAAACATGTCCAGGATCGCCGGGTGATTGTTGGATTTTGGAAGTGACGTGGTTCCGTTCGTGCTCGTTGTTTCCTTCTATCCATGTCCACACTCTCGATCCGGTCGACAATCCACCTGCTTGTCGTCGTTCGAAGTCACTGCCTAGTGTTACCCAGCTCTTCCTCGCTTTTCAGCAGCGCGGGCGCTACTTGTTCCAATTCTTTTGTCGCATCTAACGCTCGCTCGTACCGTCGCTTCGCTTCTATCCACTTGCCGTCGTGCTCATCAGCCACGAACTTATTCATGGCGACGGTGCTCGAGAATCTCTTGCAGTAGCTTGTGCTTTGACGCAAAGGCTGCATGCTATTGTACGTAAGTCAGTTAGTTTCAACCAATCAAAATGAGAGCTACGTACACCAAAAGACGGATCAAATTCTATTATATATATATAGATAAACATATCACTAGCTGTAGGGCGCGTCCGACTACGGCGGGCACCCCTATAGGCGAACGAAGTTCGACCTGCTACAGCCAACCAGTCTTTGGTGCTGCAGATTATTCTCCCGCTTGGCAGTTTGCCTCTCTTGGTCATTCTCATACTTGGATGGACGACCACGCTTGCGCGGGATGGTGGAAGATGAGGAAGGGGTAGGCTCCATTATGAATTGATTGACAATAGTTCTGCTCAAAGGGCGAGAGGAGTGCTTTCTTCCCGTTGCTTTTTATGTTCATCTTTATGTTCGTTTCATCTCTTTGTAGCTAAATTTCTGATTGGCTGAATTGAGCCAGCGGTACTGCGCAGAATTCAGCCAATCAGGAATTTAGCGTTAGGTCACGTCAAACGGCCCGTCACAAAACATGAGAGCTCACTTCGTTCGCGATTATTACAATGCCATCCCGTTGCCATCAACTTCAGCGCACGGCTAACGTTCGTCTTATAGCTTTAACCCAATCACGTCGTCTCAGTTTTGCGCGAGAGAAACTGGGTGCCGCCATTGAGGACCGTTTTGCGTGCAAATCGTTTTTACCTGATGCAGTGCCGGACAAGACACTCCGGGAAATTCTCAAGCTCACGTTGGTGCGTACTGCGGCACAAGATCTCCCGACAAAACATCGCTTACACTGTTCTCATTGTATTCACAGAGATCTCCAACGGGATTCAACACGCAACCGTATGCTTGCGTGCTAGTGCGTGAGAAGAGGGACCGCGAGAAGCTAGCTGAGGCCATGTTAGGCTCAAACGCTGGCAAGGTCAAGCAAGCCCCTGTGGTGGCAGTCTTTGGCGCTGACTGCGGTAAGTTGAGAAATCTCGATAGATAAATGGGGCGACGTTAAAGCTGAGCTTGAATGAGTATGGATTGTCTGATACTTCAGAGCCTACGAAGCGTGTGCCACGTCTACAACAGTTGGCCCATGAATATGGGGCCCCGGCAGATGTGGTGAGGAACATGCTGCACGTTGTGCGTCTCTTTTCAGGCGAAGGTATGGTTGCAAGCGGCCTTCGTGCAGTCATTGCCACAACCATGTCACCGCTGTTTCCTGTTCCTTCGAGCGTCTCGACTGAAGCGTGGGCGTTCAAGCAGACGACCTTCGCTGCTGCGACGTTCCTGTATGCGGCACAAGTGCATGGCTTATCGACGTGTCCAATGGAAGGGTTCGACCAGATTCGCGTGAGGAATCTGCTGGACATTCCAGACCGCTATCGCGTGCCAGTTGTGATCGCTCTGGGGCATCCCGACCCGGCTGCAAAGCCAGAGAAACCTTCCGTAAGACTTGACCCGACCGAGGTATTCTTTGATGGTAAATTTGGTCAGTCCAGTGAAAATCTCTTTTCTCGTAAATAAATGCCATGATTTAACGATGCGTATACGCCTTTCGGGTTACTTAATGGTCTTACTTCTGCAAAATTGTGCGAATACTGCTGCAGCGCTGATCTAAGAGCTCGAGCATTCGCTTTTGAAGCGAGTGGTAGGAGTGGACCACATTTGTATGGGCCTTCTCCTGGGCTAAATGCTTGGGCGAACTCAACTCGTTCGACAAGATGGGCGCTGGGAAGTGGAGATTCTCAATGTGCGTCTGCAACTCAACCAGCGACTCCAGCATGTGCTTCAGAAGGTTGCGCAGCGCGGAAGCTGCTGCTGATAGCTGCTCACTCTTCTTGCCTTTCTTCTTACTCACCGCGCGGTGCACAAGTGCTAACGCACTGAGCGAGAAAAGACCAGCGTCCGAGAGCAAGGACGACACCATGGAAACTGCATACGGCGACAGTGCTTCAGGAGCAGACCTAAACGTCAAGTCTGCGCAAAGAAGCGTAAGAATCGATGCAAAATCGTCCTGGAGCGACAGAAACGCTGCCGAAACACCAATCTCGTCTGCATTTTGGCTATTTAATATGTTCACCAGACGCACGGACACGTCCATAACAACCGAGCTCCATTGCCAGAGTTTCTGGTGAGGTTGAACTTTACCGGAAGAATTTGAGAAATGCAACCGAGTGATAATGTGACGATATTCTGCTGTCCGAGCATTCAACGCCGCTTGGTCGTCCTCAGCGATACTTTGAAGTAATTTTGGAGCCACCACGCGGAGCTTTAGCCACAAAAAGGAGGAGTGGACGTTCGCTGATCGATCACATTCCACAAGAGGCGTCTCATCCTGGCCACAGAAATCCCCCGTCGGAATCTGTGGCTGCGCATTCCAATCTACAATAACTTCTCGGTGTTGGTTGTATGACAATTCGGAACCATCAGACGTCAGCATGCTCTCCAGAGCTGCGATTTGTGCTTCACAACCTGAAGATGTGACAACCTCGTAGAGTTTTGCAAGCCCAGCAGTGACAGCATCCAGCAGCTCGAACCGCAACGCTTCTCCTTTACTAATCGCCAGTGTGTGCGATTTCTTCATCCGCTTGTGGAGGAAAGAGGTCATGTCAATCACTTTCGAGTAAATGCCGAGGGGATAGGCACGAGCGATGTACTCAGGTGTGTCGTTTGCTGTGCTACGGTGTAGAGCGGCTATTTTAGTTGTTAGCTTTTGTGCTTCCGGGTACTGGCAAAAATCCAGCAGTTTGTCCAGCACTAGAAAAGCTAACGAGTCCAATTGCACATATTTCACATCTAGATCCGCATAGCGGGCAAGCATCGCTTCTGCAGCACCTAAGTAGCCGTATACACGGATGAGAAGTAGCTTCATTTGGAAATTGTATGCGCTCTTCTCCAGTCCGTACTCCAGAAGTCCAGCGGCTCGCTCCAAGTGCACACGACAACCACTAGTCCGCTGACAAATATCGAGCAAAAAGTGCGTTGCAAGGAGCAGCAAGTCGTCCGTTAGCTGGACTTCACGCTGTCCGCCGGCGCTAGCCATATTCAGCCAGTTCGTAGCTTCATATTCGTCCTCGAGCTCCGTCACTAAGGAATTCAAATCGTCCACTGAAAACGTTTCATAATAGCCCAGAAACCGAAGAGATTTGAGCGCTACCAAGCGCTTAGTCAGATTCCCTTGTCCGTCTTTGCGAGTCGTGTCTGTGACTTGGTCGTCTGCCGGTTTGATTTTGAGCAAGTTTGCGGATATCTCAGACAGATGGCAAAAGTGTTGAGCCAGTTTTAATTTTGCGGCTGCTGAGACCAACGTGCTCTCCTTGAGATAAAAGGAAAAATACTGCTTTAAATCAGTAAAGCAACACGCTTTGGAATGAAGCCGTTCGACGTAGGCAATGATACAGTCTTGTAGCTTTGTCTCCATCAGAGGGATAGCCTCATCTCCCACTTTCAGACGACTCAAAATTTCGGCTCTCACATGGATACAAGCGAGAGAAGGGCCTCGAATGCGCTCGTTGTCAGGGTGGGACTGCAGATCGTCCAGAAATGCTGTCAGGTCTTGTCCTAGCGCTAGCAGTTCCTCTGTCGTATAGTTCACCTTCTCTTCAAATCGTGCAGCAAAGTATTGCTTCAAAAAAATCCAATCATCTGCATTGTACTCTTCCAGCAATCTACGTGTCACCATTGCACACCGGGACCAGTTTGCCACATTCCTCGCTAGCGTCGCTTCTAGAGACAACCTGTCAATCGCCTGCATGGGTCCTAGCTCAATCTCCTCCTCATACGCTCCCTCCCCTTCCGCAGCTCGTCCCAAAGTCATCTTTTTCGTGTCCTTACTTTCATTTGTCGTAACGAACTCATCGAAAGCTGCCAGTGCACCCTGATGATTATCCTGCAGCTGCACGATCATCACTAGTAGCTGCAGCGCCTCCCCGTCCGCTGAACCAGACTCTCTCAAGGTTTTCAACAGCATTTTTTCCGCCAATGCCAGCATCCGCGCAGGTGCTTTTCCATGTTCCACCTGCAGCATCATGCTCAGTGCAGCCCAGCACACATACTTAACTTTCCCAAATGCTTTAAACATCTTAAGTGCTGTTTGCTGTTGCTTAAGAAAGTCACCACGTCTCGCGTAGCTCACAAACAGCGACTGATAGAGCTCCTCATTAGGCGGATGGCTAACGGCGCAAGCGTGCTCAAAAGTCGGCAACATTTCGTGCTCACAGCCGCTTAGTTTAAAGACCAGATTCATTGTGTTGAGTAGCGTGTCGTCCGTTGGCTGTTTGCGCTGAAGACGGCGGCAAATGTCTAACGCCTCGTCGGCGCGCCCCGTTCGCTCAAGACAATGCGCTTTTAACACCTGGACAATATCCAGGTGCGCCACACGCTTGTGCGTACATAGTTTAATGGCTGCTTTGTACTGTCGTCCATCAATGGCCTCGTAAATTGGCCGCACGTAGCGCGACATGAGCCGCGCGGCATCGTTCGACATTGCCTCAATGTGTGATCCTCAACCAGTCATTTGACAACGTTGATTTGTTGAAATTCGGCATATTACATATACAAGAAATGACGAGTAGATGGATGCAAACACAGAAAGCCTTACGCCGTGGTCTGGCGGGAAGAGAAACGTCACGTCGAGTGTTTTCCAACGTTGCTGCTGCTGGGAGGCGCGGTGACAAGTTTGGGGTATGGAATTTCGTGTATCTATATCGGCCGTCGACTTATGGGCTCAAATGAGTTTGCTATGTCTTTGGTGCTTCTTTTGGTATTGTTATGGTTCTATTGTTTTGCCAGCCTGTCACATGGAGTGGCTTGGCTTTGGCAGGTGTCGTGAGCAGTGGTGTTGTGTACTATTACTATTCCGAGAAAGATCGGTTACAGACTCAATGTGCGTATAAAGGCGGAGCGTCACAGCTGCTGTTTATTAACAGCGTCTCATTGATTGATCCTGTTCCTAGCCACGTCTAAAGTGACGTCTGTAGGCAAGCCATTGCTAGGTGGACCGTGGACGCTTGTAGACTGTGATACGAGACGTGCGGTGACGGACGCGTCCTTCCGTGGCAAGCATATACTGCTGTACTTTGGCTTCACGCACTGCCCAGACATCTGCCCCAATGAACTGGTGCGTATCGGTGACGTGATTGATAAGCTAGAAGCTGATAATTCTCCAGAGGTTGTGCCACTGTTTGTGACGGTGGATCCCAAACGTGACACGATCGCACAGTTGCAGGCGTACAAGGCTGACTTTCATCCAAAGTTAAAGATGCTCACAGGAACGCGTGATCAGATAGCTGATATTACGAAAGCGTATCGTGTCTACTTTTCTAAGGCAGATGAGAATGAGGATGACAGTGATGACTATCTGGTCGATCACTCCATTGTCATGTACCTCCTTGGCCCTGATGGCGAGTTTCTCGATTTTTTTACGCAGGCTGCCCGTGTCGACGACATTGTAGCAAAGATAAAGACATATTTTTAAGCTCTGGTAAAACCGTGAGAAAGCTGTTAAGCTCACTCTCAGTCACGGTGTATATGGATAGATATTAACGCTTAACGCTATACACATTAATTTCTCACGTGTACGATAATATAAATACAATCAGCACCCCATATAAGACCGATATCTGAAGTATTTACGACACCAGTGTAACCAGTCATGTCCAAGCGACGAAATGAGAACGGCCAGATGCGCCGCGAGGAATACGAGGCGGCAGAGGCCGCAGATGATGACGTAAGCGCGGACTCTTTCGACAAAGGGTTCGAACGCGCTAGCGAAGACTCTATTCGCAAGCGAAAAATCGTCAAAGCGCGTGTTGGGGGCCGCCCACCGGCAGCGGCCCAGCCCAGAGCGAATGCAGCCATTGATGCAGCTAGCGATGCACCTTGTGATTCGGCAGTCAAGAGTAACCCATTTGGAGGGTTTCAGGTATGTCGATACTGGATGAAAGAGTTTTTCAATTAACGAAAGGGATAGCTAACACCTTATCATTATGATGCAATTTTAATGGTAGGGGCTCACTGCTGCAAAGCCAGCTGCTTCCAACCCATTCGCTGGATTTTCAGGTCTCACTGGTACAGCTAGTGAGAAGACTGACACGACTAGGAATGGATCAAGCGCAAACTCCTCGGCGTCGTATCAAGAAGCAATACAGAGTCTGAACAATGCTTTCCTGATTTTCGTCAAGGATCAATTGCAGAAGAACCCGAGTGCGAGTTGGGTGGCTGCCGTTCAGGTATAAAACTAGATTTATGCGTGAAGGCTTTGAAGCAAAAAGACTTACGCTGGCTGTGGAATGTTTTTTACAGGATTATTTGAGATACGAGGCCGAAATTGCCACCAAGCACGCGTCAACCAAGCCTGTTATGACTAGTGGAGCTGAGCGAGCAGAACAACAACCTTCTCCATTCAGTGCAACGCAAGCGTCTGCGGTGAATACAAATTCGGGCCCCACTGCGTCAAGCTCGACTTCCTTTTCGTTTGGGGAACATATCGCTGGTGGCAAGAAAAACGATGATGAATCTAGAAAGGATTTACCGGACAATGGTTTTTCTTTCGGTGCTACCCAAAAAAAAGATCTTAATTCAGCACAATCCGCCTCCAAGGGGTCGGTTGGGAGTGGCCCAGACTCGCTTTTCTCAGCTAAACCTTCGGATAGGGAGGAGAAACTCACTGCTGCGTTCTCTTTCGGAACTGTGTCCAAGCCTGCGGATATGGAGGAGAAACCCACTGCTGCGTTCTCTTTCGGAACTGTGTCCAAGCCTGCGGATTCTGCAGCCTCTTCTACTCCTGCTGGTGGCGGCTGGTCGTTTAATACAAGGACTGCACATGTATCAAGTGGTGGGTTTAGCTTCGGCACATTAGCTCCAGTGGCTTCAGCATCTCCTCCTATAGCGGAAGGAAATGAAGATGAGAACATTGGGCGTGAGGAAGCTACTGTAGTCCTCAAGGTTTGTAGGAATCCATGTTCTCGTATCGTCTTTGGTTCAATTTTGATTTCATGGTTACGTTTGTGGCAAATTCCTGTAGGCCGATTCTTCTGATGATGACTGCACGTTTGAAGTTGACAAAGCCAAGATTTTCGAGTTTAAAAAAGACGAGAAACGCTGGGCTGACAAAGGCATACACCCTCTCAAGGTCCTTGTGAGCAAGGACTCGAAAAGTGCACGAATTCTCGTCCGCAATGAAATTGGCAAGGTCGTGTTAAACTCGGCGCTGTATAAGGGCCTGACAGTGCGACCTCATGAATCCAAAGGGAAGAAAACAGGCGTCACACTCGCGTTGCAGATTGATAGTACACTGACTCAATTCCTGATCAAGGTTAATGCCTCGCGAGTGGACGATTTTATTCAAGCTCTTGAGGCGGCGGCAGCTGCTTCCTCCTAGCATAGTAATGCACTTGATTCCATCAGTACTAGTATCACATTAGAGAGAATATCCAATGCTTGTCACTTCTTCGTGCAACCTTCGGATGCACCTCAAGTTACTAACAACCGTCTCCACCACTCAACAGTGGTCATTATTTATCGGTTGCTATGGTCGCCCAGGAGCCAAAGGAGGAGGCGGAGCCGCCACCTCCAGAGAAGAGCGCTTTCCTTAAGCTTTTCTGGACTTTAGCAGAGAGCGAGCGAACTGCTCGTGTGCAAGCCGCAGCACAGCTGCTTCGGCATTTGAAGCACAGCGCCAAGCAGGACACAGAAGTTCAATATACAGTCAAGCGGCTCGTGCGTGGCCTCGCGTCGTCCCGCGATGCTGCTCGCCAAGGATTCAGCACAGCACTGAGTGGCTTGTTAACATCTTTTCCAAAGCAACTAACTTTGCGCAGCACACACGAACTGCTGCGCGACGCGATGGAGGTGCACTCGTCCATGAAACCTATGGAGCAGCGCGAGCACATGTTTGGTCGTCTCTTTGGACTCTTAGCCTTGCACCGTTCGGGACGATTGAGTGCTGACGTACCGCTCCTTGTGACGGTGATTAAAGAGCTGTTGGAGATGGCGTTGTTCAAGCGGTGGTTTCGCGAAGCATGCTATGAATCAGTATTGAGTTTACTGCCGGATGTACCCGGTGAAGTTTTTTTTACCGATTTAGCTGCTCCCATTCACAACGCCCTGCATCCTCATCCTTCGAAGGGTGAAGAGAGAGTGGAAGCTTGGAACGCAGATCAGGTGCTCCTTGCTGTCGGAGTGCAGCGTTACCTGCACTTCACAGGTATCGACCAGGATCAACAACAGATGAAGACGTTACCGCTAGTGCTGGCAGCTTCGAATGCACTGCAGCGTCATCATATACATCTGCTTGCTCGTCCATTGCACGGATCGTCAGGATGCTACCCACGCGTGCATACGGCTTGGTTGGGAGTGTTTGGTTCCGTGCTTAATCCGAGCAACGATGGATCGACTGTGCTTGATACAGAACTGTTGCAGGAAACGTGGACCGTGCTAGTAGAAAACTCACTAGTCGGTAGCAGCAGCTCGGACGACAGTGCCCCGACAAGTCACGAGCGTCAAGGTCTGGCAATCAAATTGTTCGAGCTCGTGGTCCCCAAGCTCCCGGCATCGGCGCTGCGAGCCATCCTCACGCCACGTTTCGTCCGATGTTTGTACATTAATGCGGTCGCCAAGAAAAATTATCTGCACGAGGCTGCACGGCATTGTGTCAAGTCGTTTGCCGCATGCGCACCGATCGAGTTTTTTCACTTTTTCCGCGAACAGTTTATGTCTCCTCTGTCGATTCTCGTGCCAAGCACGTCTGGTGACAGTGATGAGGAAGCAGATAAGCCTTTGCAGAAGGAACAAACGTGTGCTGAAGACTTTAATGCACTAGTTGAGATTGAAGAAAAAAAAGAGCGCGAGGAAGCCCTCAAGCGACGAACTGACCGTGCACGGGTCTGGACGCTAGAAATCCTCGTTGCTGCTCTCTCTGAAATGTTGAGTGCCAAGCATCAAGCCAATAGTGTCACGGAGGACCAAATACTTCGTTTTCTTGTGTTCCATTCGTTTTATACGCCCTGTGACGATGCCAAAGTCACTCCTTCTAAGCGGAAAAGGAAAAACCAGCAGGACAAGAAGGTAAATGAAACTGAGATTGATACACTGGCTCAAGAAGCCTCAAAAGCGACTCCCGTCCTCTCGGAGAATGTGGCGAATTATGCGAAAACCCGTCTCTTCACTTTGTTGAGTGTCGGTCTTGCAGGTTCAGATGGTGCAAGTGCTAGCGAAAGCGTGCTCAGACGAATTTTTGCCATTGCGAACGACATGCAAGAAAATAGTACGGTGGTGTCGCTGCGTGATCCGTTTGACGAAGAAGTGACGACGCAATTTCAGTCCCTGGTTAATCATGTGAAAAAGTTGGTGAACACAAAAGTGACTCATCCACAAAACAAGTCAAAGAAGGCAACGACGCGGCGACCACTGAGTGAAATGTTCCTATTACTGTTCATGAGTGCTGGGCTTCAGCTCCTGGATGGTGAACAGCGCGACGATGGTATTGTCGTGGCTGCGGATTTGGAGAAATGTTACTCCCAGCTTGTTGGGCGAGAGACGAAAGCGCCTGCGAAGAAGAAGAAGAAAGAGAAGGAGCAAGATCACGTTGAGACAGCGGACGAATCAGTCGTTGTGCTTACGGATCTGTTGCTAAGCCTCCTTTCGCAGGATTCGAGCGCTCTTCGTGGTATCGTTTCGGAAGTTTTTCGGTCGCTGCTCCCACTACTTAACAGCGCGTGTCTGACGACAATGATGAACGTTTTACAGCCAACTGTCGAAGCGGAAGGCGCTGCTGGTGTAGAGGAAGAGAATGATGAGTTTACTCCGATTCGTCGTGGCGAGACTGAAGTGGAAAGCGAAGAAGAAGAAGAAGAGGAAGTCGTGCTGTCTTCCGCTGACGCTCTGACTGACGCACTTCGCGACAATGAAAAGCTGGCTGCGTTACACCAAGAGGATCTGGCGCTCGCTGCGATCGTAGGACAAGTAAAGCTCCGTTCGCAACGCAAGAAGGATCTCGAGCGCGCTCAGTTGCAGACAATGCACTTTCAACTGCGTGTGCTCGATCTGCTGCAAATGTTTGTGTCGCAGCGTCCAGAGGGGACAGAAGCTGCCGTAGCGAAACATCACGCCCTCGTGATTTCGTTGATGACGCCGCTGTTTCGGGTTCTCATTCGCTTACAAAGTGCCGATCGCAAGCAATATGTTCTTCGGGATCGCCTGCAAGCGGTGCTTCTTCACAAGGTGCTTCGTATCAAGGACAAAGTGGCTGCTGATAACGAGACCAAGAAGGAAGCACGGGATGTTCTTCGTCAAATAGTAGACCTGATCCGCTCGACTCCGATGGACAAGGATCATAGTAGCAAGGTTGCCTCGGCTGCCATTGTGTATCTTGTTCGCGTCCTTTGCTCCGGAGGAGCTTCGATGAATGAAGAAGTGCATCAAATAATGTACGACACTGTGGTCGATGCGTTTACAAAGAAACACTCTCGGTTTCCACGTGCGTCGTTCAACGAGCTCTTGACCAAGTCTCCTGCCATTGGGATTCAGGTCCTTTTGAAGCCGCTGGCGGCAATTGCCGCCGTCTCGGAGAAAAAGGAGACTTATGACCAATCAGATGTCCCGCCCGCCATCGATGAGTTTTCAAAATCTGAAGTCTTTCGACTGCTGACGGTGCTGCTTCGTTGTAGCCGCAAACTGCAACGGACGAGCGAGTTGCCTCACGCTCCGTTTAACGGCGTCAGCACGTCTCTAAAGACGGCATTGGTGCGACAATTGGCCATTGAGAATGTACAGCAACTGAAGTCCAAGCGGATGAAGGTTGTCATGCTGTTTGCGTTGCAGCTGGTGAAGTTTTGGCACATGAGCGACGAGAACGAGACAATGGCTCATGTCCGCGAGGTAGTGAAGGCTGTCCAGGCCATAGAGTTCAAGTCACCTGTTGTCAAGGGGATGGCAAAGCAGATTGCCGAAGCGGCTGGGATGCCGTTTGTGTGTTCTGACAATGGAAAGACGGACAAGAAGGCGCTGGTTGATCAAGACATGCCCGAGCATTTAGAAGCGGAAGCAAAGACGACTATTACTAAAAAGAGGAAAGAGAATCATCGCAAGACCGCGAAGGTTAAGCAGAAGAAGCGCAAGCAGTCCGTTTCGGGCGACTAAATGAGCACAACGTACCCCTTAGGATTAGGCATACCGAGTCGCCTTGTTCCATCAACGCTCACCTAATAGAGAATGTAGAGTCTTTTGTGACGTGTTCACTTGTTCGCAGGCACAAACTATTGTTCCTTTACTATCACTTGCCACTAGAACAAGCGCGTGATACGAATCCTATACTAAAATAAAAGAACTGGTCTGCTGCGTAAACCCCGACGTTAAATAGCTTAGTGGGGATCACACCCGTCAGTTCTGTTGTCTATGGGAGCCTGTCCTAGGCACGGAACTTTCCCCACACGTGAAGAAGCACGACAAAGCCCACAAACATCAGGCAGCTCACTAGCACAGCCGTGGGACCAATCTTCAAACCTGGCGAATCATCCGTGTAGAAGCGCAGGATTCCAGCCGTACTTCCACCCATACCACGGCCCGTATTTTGACTCGAGCGAGCTGCAGCCACTGGACGTCGATTGCGCAAGGCACTGGCGGCAGCGCCCTCTGATGACGCCGTCGGAGCGGGCTTTTTTCCTGATAAACCTCCACTTGGTCCTGTAGCCTATAGATTTGATTCAAGGATATTAGTAACACATCAAAAACGTTAGCTACATGCGCTTAGGGCCGAATGAATATGTAGATGATAGATACCATGGGGTAACTTTCTTGAAAATGTCTTCACTCGCTTTCTGAGGAGGAAATGCCACGTATCAAAAGTAGTACAGTGATTGTGTCGTCTAAGTACGAGGTTAACAACATATGCTTTGTTTGGGTAAGCGCAATACGTATTTACTACTTTATGGCATTGAAATTCCAATTATGGAACCGCCGGATTCCGCAACGGGAAAAATAAAGCTGCGCTGAAAGTGCGTCATAGCCAACGTTGCACCAGAAATGCTGAAGGCGGAGATCGAACGAGTAGCTGTCGCTGTACCTCCTCTGAAAGAAGGAGGAGGTGCAGAGACAGCTAGTCGTTCGATCTAGAATGGTGCTCATCTGTACAAAACATTTGTGGATCGCCTGCGAATATCGTTTGATGAAAAGAGATAATGTCGGATCTTCTATACGAGAGGATGGTATGTCGTTTCGACGAACTGTATCATGACTACAGTATATCTACATTTACATAGAAACAAAAAAGAAAGAGATTTTTTTGCTGTCAACGACAGCGTGTGCAATCCTAGACATCGACCGCTCTCACCATTGCGAGATTTTTTCAACCTCATTCAACGTAGTGCTTCGTCATAAACGACGTTGGGCATTAGACGTCGTTCTGCAGACTCAGTTTCCAAAAGGACGGAGATGTTCTCCGGTGCTGTCGACCGTGTATAGGCGACGTACAACTGGCCATGCGAGAACACGTCCCCTTGCAAGATATATGCCTACCTTGTGCAGCGTCTTTTCCTGTAATTTTTTCATCGTCACCGCATACGCCAGCACACAGGTAACAGCTTCCGACGGACCGTGTACGGAAGGTCTGGTTGCTCAGTTTTTAATGCAATGCGCGGGATAAAGCAAACATACACCGCATGATCAACCGTCAAGGCTTCAGCTTCAATCACACGTGCGGAACACCACAAAAAAGGGGCGCGTGCCCTTAAAAGCCCGATGGATGCATCAAGATTCCGGAGGAGCATGATTGGTGAGCCAACCTTCAGTGCCCGTCAATGAGGCGGCCATCCATTCACGTCGAGCCAGTTCAAGAACTCCGTCCCGATTGCGTTTTCACCCTCCTCATCGTCAAATTAGTCGGCGATGGAACAGCGATCCTATTCGGTGGTACAGACCACCTTGGAGTCGAGGGCGTACACCCCTCACTGCATAAACCGTTCATCCAAATTCGCATCCAGGGACGTAAACGACAGCGCGCTATTGTACGCCCTGATGTTGTACGGAACGCCCGAGAAAATGGCGTTTGATCCCGTAGCAGACTCCGTAGCGTCTCAGGTAGCTGTGACAATGGTGGGTCGTTGGCCGCTTACCACGGTCGTAGCTCATGTTGAAAAGTGGGCGTCGATAGAGCAAGCATTAGAGATGCTTTCAACAGCATCTGAAAGCA
The DNA here is from genome assembly GCA_026184515.1 of Peronosclerospora sorghi. Taxonomy (NCBI): domain Eukaryota; phylum Oomycota; class Peronosporomycetes; order Peronosporales; family Peronosporaceae; genus Peronosclerospora; species Peronosclerospora sorghi. The sequence goes on along the minus strand of CM047592.1, from coordinate 7,659,908 downwards.
TGTTATCATGTTAAAAGTATTCATAATACCAGTTTTTATTAATCCCGGACATGATTGATAAATTTATTAGTTGTAGTCATATTCATATAGCACTTATTAGTAATCTGTTCTATGTGTCTGAGGACATATGTATTTGGGGCACTAAAAAGTAGTGTGTAATACACGACAGATTGAAGTTTACCATAACTTCAACATCTATTTCATATTGGACGTAGGGATAGCTAAACACTTCTCAATAAACATTCCATTGATTTAGTCCATGGTTTGTTTTTTTCTTCTTCTCTTTACTTTAAGTAATTTACACTGCGAACGGACATTTGGTTGTGGAGATGTTGACTTTAGTTACTCGTTATATTCGGAGATATTATCTAATATTTGCATGAAGCATGAATACCGACAACTTCCAACAAATCACATGCATGTAAAAACAAACGTTTATCAATCATCATAAACGAATGTTTGTGAAAAATACTTCGCAAGTCGTCAAGCACGCCGCTCTCGAGCCAGTCGATTTTGCGGGGAATGGTGACTCAAGACGTTTATCAATCATCATAAACGAATGTTTGTGAAAAATACTTTGCAATTCGTCAAGCACGCCGCTCTCGAGCCAGTCGATTTTGCCGGGAATGTTGTTCTGGTGACTCAAGAGAACGTTGTCAAGCACGCCACCCCCGAGCCAGTCGGTTTCTCCGTGAACGCGGAATCTCTAGTCGATTTTGCGGGGAATGGTGACTCCAGACGTTTATCAATCATCATAAACGAATGTTTGTGAAAAATACTTCGCAATTCGTCAAGCACGCCGCTCTCGAGCCAGTCGATTTTGCCGGGAATGTTGTTCTGGTGACTCAAGAGAACGTTGTCAAGCACGCCACCCCCGAGCCAGTCGGTTTCGCCGTGAACGCGGAATCTCTGCTTGCGGTTGCATTGGGGGAACTAATGCGGGAGCTGGCAGGGTGTGCTAAAAGCGCATTTATAAAGTGGAATTCAATTTGGTCGATGTATAGTATAGTTCGTTTCGATTACGTACGGGATCGCGACGAGGACATGAATTATGTTATCATATAGATCGTATGTATAGGCTTCGATTGCCGCTTTGCATTCATCTTGAAACATGCAGCAAAATATGATACAGTGCGTGCACATCTTGTTGAGGAGCTACAGCAACTTGGTATGCATCCGTCTGCTGCTGAGCAATTGTACAAAAGTAAGAGGATCAACGTTTTTCATCCAAGAGCAGCAACGTGCTCATCGCTTCCGGCTTTGTTTATTTTCAACTCTGCAGCTAAGCCTTCCCCGTCAAAAGTGAAATGATTTGTGACCAGTGTGGAATGGGTGGGGAAGCAAAATATAAATTTTGTAAGTATTTAAGGAGCATGCGCTACTCTGAATACTTGGGCGCGCTATGGAGGTCATGGTCGAAAACGTGGATCAGGTGCGCTGTAGTTACGCCTTCAGCTTCTACTTAAACAGTAGGAAGTCTACAGATAGAAAATAATAAATGTTTCTGATCAATGCATCATACGCATATACCTTCAATTATTCTAGTCTTCAGTGGACAACGTGAGGATGCCAATAGCCATAGAGCTGCTCTTCGCTTTCCCATAATAGCCTGCGCACAATGAACGATGGCTATTAGTATTCTAGTTTCCAATAATTTTTGCCAATGCACGTACAAACGAAGCACCAGCCTCCAACGCCTCGGCATGTTACCACCGCCAAGGTAATACCAGAGCACATGTCCAAGTCAAGGTCCTCTTAAGCTCGACGTCCACGAGAATCTTTGTTTGGCTAAGGGTGGGGTATTACCGAAAATCTGACAAAAATTTTACCCACTTTAAGCATCTGAATTTTGCACTATATCATACATATCTTGAGCAAAAGCAGAATTCTGCTCCATCTTGAGAATCCGCGCTGGATCCGATATACAAGCGCATTGTGCTTGCAAGTTAGTCTTTTTAGACGATAGATCACTTGCCAACCTTAGCCCGTATCTGCAGTACACATTAAAATTAGTCTCGTCTAAGTGCACAATAAATCACCATCAATGATGTGTTCAAGAAGCAATATGGCGAAAAACTGCCGCTTTCGTTTGTTGACCTCGTCGTTGCACGTAATTGGTTTGAAATCGAACCTACATAATACATCAAACAACACATCATAAGCTCGTGCATTCAATAGATATTATACTACCATTTTTATGGAATACAGTGAACCGCATAGATCGTTGATTCAGACACTATCACGCTGAAACCAAACAAGTTCTTTCCACAAAACCCTTTTCAGTGTGGGGGGTACTCCTCCACAGCTTCCAGGTTATCCGTTGTCAGTTTGGTCATCCGGGATTGGCCACCTTCTCTGAATACTGAACGAAATTCTTTATGCGCTAGGCGATAGTGGGTGATGAACCGTTGTGCCGCGCGACGGTTTTCCAGTCACCCCATTCGACGAAAGCGTGGAGAACACGGTTTTGAGCTTCCACATCTTGTCCCTTGCTGGATATGGCATCCCAACATGTAAAATGACAGAATCGAGTGAAGCAAAAACATTTTATCTCCCACTTTTTGTTTTCATTTGACACCGATTTCGCATTGGTAGAAAGACTTTTCACTTTGGACGGAAAAAGGTAAACATAAAGCCATACTTCTTCTTTTATGTTTGCAGTTTCCAGGTCAGCAAGGTCAAATGTAAAATCAAAGCCTCTCAAAAGATAACTTGGAACTAGAACCGGCAGAGAAATGCAACATGGTGAACGCCATAAGAGCTTCGACGAGTCCCGAGACCGCTGCTTGATGGAACAGGTCGCTGCATTAGTCGATGAGTGTTTTTGCTGAGTTTCGTGACAAAACCAGAGACTCATGGACCAGTTTAGACTTCAAAGGTGTAATAACAGACTCGTTTAATAACAACAGTTATTTTCTGTTGGATCGTGATGCGTGCGCGGTACAGCTTTGGTCTTTAGACTAATACAAGAGAGACCGTCGCGACTCTTTGTTTGTACCGCGGACAGAAAATGTCTATTTAACGATACAGTGCCTCTGTTGCTAAATGCGTAAAATGCTACGCAGAGTGCACTATCTAATCTAACAATTTTGGTTAGATAGTTTTCCTGTGTTGATGCATGGGAAGGCCACTATTCGGACTTTACTGTAAGAGACTTGTAACTGCTATAAAGTAAACTAAAAGTAAATATAAAATTAAAAAAAATTAAGGCTAAAATTTCGCTTAAGTTCACTAAGAGATTTAAGCTTAAAATCTTCAACATGTACCCATCCATTTATAGTCAATACGTTACAGTCAACGGAATTTACATTTCACTTGAAAGCCAAAATAGCTACCCAAAAATTCGACAGTCCTCCTGAAACGTCGAGCGATATAACTTCTTCAATATAATCCAAGTTTCTTCCGTAAATCTTGCATTCGCCGCTCACTAAGAACCTTGGATAGTAGATCAACTATCACTTTGAACTTGATACATGCGTTGCCTTGATTATGCCCTCTTTCGCGAAGTCCTCTAACAACTTCAACTTGACATCGACGTGCTTGGCACTTCCAGCACTGGCCTCGCATTCCACATGCTTGATGGCCGCTTGATTTTCAATATTCATAACCTATGGCGTCTTGGCATGTATCCCAATTTTGAAAAACAATTCCTTTAAGCCCAAATCTTCTTTTCTGCCCAAAACCGCTGCTACATATTCAGCTTCAGCTGTGGACAATAGAACCGTGCTCTTCTTCTTGCATTGCCACGAAACGATAATTCCAATTACGTAAATGAACGCTCTTACGGTCCATCTTGTCAACAGCAAAGTATGCATCCGTATAGCACAAGATGCGAGTTGGCATGGACAATTCGTCATCGTGCCTCGAACGGATCTTTAAAGACATGGTTTCTTTTAGATACTTGATCACACTATTTGATACCTTAAAATCTCCAAGCTTGAGCGAATGGGGGCTTCTCGTTGCACGGTGCACAGCAAACTAGATATCCGGTCGCATGCAACGAGATATTCACAACAGACTTCCAACCAGCGCCTGAAACCTTTTACACTTGGAAACTTCTCTCTTGACTTGGTTGGTAATAGCTCTTGAAATTCCTTGAAGTACTCCACATCAAAGACGGGTTTTCGTGCCGAATTTATTTTACTTACACCATGTGAAATTAGGATCCCATCAATAGCAGCCTCCTGGTACATCGTAAACCCATCATTAGGGTTTCCGTTGATCCGGATTCCCTGGAATTTATCCACGGCATCTAAATCTTTCAACTCCAAAATTTCCTTTTCTTCGAAAAACTTATCAACCACTTTAACAATAATTCCAGTGAGCAAAAGGTCATCCACACATGCCCCAACCAATACAATACTGGTTTGAAAACATTTAACGAATACACAGGTGTCTGTGACACACTGTGCAAATTTTATAATTTCCAGGGTATCACAAAGCAGCTGGTGCCAGTCTTCCAGCCCGCTTTAACCCGTATATATATTTTTTAAATTTTAATTCTAAATCGTAACTATAATCAACTCCAAAAATTTCCATCGTTTCTTTCAATATCTCCATACCCTCTGGCAGCATTAGATGGATGTCGTATCCATCTTCGGTCCTTGCTTTAGGATATCACTGGGTACATCGCCGTACCGCATCGGCACTCCCCAGATTCGTGACATTGCAAGGATTACTTTTACGTTGTTTATTTCCATGACCGTCGAAAACGTAAAAGAATTAATACTGCCCGTAAACTTGCTTGTCGCCTCTTGCAACTAAGCGAGACTTGTAATGTTCAATCAATCATTCCATCGAAACGCAGTTTCGACCTGCATAACCATTCAGTTGGCAGAGGCACCTTTTAATGTCGCCTCTTAACCAACTTCCACGTCCCCAGATCCTCGAGAGACTTAAGCTCGGTTTACTCAGCCAGCTTCCACATATCGTCATTTCCGCCTTCATAGGCCTCTTTGTAAGACTTCGGATCTGGCACGGCAATACGTAAACCGCTCTCCATATTTGTGTCACCACACATCGCATTCGCAAATAGCGCATTCCAGGACAAACGTTACTTTCGTGGTGATCTTCCATATCATGTACTTTGTTTTCATCTTTTGAAAAAACCTGTCTCTCAGTTCCTTTTCTCTTTTTTGACTTTTCAAAATCAATTGCTTATAGTCTTTTTCTTCATTCACCCCGATTTCCTGGATCGCTTGTTATTTTCTTGAGTATATTGGTTTACCGGGGATTGATTCGTCTCCGAAACGGCGTGGAGTTGTCTTGCGCTGCTTCGCTTTTCGGAAAGCTGCTTAATCTCCTTCTCAGCCGTTCTTTCCAGGCTATTCGATATCTTGTCACTCGCCCCTTTGTCAAGCGTCTCAATATCGCTGAGATGGCGAGTGACAGTCACCACTTCATCTTTGACCAAGCGTACCTTGTGCCCTTTAGTCTCATCATTTTCCCCCAAAATCAGCGCCCGCTCTGCATGCTTTGCAAGGGTCTTCTCTTTGGATTCCTCTAAACGATGCAGGGTGAACCTAAAACCACAATTTCCGTGAGAGACGGCTTTTTTCCAGTCAAAACTTCGTACGGCGACAGGTTTCCGGTGTTGGATCTTGTAGGTGTGTGGTTTAGTATATAATACGCAACTCGGCCGCCTTCGACTAATACATTAAAGGTACCTCCGATGCAAATATCATACATCAGACTATGATAACAATGATCCTATTCATCCCTTCGGATTTTCCATTGGAGGATGGATTTCCAGCCTCCGTACCTTCGTACACCAGTTTGCTTGCAAAATAGGTAGACATTCCGATATTCTCCAACTTAATCGGTACGTGAAACATGAAATCTGCAATTAAATTCGTTTTTAATCCAAGTCAAAAAGATGTTCGCACATTTTCGCTGTTCTATCTTTCGACGAGCACGGAAAACTCGTACAAAAAATTCGAACAATGTTCAACGAATATCAGTAGGTAACGGTTCCCTCACCTATCACGTAGCGTGATCGTACCGTTCAATTCAATACAGATAACGCCGCCAACACGCTCGATAGGCAAGTTCTGCCCAGAATATTTTTAGGCTGATTGCTTTTAGTCGCTTCACCCTCTGCCGAAGTCAGACAGTTTAATCGACTATTGTCCGTCAACAACATGTTTAACTTAAGGCCTTTGGTCAGTTTTTAACTGTGTCATAAGCCAAATGACCCAAGCAGACGTTGAATTGATGCATACTACCTTCCTGCGCATCATTTCCAGCACCTTCCGCAGCAGTATTCAACAACATGTTTGAAAACTGTTGCGTACCTCCGCTCAGCTTTTCAGGTATCAAATTCGCAACAAAAATCGAGCCATAAACTTGAATCGGAAACAACACTTCATGATTTCACTTAATCACTAGACAATCTCCACTATCCGCTGTTTTGTACCCTCTTTCACGCAACTTGTCATGCGAAATGATATTCTTCGCAAGTTTGGGTGCAAAATATACCTCTGATAATTCATTGTTATGGGTTCATCTTCCGGAGTAAGTAGGTTATTGATCCAGCTTTGGAATTGATAATCTACCATCATTAGGTAGATTGAACCCATCAGTCGGTACGAAATCTACCGCATCCTCAAGTAGACTTTCATCTGCAACGAGGTGCTTGCTGGCCCAACTGTCCACAAACCGTAGATTTTCAGATGAGTCACCACCTGCAATCAGTACAGCAGTGACTTCATCCGTCATCTGCGTAGTCAACAGTGCAAATATTCGGTTCCAAGAACCAGCTGAACTTTCAGCGTCCTTCTCTGAGCCTTTTTTTTTTGCTTTTCCCCTTTTGGGGACAATTCTACTTGATGTGTCCGGGTTTTCCACACCCGCAACAATTTTTCATGAATTCGGTTTCAATTACCAATATCGCATGCAACTTTGCATTTTGCCTTGTTTGGGAGCATCATCTTGTAGTTCCAGTGCGCACGATATTAACTCTTGCGCATGGCACAGGTAATCCGTTCGCACTGGATTATACCTGGTCATGATTGTAATCTTGAGTTGTGGCGCAACGAACTTAGCAATATTCTCCACCGCCAATTTCTCGCTTGACTCGCTTTCCCGAGCCAGAGGTACTGTAACAGGGTTACATTTGGTTACATTTGGTTACGTGGTGTACGTGTGTACACAACGGTTGAGTTCAGGTATTGACCGGTCCGAAAGGTTTGGACCTATTGGTAATTTTAACCAATCAGGGCAGGAGCCCTTGGTGAAGGCGTGGCAGCCAGCCACGTGTTAGTACACAGGTGGTGCACACTGCATTTTTGCTAGGTACGAATTTAGTAAGTTCTACTTAGTATTGCATATAGTTTACATTATCTTAATTAATTTAGGCTAATTGCATAATAAATAAAAATCAGTTTACAAAATACACTGAATCCAGCTAGACGCACGACGTCGACCGGTCGCGCGTGCTGTGAGTGTTTGTAGCCAAAGGGAATACCTCCCTTACCTACCCCCTTTCTAAGGGAAGCCTTGTTTCAAGGCGTTAGTTAATTCTAACAAGTAAACCAAGGGAAATCTTGGCCCCGAGTAAGAGAGCAATCTCTTACTAAGCCCTTTTATAAGGGTGTATCGTCTAAGTAGCGGCATGTCGCCGCTTCAGGAAAGGCTTCCTCTGTGCGCTAGCCGCACCGTGCGTATACGCACCTTCTACATCTGGTAGCACTTTTAGTCAATCCTACACCTGTGTTGGTAGACGACAACATCATCTTCAAAGGATGAATCAGGACGATTGGGATAGGCTAACCCTCGTACAGCAGGAAGCCTTTAACAGGCTGTTATCCATACTGGGTGACGAAGGCATGTAGCTCCTAGTGGAGCGGGGCATTGATGACGTAAAGGCGAGGGTCAATGCCCTCATCTCCCATGAGGCGAATTTTCGTGGAGGTCAGTCCACATCCACGGGGGTGCGCCCTCCGTTGTCTTTTAAGATAAAGGAATTCACCGGTGAAAAGGTGATAACCTTTATATGTGGCTTTAAGAGGTCGAAACGGCCTTCGCCACAGCAAATGTGATCGCGGATCAATTGCAAGTGGGGCTTGCACTGACCCATCTTACGGGTAAAGCCCGTGCATGGGCGTTTACGTGTTCGGAATCGGTCACGAACGTGCTCCCAACCTGGTAAGTCCTTAGACAAAAGCTTATGGACATGTATGCCACGCCTGATCTGGTTTTCCAGAATCAGCTGGCGCTTCTGAGGTGCCGTCAGGCACTAGGGACTTGGAAACATATATCCAAGAACTTAAGACCCTGTTGGCAGGGATGTACGCGAAAGCGTATTCGGACGATGTGTCCATTCCCGTGTTCATGGGAGGCCTGAAAGAAGGGTCAGCACGTTCGGAGATCTTCCGATGCCGACCCCAATCCCTGGGGGAG
>CM047592.1:7587367-7651408 GCA_026184515.1 Peronosclerospora sorghi | reverse complement strand
GAGATGTTTCCTGTGTGGAAGTGCGGACCATCTGCAGAACAGATGTCAGCAAAACCCCCAGCGCGATATTCGCTGTAAGGGGCCGAGGGTAGGTAAGAAGCCCTCTCCCAAGCCGTCGGGAAACGACAGCTCCCAGTAGGTGCGGGGTGCCCTACTGGGGGATCCCTCAGTGCTGTTAATCCCCAGGGTAGGGGACGACAGCACAAAGCGACGAGGGAAACGGTGCTTTCTAGCACCGAGTTGGTGTACCAGCCAGGTTTGCTGGTTGTCCTTGCGGACGTGAAAGGCTTTGATAAGCCTTGGAGAGTCTTAATAGACTATGGAGCGTCTGACAATTATGTCAGACGGGCTTTTGTGGAGAAGATTCGGCTGTATGTCGAGGCCCTAGAGGCACGTTCTCGTGACGTTGTCACGGTCCGTCTAGCGACGGGCGTACAGGTTTCTGTACCCAAGGTCTCGATTGACCTTAAGCTGAAGTTTGCAGACTTCGACAGCTTAGAATGTTGCCTAGTCCTGGATTTGGACTCGAGGTATGACCTCATTCTGGGCATGAAGTGGCTGGAACGCCACGAGCCATGGATATACTGGAAGTCTAAGTCCATTGGCTCAACTCATCCGCGATCGGGTGAAGCATTGGCGAGTCATGAACCGACCTTTGCTCGATCGCAAAAGCGATTCTGGCGTGAGATGCCAGAGATTGGGATGTCTCAGATGATGAATCTCAATGAGGGCAAGGAATTGTTCCTTGACGAGGGGGATTCGGCGGTTAATCCCCACGACGATATAGGCGAGACTGGTGAGTCGCCAGTGGTAGAGGTGGATTCCTCTGAGGTTAAGCGCGAGGCGCTTCCTAGATAAAATACCCGTAGTTTGTCTCTTTGGCAGGTCGGAACTGATTCCGACCACGCCGTGTTCGGCGAAAAAGTTGCGACTCCAGTGGTAGGGGTAGAGACCCCTGTGGTTAAGCGCGAGGCACTACCAAGCGAAGAGATCCGTAGTTCGTCTCTTCCGCACGTCGGAATTGATTCCGACAACGCTGTATTAGGTAAAGACTTCTGTGGATAGGCGCGATGCGCTTCCAATAGATGGAACAATTGACTCCCCCCATCTGGGTCCCGGGAAGATACCCGAAGCTAGTAGTCAGCAGTCCTACCGGATGCAATAGCGTGACAGGTGTTGTCACGGAAGGCGCAAGCCTGGAACAGTTGCCTGGGGTAGGCGAACTGTTGTCTTTGGAGGAGATGTCCTTCAACGAGTTGGAGACTGCTGTAAAATCAGGTGAACTCGACGAGATTGTCGTGTTGCGTCCGGAAGAGGAGTTGAACTCCTCATCCATGATGTACGAGTCAGTTTTGGTGCCAAGCAAACAGGAATTAAATGCTTGAAGAGGCCTCAAGATCCTTGAGGATCATGAGGACTCTTACGATTCCCTATTGAAGGAATTCGGAGATGTCATTAGTGACAACCCGCCGATGGGGTTACCACCGGATCGGGGAGTCCGACATGAAATTGATTTGGTTCCTGGAACCAAATACTGCGCCACTAGGCAGTGGTCTCTCCCCAAGGAGCAATGCGACGTCATCGACGCATTTTTCTAGGGGAAAGAAGAGGCAGAGATGGTACGGGAGAGCAAGTCTACCCATTCATCTTCCCACTTTTTGTGTTCGTAAACTGAACGGAAAGTGGCGCATTCTGCATGCGTACAACAAGTTGAATACAGCTACTGTACCCATGCAAACTCCGATTTCTCGGAAGGATATCCTCCAGAACAATATGGCGGGCTGTACTGTGTACATTGCCTTAGATCTGGTGGACGGGTATTATCAGGTGCTCATGCGAGCATCCGATATTCCGCTTACAGCGGTCATCACGCCTAGTGGCATGATGCGGGAGTGGCTTTTTATGCCACAGGGGCTTTCGAATGAACCAGCGACTTTTAATCGCTTGGTGACTCAACTCTTCCGCCCTCATAGAAAGTACGCTCAGACGTACTTCAACGATATAATCGTTCATAGTCGCGCGGAAGGCGACTCGTTGATGTTCAGACGCACCTAATACACCTTCGATCTGTGCTCGAATGTACGCGAGAGCATAAACTATATGCAAACGCATCCAAATGTATTTTTGGTGCTGAGGAAATTCCTTTCCTCGGATGCTTCATCGGTAAGGATGGAGTGCGGGCGGATCCCGCGAAGGTGAAAGCCATTGTGGAGTGGCCTTCGCCTGTAAATCTTAGAGATTTACGGACGTGGCTTGGATTAGCCAATGATCTCCACAGATACAGCGAGAACTACGCTGAGATGGCGAAGCGGTTAACTGACCTTCTTAAAAAGGACGTAGACTGGTGTTGGGAAACCAAACACCAAAACGCTTTCAAAGCGGTTAAGGGGAGCTTGTTAAAATCCCCCGTTCTTGCTCTCCCAGATTCTGGGAAACCATTTAGCGTCGTCTGCGACGCCTCCTAATTCGCAATCGGATGTGCTTTGTTACAAGCAGACGACGCGGGACGAGAACGCGTGATTGCGTTTGAGTCGAGGCAGCTTAAAGCTTCGGAACAGAATTATCCCGTTCATGATAAGGAGCTACTTGCTATGAAGTGCCCTTGTCAAATTAGGGTTCACCTACTTGGCTCAAAGCCGTTCGTGGTTTATACTGACCACGCGTCCTTACGGACAGCGACAAAGTCGCCTCATATATTGCAACGGATGGCCCGTTGGCTCTCCTTCTTTGCGGAGTACAACTTTGAGGTAAAGTACAAAAATGGTAAACAGAATGCACTTTCAGAAGCGTTGTCGCGCCGTCCTTATTACGAGCTCGCTCACGCGACATTCATCACCTCATCTGTGGTGGTTCTCATACACCAGGCGTATGAGAAATACACACAAGTACGGCGCTTATCAGCGCATTGGGTGGAAAGGGACTTGGCTCGTCTGAGCCTACCCTGTCAAGTCGAGCTAAATCTCGGTTACACCATTACAGGTACTGTGAAGGTTTTCTATATTATAGCACGAGCACGGAGGACACTACGCGGGTGGTTGTTCCTCATGATGAGGAACTAAAGTACAGAGTCCTCTTTGAGGCACATGAAGCCCCTACCGGGGGTCATTTAGGTCGGGATAAGACCTACAGCACTTAAAGCGCTTTGTATTGGTGGACCAAAATATACAAGTGGGTCGGTGCGTATATTCGCACCTGTGAGACGTGTCAGAGGGTCAAACCCTCTGCAGATTCAGCAGCGCTTTTTTCGAGCTTATCCGTTTCTACGGAGTGTTGGAAATCCATTAGTAAGGATTTTATCTTCGGTTTTCCGAAGGATAAGGCCGGTAACACCGGCATATTGGTCTTTGTAAACCGCTTGAGCAAGATGGCTCACCTGGAGGCGGTGCCAGAGTCCATTGATGGACAAGGAACAGCGAAGGTGTTCCTAGAACGTGTCTTTCGACAGCATGGTCTACCCGACTCCGTTGTATCGGATCGGGATCCCCGTTTTACGGGACAGTTTTGGGGGCGCTGTTTAAGGTGCTGGGCACCAAACTCCACATGTCCAGTGCGGATCATCCTCAGACGTACGGACAAACGGAACGCGTTAATCGCGTGGTAGAGGACATTCTCCGGAGTTTATGTCCGGACTCTCCAAAGAGTTGAGTGAGATGCTTCATATGGCCGAATTTGCTATAAACAATTCAGTCCATGCATCTACGGGGTTTACCCCGTTTTACGTGAACGGATTAGTGAATCCGAGGGTTCCGTTGACACCACGTGTGTGTGACCCAGGGCTTGAGGGGGAGGATTCCCTGATGTCAGCCCTGTATCTGTGCAGAAGCACATCGATAAAAACTTAGCGATGCCATGGCGGAAATCCAAGACAAGCAAAAGGAACAGGCCGACCTCAAGGGTCGGCGTAACAAAAAGGCGTATAAAGTAGGAGAAAGTGTTTTATTAAACGCTAAAAACCTTCCTACACATGCACTTTCTAACTCGTTACGGAACAAACTTCGCCCCAAGTTTGTGGGACCTTTCAAGGTGCTAGCCCGAAAGGGCCTGGCGTATACCTTGGATATACCGAAGGCGATGCGTACGCATTCAACCTTCTATGTGGGTATGCTCAAGCCAAACCAGAACCCGGAGGCGGGTCCCTTCGTGGAGGAGGCTGGGAAATCGGATATCCAAAAGGCACAACAGGTCGGAACATCACCGACAGGGTCGAAATACGACCCTTTAATTCCAAACTTGAGCCTCGAGAGGGGCAAGCCGCCTCTCTAGGTGGTCCATCGCACTCCCCTCGTCGCGGAGTCTCTCTTGGGCGTCCTGGAGGAGACGGCTGTGTCGAACACATCGCTCGTGGAGCTCACGTCGCAATTGCGCGACTTCCTCCTCCAGTTCTAGATTCGGAGGGTATTCCACATTACCCTGTAGAGCGCCTGATGGCGCGACGCCATCACAGGGGTGAGACCCAGTACCTGGTGAAGTGGAAAGGTTATCCACACTCACAGAGTTCGTGGGAGTCTGAGACTCCCCTGCGGCAGGATTGCCGTGACGTCGTTGACGCTTTCGAGCGGGAGAATCCCGCTGCGAGTCCACGACCAAAGGGGTGGAAGAAGCCCCTTAACTCCTAGTAGCTGGGAGTTTGCCGGAGGAAGATGCAGAGTTTGCATTGCTCTCCGGCACCACACCGAGGGCAGGAGCGCTAGCAGGGCGCGTGTAATAAGAGGCAGGTAATTTCCCCATCGCTTTGGCCTGAGCATACGCCAAGCGCAACGCCCTCTCTATCTGAACGTCGCGTTCGAAAAAGCTGTTGTACAGCTCGTCAAAGCTAGGGAGACGCTTCTCCCCTTCCGCCCAAGCGTGGAATGCCCGCTCTGCCTTCTCGACATCCTCGTCTCGTCGGAGAACGGGAACCTTGTGGAGGGGCTCAACGACGGCACCCCGTGCCTGTTTGCCGAGGCGTTCTCGGTACGATTTGACAGCGAACTGCTTCGGTGTTAGCAGTCTTGCCCGGAGTTGTTTCCGGCGCGCGATTTCACGCGGCAGTACAGCCGCAGGGTCGGTGATATGGGAGACTAAACCCCTCTTCACCTCGTTTTTGGCCTTTTTTTGAGGGTCACGAGGACCCTTCCGTGCTTGTACGGCACGTCGGGCCTCCTGAGCCGTGTCTGGCTCATTGGTGATGGTCGCCTTAGGCGACCCGGATGCATAATCCGCAGTTTGTAGAGGTGGAGCACGTGTTAGTGCATTTTCCCCACGTGTGGGGAACGGATTGGACTAGCGACATCGCCGTTCTGCGTTGTCGGAGAGGTCAGCCTTTGGGAAGATATCCCCACGGGCATCCACATCCGAGTATTCGGAATATGTAACAGGACTGATCCTGTTACAGGATTACACTGTGTTGTGCGAGGAAGCGCGCAATACGGGAGGGGTAGGATTAGTTGATGACAACTAATCCTATAATAAAAGCAAATATAATATTCGCTTAACCTTAAGAACGCAAAATTAAGAGTGTTTATTAAATGGGTGGTTAGCGGCTAACAGTATAGTAATTACCTAACTAATATAATAATATCAAGTATTAAACTAACTGTACTATTAGTTAACCTGCATGATTCGGTATTTATACCGAATCTACTTTTCCTTCGTAGATTATAGTAACTTATAATCTATTATTTGAATTTCAGACAACGCGTCTGAAATTAAACTGTGATATTCTAACTTGAATATCAATTATGTAATGGCACCCCATTACATCACCCCCCACTTAAGGTGGTTGGCCAATAATAATTCTTATTTTGGCCAATCATAGGTGGCACTTGTTGGTCGTTCTCATTTGCCAACTGATTGACCATCGACTCGATGGTCAAAGCACGCGGCGGCGCTCTAAAGAGCGCTGCTGAAAACATCGAAGGAGCTTCTTCATCCTCCTCAGCACTAGGTGCTGAGGTGTTGAGTGACAACAGTGACGCTGCATTAGCAGATTCAACTACGCAAAGGTCGGAAGACGTACCGTCTTCGACCACAGATGCTGCTAAGGCGGCATCTGGCAAGAAACAGGGAGATGTTGCTAATGTAACATCTCGCACGATGAACCCCCGAATGGTGTGTTTCCAGAAGGGGTTCTTCCATGTTCGGGGACAGTTCTGACTCCGAACAAAGTGATTGGGGCACAGCTGTCCCCGAGAAAGGATCTAGCGAGTCGAAACTCGCTAGGTGCTCATCGCCTAACAGCGATGATAACTCTTGTGTCGCTGTCAGCTATGACAGCTACAATGATCATCACAGATGGTTGCGGTAACGCAGAACCGCCCCACCTGGTCCAAGTACGTCTCCACGTCGGGGTGGTTTAACCCCGGCGCGTGGTGTTGAAGCAAGCGGTGTTCCGCCTGCTAAAAGAGCTCGAACAGAAGCGGCGCCTGCCGCTTCTGAAGCGTATCATCGTACGGAACCACATGTTCCGTACAAAGTGGGGTTTTGGACCCCTGGCTGGGCTATTGCCCCCAACAGTGGCGGTCACCGTAAGCGGGACTGCCAATATGCGTTGTTCGATATCAACGTACTGGATGACTCCGAAGACATCCAGTCACGTCGATTCGATCGAAGTACAGACGATTGACGTTTGTACTTTATTGACCTCTTTTTCCAGGTTCGATATTATTCGAGCCGGAAAGGGTCAAGGAGGAACAGGGACGATAAAGACGCCCTTACTCAGAGTTGGAACGCTTTTGTTGACAACTACAACAAAAGCCCAGATGATTACGTGAATAAAGTTCACGTAATGCGCGAGCGCTTTTTAAAGCACTCGCGAACAGGCAAAATGGAATACATCCATTTTGCTTGCATCAAAGAAGGGTTGAACTGTGGTTTCCTTCTCACCTCGTTTGCCCGCGGTGTCCTCAGGGCGCTCCTCGTCTGTCAGAGGAGGAGTTGCGGGGGTACGGTGGTTTTCCGTACCCGCCGAAATTCAGGGCTTAATCGATGCCCTTAATGCATCAACACCTAGAGTTTATGCTACTTCGCATTATGAGTTTGAGACTTCTTCTCAAACTCCGTTAAAAGGTCTAGGGCGTCGGCCCTCAGAACCTCAATCGGCTCCCAAGACTCGAACTCTTGGGGATATCCCAGCCAGCGTACCAAGTACTCGGTACGCTTCCCCTTCTTCGAAGGAACCGAGCGCTTCGAGATCAAGCGCTCGAGAAATGTATCGCTTATTCCCCTGATTATCGATCAGGGGCGGCGTAGGTTGAGAATTCCCTCGCCGTTGTTGTTGCGGAGCATGGTTCTTTGTTCCGCAAACTTGAGGAGGGTTGTTCCTCTTTGAGCAGCAATATGTCTCACTCTGTGAAGCCATATCGGTCTCTTCGCGAGAATGCCCGCGACATCCATGGGGCGCACACTGCCCTTCAGCAGAATAATGATCTTCTGTACATCGAGCTTTCCCGCTGTAAGGAAGAGCTCGATCGGCACAAGGTTGATCTTGAGCAGTCGAAGGCGGAGGTAATGACTCTCCGCTCTGCTCATCAACGGCTGGAAGCCGATTACAAGTCTCTCTTGGGAGACTTGGAGAAGCACGGTATCTTCCGTGGTTCTGTGTCTCGTCGTAAGACGAAGACGAATGATACGGCTTGAGCCGCCCAACATAGAATGTTGGGTGGAGCCGCATTGCTGTGGGAATGTCTAAAGTATAGGCATTCCCCCGAATCTCTTGGACCTTGAAAGGTCCAATGTACTTAGGAAGCAACTTCCGTGTAGGGAAGTTGCTTATTGCATGTATAGGCAAATTAGTAGTACTTAGTAATACCAATTCGCCTTTCAGAAAGGAGTTTTGTTCTTCCTTCCTTCTTCCTTGCTTGTCTGCATTTTGCTTCTGCTTATCAAAAGCAGAGGCAAGTGCATCTTTTATATAGCGTATTACAGCTTGGCGCTGTAATACGAATTCATCTACTGCTTTATCAGCAGTAGGTGCGTTGTCCTCATTGTCTGCAGCCACTGCTTCAGACACATATTCATCATATGCAGCTTCAGTTTCATTTGAAGCTGCTTCCACTTCTACTGTACTTTCAGTAGAAGGGCCATCGTTTTGTTCACAAGTTGCAGTTGCAACTTGCGCATTGACTCGCTCAAAATTTGAGCGGGTCCCTCCCCCACTTAGATTTGGCGTACCGCCAAGTAAAGCTGGGGTTCGTGGATGCCGTAAGGCATTCACGTAGAACGGTGTATGCTCAGTTGTAGCATGCACCGAATTGTTAATCGCGAATTCAGTGAGTAGCAGATAGTCACTCCACTGTTCAAAGGCATGTGCGTATGATCGCAACATGTCTCCGAGAACGCGGTTAGCCCGTTCCGTCTGCCCATCCGTTTCCGGATGGTCCGCAGTTGACATCTTCAACTGGGTTCCGAACAATGAGAACGTTTCTTGCCAGAAACGTCCTGTAAATCTCGTATCTCGATCCGAGACAATGTCTTCCGGCATTCCTTGCAAATGGAATACCGTATCAACGAATATCAGCGCTGTTTGAGCGGCGGTTACGTTCGCTGATGCTGCAGTAATATGTACCATCTTACTGAAACGGTCTACAAAGACCACTGTTCCGGTCTTCCGACTATTGTCGGGTGGAAGACCGAATACGAAGTCCATTGAAATGGACTTCCAACACTCTGTCGGAACCGGCAGAGATTGCAGCGGAGCCTGTGCAGACTGCGCAGGCTTAACGCGCTCGCAATCTCGCAAGCGCGTACGTATTTCCGTACCCACTTGTACTGGTTTCGCCAGTAAAAGTCACGTGCGAGAGAAGCGTATGTCTTCTCTCGACCTTGATGCCCCGAAATCGGTGCATCATGATACTCAAACATAATTTGATGTTTGAGTTCATCGTCGTTTGGAACGACGATGCGACTTTCATCTTTTGGTCTGTGCTGTAAAGCAGCAGACCATCGTGCAGTCGATATCGATGCACGCAAGCGCGGAGGAACTGTGGGAGCTCGTCGCGCTTCTCACTTGATTGATTACTTAAGTAATCAATCAACAGACGTGTCTCCTCGTCTGTTTTGTACGGCTCGTGATAGCGCATCCGCTATCACGTTCAACTTTCCGGGCTTGTATTCAACCGTAAAGTTGTATTCAGCAAAGAATGACAGCAATCGAGCCATTCTTTGAGAAATTTGTGGTGAATTCACGGCCGTGCGTAGCGACGCATGGTCCGTGTAAACCACAAATGGTCTATCTCCCAAGAAATAGATCCGAAACTTGGCCAGTGCATACTTCATGGCAAGGAGTTTCTTGTCATTCACTGGATAGTTGCGCTCGGCTGGGCGCAACTGACGCGATTGATAGCAGATTACGCGATCACGATCATCGTGATCACGCTGCATCAAAGCACAGCCGATAGCGAAATCGCTCGCGTCGCAAACGACGTGGAACGGACGCTCGTTATCGGCTATAGCCAAGACAGGCGATTCAATCAAGCTTTGCTTGACTGTATCAAAAGCCTCTTGGAATTGGGTATCCCAATGCCATTCGACATATTTCTTAAGTAATTGATAAAGATGTCGTATTAACTCAGCATAGTTGCACGAATACTTGTGCAAATATGTTGCCAACCCAAGGAACTTTCGAAGTTCCTTAACGTTGTTTGTCGTAGGCCATTCAACGATCACCCTGATCTTTTCTGGATCAGGACGCACCCCGTTCTTGCCCACAAAGCATCCAAGAACAGGTATCTCAGGTGCACCAAATGTGCACTTCTTTAGATTTGCATAGAGCTTATGCTTACGCATAAGCTCTAACACTCGACGTAGATGTTCCCTATGGACATCTACATCGCTTTTATCGTGTTCACCCTTACTATGGATGAACACGTCATCGAAATAACCCGGTGGAATTCTTGCACCGGGCGTAATAGATGCGTTACGCATCTGTTAAACGTAGCAGGGGCATTTCGAAGCCCCTGCGGCCTAACAAGCCACTCCCAAAGCATGCCGCTTGGGGTGCTTACCGCCGTGAGAGGGATATCCTTCTCACGCATTAGGATTTGATAAAATCCATATCTTAGATCGAGAGCACTAAAGATGGTGCTCCCGCACATGCCATCTATGATGACATCTTTTCGCGGTATCGGCGTCTGTGCCGATACCGTCGCTGCGTTCAGCTTGTTGTAAGCGTGAACTATTCTCCACCCATCTGTGGACTTCTTCACACAAAAGGTGGGGGTAGAGTGCGGTGAGGTAGACTCCCGCACTTGGCCTGATTTACGACGAGCTTCGAAAAACTCGTCGATCGCTTTTACTTGATCACGCGGCAGCGGCCATTGCCACGTGACACAATACTTCGTGCCTGGCACGAGGTCAATCTCATGACGAGTTCCCTTGTCCTTAGGGAGCTCGCTAGGTACTTCTTCTGGGAATACGTCAGCGTATTCTCGAAGTACCTCATAAAATGGGGAGTTCTCTTTGAGCGACTCCCAGCTCTGCGCTTCAAAGCGCTGAACTCTGGTTTGATCATTGGGAACCTCTTTCCCAATGTTTTCCACTTGTAATGTGGATATTAGTTCACGAATATCCACTACATCATCTGTTGCTACGATAATACATATCTGTTCGATCTTATCATCGTGCACGTTTCTCATAAACTTCTTCCAGCTTAGCGCTGGAAGAGCCATCACCTCCGAACCTTCTTTCGGAGGGTGTTCCATCAACAGATACTGGGTAGCTAATCCGGTCTCCGTTTGCGTCAAGACGATGATCGTCTCGACGGAACTGCCCATGCAATCAGACGCACTCGTCTGATTGACTGCTACACGGTGATTACGATTCACCGTGTGCGAATACTCATCATCATGGTGGCCACTGCCTACCATGGAATTTTCTTGGCGATCAGATGTGCTCGTCTGATCGTCCGCCTGTTCCGCGACACGGTGGTCTTTATCACCCGTGTGCATGGATAACGCAACGTGGTGGGCACCGGCCACCACGGAGTTGTGCTCACGATTGCACTCGATCGTTAGTTCACTATCATCAACACGGAATTCATTCGTCGTGTTGGAACCTTCGGTCGCACAGTGGGTGCTACCACTGTGGATACTATTTCATTCTCACGGTGGGTGTTTCCCACCGTGGATATCACTTCATTCTCACGGTGGTCTTTATCACCCGTGGAATGTTTCTCTCCAACACGCAACGACTCTTCTGTTGCGTGTGGTAGTCCCTCGGGACTCTCACCAGAGGAGGTACCTTCCGCTGATCGTGTTGGAACAGACCTGGTGGTGCCATCGCTATCCACCAGACTGTCCGACGCTGCGGTTGTATCTTCTGATACAGCCGGATTACACACAGGGTGATCAGATCCTGTGGGTCCGCCGCAGTCGATCGATAGGTTAACCCAGTCGATCGAAGGTTTAAACTTGGACATCCATGGGATTCCAAGTATCACATCGAACTTGTCATCTAAATCGAGGACGATGAATTCATCCTCGAATGACAGTTCATTCAACTCGAAGCGTGTTTTAATCACACGCTTTGGAATAGTCACGGTTGCACCTGTTGCTAACCGGACTGACAACATACTTCGTGGGGTTTCTACCTCCACGAAGCTCAACAGCGTTAGAATCTGAGTTCTAACGAAATTGTTTGACTCTCCTGTGTCAAACAAAGCTCGCATGGGGACATCGCTCCCGTGCGGCTTAACCTCCAGGGTGATAAGAGGCTTATCATCACCCTGCACCTTTTGACAGGAAATTGTCCCGTCTGGGGCTATTACCCTCACATGCCCTATGTCGGCATGTGGGATAACATTCCCAGTAGGGCGCCCCACCCCTACGTTTTTTGCACCAACAGGGTGATGTGTCCCTGTTGGATCGCCGTGCAGCGGACGGTTCCGTCCGCTGACAGCGTGGCACCGGGCGCGGTGCCATACACTGATGGGCAAAATGCCCCATTTTCGCGCATCGATTGCAGCGAATATTCTGCTTAAATTTCGGTTGCTTCGTGTTCGAAGCACCCGCAACCGATAGGACCATCGGCTCTGGACCTACACCGCCCATGCTATGGCGCGGGTGGCTGTTTCTTGAGACGAAGTGTGAGCTTCGTCTGCCCGACTGCTGATTGTTGACATGCTGTTGCGGCATGTCAAAAGCGAAGGGCTGTTGAGCCCTTCGGCTGTACCCAGCAAGCGATGACGCTGATCGCATGCTGAACTCTTCACGGATGCTCATATCAATGGCATCCCTTGGAGTCTTTGGCGTGTGACGGTAAATACTCTGTTTGACGGGACCATCATTGAGTCCCTTCATGAAGCCAGTGACCTGCATAGCAGGGGGCACCGGCTCATACACAACATTTGACAGCAAATATTGTGTCCTTCTGAGCGTAAGCTTGAAGGTCAAGCTTACCTTGCCGGAGTTCCATGAACTCCTGCCGAATACTTAGCTCCATTTCTGGAGCTTCAAAGTTGAGCTTTAGCTCAGCTTTTAATTCCTTATAAGTAAGGAACGCAGAGTCATCAGTGGCTCTGCGACTCATCGCCCATGCCCTGGCTCTGCCGCCCAGACATGTTGTGGCGAAGTACGCCTGTTGACGTTCGTCAACAATATTTTGCGCAGAGATGGCATCTTCCACCTCTGCGAACCATCTACGAAGGGGCTCACCCCCTTCGCCGGTAAAGGGCGGTACTCAAGCCTTTACCACTTCAACGCTATGCGTTGCAGGTGCAGTTGCGGTCCGCGCTGCCTCTGGCGCGGGCCGTTCTGACTTTTCTAGGTGTTTTCTTCTAAAGCGATTCACCACCTCTATCGCTTCCTCCTGGGTCTTACTCTTGAGGAAGGTAATGATGTCGGTCCCCATGGACCGAACCATCTCTACCGTCGCGTCTTTACTACGCGACGAGAAGTGGGGGAAGTGTTTCGTCACCACTTCCAGCGTTCTCTCTCGCTCGGCAGGCGTCATGTCTCACGACTTGATGCCGAGCGGCTCTCAATTTTCGCTCCGCTAGTTGACTAGCGGAACGGAACTGTGGTCGTTAAGACGGACCACAAAGTGCTACCAGGTGTAACAGGACTCATCCTGTTACGGGCTTACACTGTGTTGTGCGAGGAAGCGCGCAATACAAGAGGGGTAGGATTAGTTGATGACAACTAATCCTATACTAAAAGCAAATATAATATTCGCTTTACCTTAAGAACGCAAAATTAAGAGTGTTTATTAAATGGGTGGTTAGCGGCTAACAGTATAGTAATTACCTAACTAATATAATAATATCAAGTATTAAACTAACTGTACTATTAGTTAACCTGCATGATTCGGTATTTATACCGAATCGACTTTTCCTTCGTAGATTATAATAACTTATAATCTATTATTTGAATTTCAGACAACGCGTCTGAATTAAACTGTGATATTCTAACTTGAATATCAATTTTGTAATGGCACCCCATTACAGAATAGGCTGCCTCCTATTCTCGAGGAGAATCCCCAGCACCACTAAAGGTGCTCATGGTAAGCCAGAAGTTCTGGCAGTTGGAGTTCTCCAACTATAATTGAATATTGCGTAAGCAATAGTCTTGATGGGGGCGGATGTAACAGGGTTACATTTGTTTACATTTGGTTACGTGGTGTACGTAAGTACACTACGGTTAAGGTCAGTATTGACCGGTCCAAAGGTTTGGACCCATTGGTTATTTTAACCAATCAGGGCAGGAGACCTTGGTGGATGCGTGGCAGCCTGCCACGTGTTGGTACACAGGTGGTGTACATTACATTTCGGCTAGGTACAACTTGAGTAAGTTCTACTTAGTATTGCATATAGTTTACATTAGTTTAATTAATTTAGGCTAATTATATATTAAATATACATTCAGTTTACAATAAACACTAATCCAGCTAGACGCACGACCTCGACCGGTCGCGCGTGCTGTGAGTGTTTGTAGCCAAAGGGAATACCTCCCTTAGCTACTCCCTTTCTAATGGAAGGCTTGTTTCGAGGTGTTAGTTAATTCTAACAAGTAAACCAAGGGAAATCTTAGCCCCGAGTAAGAGAGCAATCTCTTACTAAGCCCTTTATAAGGGCGTATCGGCTAAGTAGCGCATATCGCCGCTTTAGGAAAGTCTTCCTCTGTGCGCTAGCCGCACCGTGCGTATACGCACCTGCTACACAACATGCCAATCATTTTCAATATTGGTATACTTTAACTGGAAGTTGCATCCAATGAACTTTGTGGAAGTTTTTCTTTCTGTTTTTTTCATTTTAATTTTACGCGATTGCGATATGGTATTTTCCTTCTCTGTCGCAACCAAGTGTGAGTTGACGATCTACTTTTGACCATGCAATTGTTAGTTCATATCCTTGCTCTCTGTAAAACTGTTTGATGCGCGCTAGTAAGTCATCACGGGAGTTGAATTGGGTTACATCGAGGGGAAGTGTCAAAACGAGATTATGGGGAAGAATTAGTGCCATGATCACTTTGTTTTTGTGTTAATGTCCGCAAATTATTCCGTTTTATTTATGAGGTGGCAATATTAAAATTTTCCGACATTGAGGTGGCATTTGTAAATTTGGGACTTTATTATAATTAAAAGGTGGCATTAGTAATAAGTAAGGTGGCAATATTATCTAAAATTAAAAGATTTTAAGCCTAATTCGCTTATGGTCACGAAGAGGTTTAAGCTTGAAATCTTACAACATGTACCCATGCATTTATAGCCAATCCGTTTCCATCATCCTAATTTACATAGCCAAAAATCGCTACACAAAAATTGGTCAGCGTATACTGACCCCCCATTTCCGTAAACTGACCCCCCCGTGCATAGCCATGAGATTTTATAACAAATATTCACCCTATTTTTTTTTTTAATTTTTGACATTTGCCCCGAGCATTCTATTACAGAATTACGCCGGAATGAGGGTTCTGTGGCACTTGTTCGTGAGACACTGCGCTACAAGCCGCTGCTTCTCGAGCTGCTAGTGGCCGTACCGGAGAGCCAGAAAGCGCTTAAGAAATTTAAAAAGACACCCGACCTCGTTTTTGTAATACTCTATGATCTTCTCGTTGGTCGGCAGAAAATTCAGGGCGGCGGCTTGAAGAAAGCACTTGTACAGCACCAGACAGCGTTTCGGGTGGCGCTAGCGAGAATTAAAAATTAAGCGCAAAGTAGCGTCAAATGAAGCGCTTCTGCCGCCTGGAAACCGCCAGCGGTACCATATGCTGCCTCGGTATGTCCGCGTCAATACACTTCTGGCTGTAAAGAAAGACGTCCAGGCTTTTATGGACAAATTCAATGCGAAAAACGATAAAGACGCGCGATATTTGCTCGTGTTGCCACCAGGAACGGAGGTACACGAACACAAGATGGTCAAAAGTGGAAAACTAGTGCTACAAGATAAGGCCAGTTGCTTTTCTGCTTTTGTGTTGCATGGAGAGCACACTGATGCGGAAGACAAACAGGGCGACGTGATCGACGCCTGTGCATCTCCTGGTAACAAAACGAGTCATTTGGCAATGCTGTTGCAGCAACAAGGTGGTGATGGAAAGGACGACACTGTCTTAAAGCGACGAGTGCTCGCTTTCGATCGATCGCCCGCCGCCTCGTGGCCTGCAGGTTGCAGGTCTATCGGAAGAACAGGCTATGGAATTGGTGCGTGAAAATGGCCTTGAGGATTTGACGAACGGTTATTTTGTGGCGTGTTTCGAAAGAATCGACAGTATTGGCAACGACGCATGTAATAAGGATAAAGCTATAGCATCAGCATCTGCAACACTGGAAGCTCCGTCAAATGCGCCAAAGGCAAAAGATGAATCTTTCCAAGTTTGTAAGAAGCGTAAGGTGCTTACTTCTACTCGCAACAGACATTCGGAAGCGTCGGAATCGAAAAAAGCGCAAGAAAGGTGGTTCGACAGTAAGAACCGGACCGAGAGTAACACAAGCATAAACAGTGATTATTACGTATATCCTACTACGCCATGAAAAAAAAAACTTCATTTGTTTAGGATGTGAAATTTAAAGCGGCATGGCTTCCTGGCATAACATGCCTTTATACATGAGGGAAATTTTGCGGACACTCCTGGCTTACAGTACTACACAAAAAGTGGGTGGCAATACCAAGTGAGGAGTGTCCGCAAAATTTCCAATGTCAAAAATAGGGTCGTGACGTGACGGTTACTGTAACTGTGTTTAATTTGTTATAAAATCTCACGGCTATGCACGGGGGGGGGCAGTTTACGGAAATGGGGGGGGGTCAGTATACGCTGACCCCAAAAATTCGACAGCCTCATTGTCAATCCGTGTACTAATAGTGTGTGGTACACCGATACATAATATCATGACCAGCATGTCAGTGGCCCTGACGCAGGCGATGAACGCGTCGTTTCCTCCAATGTCCTTCACAATAGCCTATGGATCGAGCGTTTTCCAGCAGAAGAATCACGACTCTAGAAGCAGTATGGTGGATCTGGTATTTGCTGTGGATGATCCGCAAGCCTGGCACGAGCAGAATATCGAACGCAACCCCCAGCATTATTCACTTCTCAAGTATCTAGGTGCTAACGCTGTCGCCGCGTTTCAGGAGAGATTTGGCGCTGGCGTCTACTACAACACACTTGTAACTCATTGAAAGTATTCTTTCAATTATTGAATCACAGTCCGACTGACTGGCTCCCACGGGGTTTCGGACTTCAGGTACCTCTTACGGGCCAGCGACTCGGGATGCGACTAATCAAGTATGGTGTTGTCAGTACAAAAACGCTATGTGAGGACCTAACATCCTGGAAGACGCTCTATCTTAGTGGCAGAATGCACAAACCTGTACGTTTCGTCTGTTAACGGCAGCTTGGTTTTAAGATTCTCATTCTATGGTCGTCGCGGTTGGTCAAGGTCAATATCCTTGCTATGAACGAAAATATCCGAGCAGCGATGTCAATAAATCTATCGCATGCATTGAACTATGCACTTCTTTGTCTACCCGAGATGTTTTCAGAGCATGATCTGTACATGGTGATCGAAAATCTGGTGTAAATTGGGATCGACCAACGCCTCACATCATTCTTCTGTGCCTACTGCATTTGCATGCAGAAAATTGCAGGAATTTCCTACTCAGGCGATTTCCGAATGACTTTTGGTGAGAACCCAAAGAAGGTGCGCAACATTGTCGACGGCAATTTGGATGCTTTCCGGAAGCTCTACGAGCATAAAATTCAGGTATGAAAAAAACATCTTGAAGTAGTAATTGAAGCTCTTATTGATTCTTTAATCCTACAATCAATTGTAGAATTCGCCTTTCGTATCCCGGTCAAGTTCTAATAGTGGTATGCTGCTCACTAATAGTAACAACCTCAATGTGAGGCAAGCGATGGTCGAGGCGCTACCATCCAACGTGTTTCAACGACTTGTCGCGAAATCACGCGCGATTGGAACGTTGGACCCACAGACTGTAACAAAGAAGCAGCTGCAGCGCGTGATTGCATCAATTGTGCTCCGCTCGAGCTGCTCACAAAGTATTAAGGGCATCGCCACCGCTGGAGGTGTTAAATCAATTGTTTATGTCGCGGAGAAGCTGAAACGCACATACTTCAAACAGACGGGCAAGTAAATTAAGCGGTTTGAGTTGCCCGATCCGATTTGCAATTGAAAAGTGAAATATAACATTAAGCAGCGGAGGTATTCGAAATCCCCATGATGATCGCTCTTTTCATTTAGGTGTAGAACCCCAACACCACATTTTTCTCGTGAGAGCAATGTCAGGATAGCGGTATGATCGACGCATTTTTTCCATTTACTTTTGTCGACTATTGCAGCACCTCGTTTAAGTGCTTTAATCGATCCTTCGTATCCTGGGCAAACTTTTTATCCTCATCATCTAGCGCGTCGATCTGCTTTATTCGCTGATCGCACTTAGCGAATAGACCAAAGTCTGGCTTCTTGCAGGCCGCCAGGAACTCGGGACCAAGCTGAGCAAACTCCACCAACCCCTCGACAGCACTCTCGCACAGGTCCACGTCCTCACTGTTGATACACGCCGCTGCTGATTGGATATAAAAGTTTGTTTCCAGCACCAGATCTGCGGTCGAGCGGGAATTCCGGATCAAGTAGCGCAAGAGGAAGAGTGCCTTGCGCTGCAACCGAAGATCCAATGCGCTTTCCAAGTTCACACGTAGGAGATCAAGGCCTTTACAGCTATCGCCAAGAAATCGCTTCTCAGCCGCAGCATGATGACGTACTAGACACGATATTCCTAGCAGCGCCTTGACACGACAATTGACATCTGGATCATCACGTGCCAACGTGCAAAGCACCTCCAGCAATCCCAGCTCCACGGCTGTATCCTGGCAAAAAGGATTGTTTTGCACCACGACAGAGCAAACCTCCGCAGCCAAAGCACGAGACGACACTCTTTCGTACTCGTTAATCACTTTGATCATGACGCGCAGGCCACCCATCTTGACAAAGTTTTGCGCGTTGTCGATCTGATCGATGCGTGTCAGTAATTCATCCAGCAGCGTGTCCTTATACAGCGCCAGCTCATCAGGTGAAACATCGGATTTCTCATCGGCAATGACTCCGTCCACTGAGGCAAACACAAGACGCGGATCCTCGCCCTCCAAAATGCGCAAAATGTCCTTGATGCGCTCGGTCTCATCCACCACGGCTTCGCTCATAACCATTTCTAAGAATTTTCGCTTTTCTTCTGAAAGGGGAGTCACCTCTGATGGCGTCGTGCCGTCTGTATGTTTCATCGTCCATTTCATGAGCGCTTGCCACTTAGCCGGGTCTGCTGCAGCCATGTCAGCTGTACGATCGGTATGTATCAACAATTATTCTTATGCCAGTCACGTAACAGTGAATAGTACTGGAATAATCTAGAAAGCATAATGTTTTTTGTATGTATTTAAAGCCAATCAGAAAGCTAGAATCGTCTGTCTGTAACGTTGACTACATAAATTCCGAACTGTCAGGTGTCATATTCTGCAACGCTTCGCCACAATTCTTCCAAGTAGTTCCGTTTAGGGGTGGCAACTGACTCTACTCGAGTCATTGAGTCATGAACCAAGCCAAGTCAAGTCACCAGCTTGACTCGAAAACTAGGAGTCAAGTCATGGCGTGACTGTGTCTAGGAAGTCAAGAGCCAAGTCAAGTCAAGCCACGAGTCAAGGTAATGGGCAGTCTGACATTACAGAGTGGGTAAGAGCATCCACGAAGTCCATAGTCCCCACATCAAGTAGTGCAGTGTACCTTATCGTTTCTAGGATATCCCTTAGAAAACTCAAGCGCAGTGATGGTGCCATTCGTAATCAAATTACGCTCATTATTCTCTGTGTAGCAACATTACTATCTTGTGGTGCTTCTTTTCTCATTGTAAAATTCCGTCATTAGACGTCGGTGCTTTCCCGTTTGAAGAACGCTGCATGCCCAAGGTTATCAGATGCTGTCGCGCTTCCTAACCGCGGGGGAGAGTTAGAAACGCTCTCCCCAGCCCGCCTGGTCATTGGACATGGTTGTTAGTATCAGAAACCAAGTCGGTCTGGTTAGTAGGACTAACCAAGTCGGTCTGGTTAGTTTGTAGGACTAACCAAGTCAGTTTGGTTGGTAGGATTAACCACGTCGGTTCTGACTTGGACTTGACTCGATGACTCGAGTCAGTTGCCACTGGCCACCCTGTTTTGCTTTGTTTACATTTTCCGTGGGCAACCGCAGCGGGGTATCATATAAAGGGAGGTGGCAGGCTAGCAGCGTCGAATTGTAGAAGAAAAACGAGCCCAATAGCCTTAAATAAAATAGAAAAAAGGGATGAACTTTAAAAAAATATACAAGAGGGTTCTCTGTCGACAGCTATCTCACTTCCAGTTCATTCACTGGCAGCATTTGTCTGACATGAATGAAAACTGGTGAATGTTCTAAGAAAGGCGCCGCCAACCTGGAGGTCGTCGAGTCAATGAGCGAGTCCTCTACTGCAACTACACCCACTACGAAGAGCAGGCAAAGTGCGCGCTCTAAGGTTCTCAAGTTGTTTTGAGGCTTTTGGAGATGCAAAGCTTCGTTGTCAAGTATGTGGCAAGACCTACATTAGCAAGACTTCTTCAACAATTCTTCAACATGATTTAAATCGCAAAAATCCCAGCTGGAACATCGGCAATGGAAATTACCGCCAGGCTTCACTCAATTTTCTCCTGCTGCTCCTGTTGTCAGCCATACAAGGTTGTCTGCTAACCAAGGAAAACATCTAGTCAACCTCATCGCCCACTGGATTGTTCAAGACAACTGGATATTTTCAACCATCTAGAGGCCTAGATTTCAAGCGATCCTACACTTTCTGAGCATGTCTGCAACGGTGGTGACCCGAAACACAATCAAGCAAAGAATATATGATGCCTTCAATCGTATGCAGTTGGAAGTCCGTCACCTGCCGCAGGCCATCGACAGTAAGATTTCGATCACTACCAACATATGGACATCTATAGGAAATCAACCTTTTATTGTTGTCACTGCTCATTGGATTACTACCGACTTTTGAAATCGATAATCTTAGATGTTCGTCGCATTCCTCATCCGCACGATGGACGAAGTATCAAAGATACGATATATCGGGTGCTTATTGACTTCAATATTCCAACTTGAGTATTCTGTATGACTACCGATAATGGCGAAAACATATGCGGTACTAGCCGTCTCTTAAAGGCAGAGTTTGCCAACAAGCGTGCGGTTACGCTGCGCAAAAAGCGATGTGCAGCTCATATTCTCAAGTTGATCGTCAAGCAAGGCATCAGTCCAATTACTGACTTCGTTGAAAAAGTGCGAGAGTTCGTGGCAAAGACGCACCTTCCTCGGCTGTAGCTCAAGATATCAGAAATATATGTCAAACCTTGAATTCAAATTCAGTGATTCGGACAATTCCAAAAGATGTCAGTACTCGATGGAACAGTCTTTATTTAATGTTATCGATCTATCAAAAGATGCTTCTGGTGGTGGGTGCAGTTATAAAACGCCACGGAACTTGGCGAGATTATCGATTGACAGCAAACGGGTAGATCTAGATGACGCAGTGCCGCTTCCTTCAACCGTTTTAGGACACCATAAATACGCTCTCAGGATCTACGTATGCAACTCCTGGTTTGGATATCTTCCTAATGGATGATCTGGTCGAGAATATTGGAGAACAGCTACGCAGCTGCAACACAAAACTGTGGTTGAAATAAGCAGCACAAAAGATGTCGAACAAAGTCGTGTCGTATACTGAACATGTGTACGATCTCGATGCATACATAGCGGCACTCTTAGATCCAAAGAATGAAAGAAGAGCTGCTTCCACGAGATCTTCGTACGGCAACATCGAGAGCAGAATTTCAAGATGTTTTCGATATAGAGTATGGAATAACTTTTGATGCTATCGAATTAAGGAAACAAGGCGAACAATTGAGTCAACTGTCGTATTCAAAGAAAGTGGCAAGCAAGCAAGACGCATTGCCAACACAAGCGTTACAGATGAGGTGGTTTAATACTTGTCAGAACCAATAGTGGATATGATGGATGTGGATGTGCTGGGATGGTGGAAGCAGAGCAAGGGATACCGTGAACAAAAAGAGGGAAGTTTTGAGTGAGAAAAGCGTTCAAGCTGTGCTCTGCATTAGTTCTTGGATGAAGAATGGTATCGCACTCACTGGGGAATAGTTAACTATGTAGCATTGTAGCTGACGATGTATATGCGTCAATAAAAATATGGTACTCATGACTTGACTTGACTCTCCGGTAGTTGGAGTCACAGACTTGACTCGACTCGAGAGGTGCCAAGTCGACTCGTGACTTTACTTGAGGTGGGCGAGTCAAGTCAAGTCAGAGTCGAGTAATTGCTACCCCTAGTTCCGTAGCACACGGTCACGATGATGATATGTTTGCGCAGAAACCACAACCATAACTTTTGAAGTTTTTTTAAGTATTGTGTGGAGTTCAGACCAAGTGTATTCAAACTATATGTAATACGCAACACATGTGTCCGGATATGCATTGTTGCTACATAAGGAATTTGGCTGTGTTTTTTTGCCTTTATAGGATTTTTTAGGTTCAGATTCTTAAGTACGCTTATATATATTACTAAGAACAAAAATCAGCATACTTGCTTCCCGTGCCGTGCGTCTATACGCTGATCCCGTAGGGCGCGCTTCTTCAAAGAAACTACTCCCGGACTGTCAGAAACAAATGGCCAGTACAGTCGCCCGGATAATTGGCCGTGCCCCCAACTCGTGTCAATTTCCTACATGTTATGAGCCGAAGAGACAAGGGGGTGCGTAATTTTCTGATTCTAAGTTTCTTGTGAAAATTCACGTTATATCGTGTAGATTACGTGGAACGGTCTCCTGGAATTTGTGACAAAAGTTAATTGTTACGTTCGGCTACGTTGTTACCATTATAGTTGTTGATTTTGGTTGGCTCTCTTTTATTTTTACGAAAATTCATATGGACGGAGAGCACACTTTCGACCAGGATGGTGCACAAAAGGCGCTCCTCCTTGAAATGGGGAAAGTAAAAAAGCGGGAACAACTGGAATAAGAACGGTCGTAGAGGTCGAGACGAATTGTATCGCCGATCGGCAAGGGATTATCCGGTTAGGGGCCCAGACAGTTTCAAGAAAGTATTCAGAACTTCGCGCTGTTTGGCCAACAGATCACTCTAAAATAACTTTTCTGGTGAGGAAGAAATTGAGAGGGATTAAAACGCATACGAGTTCCCCGAGGGCCTTCTTAGGCAATGCGTAAGCGAATCAGGCGGCTGGAAATGGTGGATATCCGGGCGTAAAATGTTCCAAAACTGACGATACGGAAGTTTTCAGGGGTGGCAATTTACCCCGGACCTGGCTCTGGTTTCCGTGACCAGGAAATTCTTTTCATGGAAGCGCTGGAATAGCGGAAATTTGGTCTGAGTTCATCTAGACCGGAAGGTTGAAAGTTAACGAGGTCGGTGAATACCTTAATGGAGCGGCTTCTCCCTATTTCCGTTCAAACATCAGGACTTGGTGGCAGGTGTCACAAACACTGCATTATGTATTGAATAAGATGTGGTGAGCGTATCGCGTAAATATACCACACCAGCAAGCCGCACAGCTGTTTAGAGCTGAAAAGGATGCAAGACGGTCGTGGGATGACCATTTGCTTTACGAGAGCGGATACAGTAAAAAACGTATCGTAAAAAATCTGGTACAGTATGCTGTTCCAGCGTTGAAGTACGCGATGATGATCCGTTTTGATCCAATGAGTACAAATTATATCCTAAATGCTCCAGAATGGGCCCAAAATGTGGCGGAAGACCACGTAAAGGGCAAAAAGGCACCAAGGTTGGGTGTAAAATCTGTGTATGTTCACAAGAAGACAATTGTTTGCCACAACTGTGGTAAAAAGGGCCATACCCGAAGAGAATGCCCGAAAATGTAACAGGGTTACATTCGGGTCACATTTAATAGGTGGTGTACGTGAGTACACTACGGTTGGGGTCAGTATTGACCGGTCCGAAAGGGTTTTGGACCATTGGTTATTTTAACAAATCAGGGCAGGAGACCTTGGGGGTGGTATAGCAGCCAGCCATGTGTTGGTACACAGGTGGTGTACACTACATTTTAGCTAGGTACGAATTTAGTAAGTTCTACTTAGTATTACATATAGTTTACATTAGTTTAAATTAATTTAGGCTTATTATATATTAAATATACATTCAGTTTACATTTCACTCAACCGACTACCAGACGCACGACCTCGACCGGTCCCGCGTGTAGTGAGTGCAGTAGCGTAAAGGGAGTCCTCCCTTTAGCTACCCCCTTAGTAAGGGAGCCTTGTGTTAAGGCCTTAGCGAAAGCTAATGAGTAAACCAAAGTGGGAATCTTGGCCCCGAGTAAGAAAGCTCTCTCTTACTAAGACCTTTTATAAGGGCGTATCGGCTAAGTAGCGGCGAACGCCGCTTAAAGGAAAGTCTTCCTCTGTGCGCTAGCCGCACCGTGCGTGTACACACCGGCTACATCTGGTAGCACTAGTAGTCAATCCAGCACCTGTGTTGGTAGGCTATGAAATCCTCTGCAAGGGATGAATCAGGACGATTGGGATAGGTTAACCCTCGTCCAGCAGGAAGCCTTTAGCAGGCTGTTATCCTTACTGGGTGACGAGGGCATGCAGCTCCTAGTGGAGCAAGGCCTTGAGGCCGTGAAGACAAGGGTCAATGCCTTCATCGCCCATGAGGCGAGTTTAGGTGGAAGTCGTTCCACTGGGGTGCGTCCCCCATTATCCTTTAAGATAAAGGAGTTCACCGGAGAAAGGGTGACAACATTTATGTGTGGCTGCGATAGGTAGAAACGGCATTCGCCACAGCGAATGTGATCGCTGATCACTTGCAAGTGGGACTTGCATTGACCCATCTTACGGGCAAAGCCCGTACATTGGCTTTTACGTGTCCGGGTTCGGTCACGAGAGTGTTCCCGACCTGGGAAGTCCTTAAGAAAAGCTTATGGACATGTACGCCATGCCTAATATGGTTTTCCAGAATCAGATGGCGTTTTTGAGGTGCCATCAGGGCACTAGGGACTTGGAGACATATGTCCAAGAACTGAGAACCCTGTTGGCAGGAATGTACGCGAAAGCGTATTCGGCCGATGTGTCCATCCCCGTTTTCATGGGAGGTCTGAAAGAAGGGCCAGAACGTTCGGAACTGTTCCGATGCCGACCTCAATCCATGGGGGGGGGCGTTTAAGATGGCGTTAAACGCAGAGAGGAACTTTCGTTCCTCTAAGGTGGGTCCTGAACCCATGGACCTGAGTCAGGTCGAAGCGGAGGAGAGCCCTCCCACTAAGAGTCACTCTGACTCTACCTCGCAGGGCTTCGAAGCGGAGCTCCTTGCAATGTTGCAGCGGCATGGGCCTCTGAGATGCTTCCTGTGTGGAAGCACGGATCATCTGTGGAACAGATGTCCGAAAAAAACCCAGCGAGACATTCGCTATAAGGGGCCAAGGGTTGGGAAAAAGCCCTTCCCCAAGCCTTCGGGAAACGACGGCTCCAAGTAGGTGAGGGGCGCCCTACTGGGGGATCCCTCAGTGCTGTTAAACCCCAGGTAGGTGCGGACAGCACAAATCCCCGAGGGAAACGGTGCTTTCTAGCACCGAGTGGTGTCCAGCCAGGGTTGCTGGTATTCCCTGCGGACTTGAAAGGCTTTGATAAGCCTTGGAGAGTCTTGATAGACTCTGGAGCGTCTGACAATTATGTCAGACGGGCTTCTGTTGAGAAGAGTCGGCTGTATGCCGAGGCCCTAGAGGCACGTTCTCGTGACGTTGTCACGGTCCGTCTTGCGACGGGCGTACAGGTTTCTGTACCCAAGGACTCGATTGACCTCAAGCTGAAGTTTGCAGACTTCGACAGCTTATAACGTTGCCTAGTCCTGGATTTGGACTCGAGGTATGACCTCATTCTGGGCATGAAGTGGCTGGAACGCCACGAGCCATGGATAGACTGGAAGTCTAAGTCCATTGGCTCAACGCACCCGCGGTCGGGTGAAGCATTGGCGAGTCATGAACCCACCTTTGCTCGATTGCAAAAGCGATTCTGGCGGGAGATGCCAGAGATTGGGATGTATGAAATGATCAGTCCCAATGAGGTTAAGGAAGGGTTCCTTGACAAGGGGGATTCGGCGGTTAATCCCCACGCCGATATAGGCGAGACTGGTGAGTCGCCAGTGGTAGAGATGGATTCCTCTGAGGTTAAGCGCGAGGCGCTTCCTATAGAAGAGACCCGTAGTTTGTCTCTTTGGCAGGTCGGAAATGATTCCGACCACGCCGTTATAGGCGAGACTGGTGAGTCGCCAGTGGCAGAGGTGGATTCCTCTGAGGCGACTCCAGTGGTAGGGATAGAGACCCCTGTGGTTAAGAGAGAGGTGCTTTCAAGCGAAGAGACCCGTAGTTCGTCTCTTTCGCACGTCGGAAATGATTCCGACCACGCCGTTGTAGGTGATACCGGCGAGTCACCGGTGGTAGAGGTAGATACCTCTGGGGATAGGCGCGATGCGCTTCCAATAGATGGGGCAATTGGTTCCCCCCCATTTGTGTCTCGGGATGAGTCCCGAGACCAGTAGTCAGCAGTCCTATAGGATGATGAATAGTGTGACCGGTGTTGTCACAGAAGGCGTAAGCCTTGAACGGTTGCCTGGGGTAGGCGAACTGTTGTCGTTGGGGGAGATGTCCTTCAACGAGTTTGAAACTACTTTGAAAGCAGATGAAATCGACGAGGTTGTCGTATTACGTCCGGAAGAGGAGTTGAACTCCTCATCCACGATAGACGGGTCAGTTTTGGTGCAAACCAAACAGGCATTGAATGCCCGAAGCGGTCTCAAGATCCTCGCGGATCCTGAGGACCCTTACCATTCCTTACTAAAGGAATTTGGAGATGTCATTAGTGATAACCCGCCGATGGGGTTACCACCGGATCGGGGAGTCCGACATGAAATTGATTTGGTTCCTGGAACCAAATACTGCGTCACTAGGCAGTGGCCTCTCCCCAAGGAACAATGCGACGTCATCGACGCATTTTTCTAGGGGAAAGAAGAGGCAGGGATGGTACGGGAGAGTAAGTCTCCTCACTCATCTCCCACTTTTTGTGTTCGTAAACCGAACGGAAAGTGGCGCATTGTGCATGCGTACAACAAGTTGAATGCAGCTACTGTACCCATGCAGACTCCGATTCCTCGGAAGGATGTCCTCCAGAACAATATGGCGGGCTGTACTGTGTACAGTGCCTTAGATCTGGTGGACGGGTATTATCAGGTGCTCATGAGAGCGTCCGATATTCCGCTGACAGCGGTTAGCACGCCTAGTGGCATGCTGTGGGAGTGGCTTGTTATGCCACAAGGGCTTTCGAATGCACCAACGACTTTTAATCGCTTGGTGACTCAACTCTTCCGCCCTCCTAGAAAGTACGCTCAGACGTACTTCGACGATATATTTGTTCATAGTCGCGCGGAAGGCGACTTGTCTGATGTTCAGACGCACCTAATACACCTTCGAGCGGTTCTCTAATGTATGCGAGAGCATAAGTTATATGCGAACGCATCCAAATGTATCTTTGGTGCTGAGGAAATTCCTTTCCTCGGATGCTTCATCGGTAAGGATGGAGTGAGGGCGGATCCCGCGAAGGTGAAAGCCATTGTGGAGTGGCCTTCACCTGTAAATCTTAGAGATTTACGGAAGTGGCTTGGATAAGCCAATTATCTCCACAAGTACAGCGAGAACTACGCTGAGATGGCGAAGCCATTAAACGACCTTCATAAGAAGGATGTTGATTGGTGTTGGGAAACCAAACCCCAAAACGATTTTGAAGTGGTAAAGGTGAGCTTGTTGAAAGCTCCCGTTCTTGCTCTCCCAGATTCTGGGAAACCATTTAGTGTCGTCTGCGACGCCTCCAATTTCGCAATCGGATGTTCTTTGTTACAAGCAGACGATGCAGGAAGGGAACGCGTGATTGCATTTGAGTCGAGGCAGCTTAAAGCTGCGGAACGGAATTATCCCGTTCATGACAAGGAGCTACTTGCAATGAGGTATGCTCTTGTCAAATTTAGGGTTCACCTACTCGGCTCAAAGCCGTTCGTGGTTTATACTGACCACGCGTCCTTACGGACAGCGACAAAGTCGCCTCATCTATCGCAACGGATGGCCCGTTGGCTCTCCTTCTTTGCGGAGTACAACTTTGAGGTTAAGTATAAACCTGGCAAGGAGAACGTGCTTGCAGACGCGTTGTCGCGTAGTCCCGATTACGAGCTCGCTCACGCGACAATCGTCACCTCGTCTGTGGTGAATCTCATACGCCAGGCGTATGAGAAAGACCCACAGTGTACGGCGCTTATCAGCGCGTTGGGTGGAAAGGGACTTGGCTTGTAACAGGACTGATCCTGTTACTGGCTTACACTGTATTTGTGCGAGGAAGCGCGCAATACAAAAGGGGTAGGATTAGTTGATAACAACTAATCCTATAATAAAAGTAAATATATTAGTATTCACTTGCTGCTTAGAACGCAAAATTTAGAGTGTTTATTTAATGGGTGGTTTAGAGGCTAATAGTATAGTAACTAACTAATTAATATAATAATATCAAGTCTTTAACTAACTGTACTATTAGTTAACCTGCAAGATTCGGTATTTATACCGAATTGACTTTACCTTTGTAGATTATAATAAGTTATAATCTATTATTTAAATTTCAGACAACGCGTCTGAAATTAAACTGTGATATTCTAACTTGAATATCAATTATGTAATGGCACCCCATTACATCACCCCCCACTTAAGGTGGTTGGCCAATAATAACTCTTATTTTGGCCAATCATAGGTGGCACTTGTTGGTCGTTCTCATTTACCAACTGATTGAATATCGACTCGATGGTCAAGGCACACGGTGGCTCTCTAAAGAGCGCTGCTGGAAACATTGAAGGAGCTTCTTCCTCCGCCTCAGCACTAGGTGCTGAGGTGTTGAGTGACAATGGTGACGCTGCATTAGCAGCGTCAACTACGCAAAGGTCGGAAGACGTACCGTCTTCGACCACAGATGCTGCTAGGGCGGCATCTGGCAAGAAACAGGGAGATGTTGCTGATGCAACATCTCGCACGATGGCAACTTCCGAATGGCGTGTTGCCAAGAGGGCTATGTTCGGGAGTTCTGACTCCGAACAAAGTGATGGGGATACAGCTGTCCTCACTAAAGGATCTAGCGAGTCGAAACTCGCTAGGTGCTCATCGCCTAACAGCGATGACGACTCTGGTGTCGCTGTCATAGCTGACAGCGACAATGATTGTGGAGAAGCGTGCCCAAAATTTGGCACACTTCTGGTCAAGTTTTGTCAAGGCATTTTGTCTAGTTGCGGATTGGTTTAAACAAGGGGGGCTTTTCAGCCTATCAGACTCAAGAAGTGTCAAGAACGCAAGTTTTGGTGAGTCACCCGACTTTGGGTATTTTACATATTTTGGGGGGGGTACATTTAGGGACTATAGGGGAGTAGTATTTTAGTTGTGGTTTTACCTTTTAGGACAGAGGTTATACCTTTAAGTAAGGAAATCTTTTAGCTTTCGGATAAGTGGCTGAAACTTCTTCTGGTCTTGGTTCACACCACAGCTAGGGGGCACCGTTCTTCCCTTTTCGTACACTAGTCGCCTCTACCCGCCGCGGAGTGTTTGGGGGCAGAGGGTGGAATTATCCCCTCTCGCCCATTATACCCGGTCTCGACGCGCCGCACGCGCACTTTGGCCCACCGGAAGTCCCTCGACGGGAGTACGATTTGGCGATCTCAACACCTCAACTCAAGTACGTTTGGAACGTGCTATTCACTGGATTGGTCTTGGCGTGGAGATATCGGCTGTGGAGTTCCACGAGCATATTGGGTCTTTCGCGGAAATATTGTCTTGTTTTAATATTGGTTGGAAACTAGACCGGTTTTGGTCTTATTTCGTATTGGTCAGGGGCTAGACCGGAACGGTCGGTCTACCCTCTATTATTTCGTATTGGTCAGGTCTTGATCGTTTGGACGATCGACCTATTGGAAGTTATCTCTTGGAAGTGTTTTTGGTCTGTTTGTGTCTGGCGTGAATAGTTCCTCCCCAGAGATACCTACCCAGATCGGTCTTCTATATTCAAGACCGCTTCGATCCAATCTGCGATCCCGATCCACCGAGTGTGTAACTAGCCCATTCCATCGGGTACACAAGGTGAGATGGACACTAAACAAT
Source organism: Peronosclerospora sorghi (assembly GCA_026184515.1). Lineage (NCBI taxonomy): Eukaryota > Oomycota > Peronosporomycetes > Peronosporales > Peronosporaceae > Peronosclerospora > Peronosclerospora sorghi. Next base: position 7,621,707 of record CM047592.1, on the reverse strand, counting down.
CGGACCAAGTGGGTTCTGATGATGACTGGTCGTCTTTTTGCAGCGGACGATCGTACCAGATCTTGAGTGGTGGTCCGCGGAGTACCCCCTCCGAAGTTGGAAGGCTGGGCGCGATGGTGGTAGTCAGGTTATTGATGCTAATGTTTTCTATTTCGAACTTGACTCCATCACAATGGTGCGCGTGCCCGGATCACTTAGTGATCGTGGATATCACCGTGCTGATATTCCATCAAAAACTGGATTCGAAGATTTGAATGATTTGAATATGGAGTCGTTCTGGATAGGACGTAAGGAAAGGCTATCGCCTTACGTTCTCGTTGTTGATAAAGATGGCGATGTCCGATATGGCCTGGCGGAGGACCAGATCGGGATTAATAAGTTTTTTCCTCCCCAAAAGGCTCCCACCGGAGCCGATCGGGACTATAGCAGGTCTTGCTATAGTTACGGAAAGGATCAGGACCTTGGTACTGATCCTATGTGTATGAATGAAAAAATTGATGGAAAACTAAAAGATGAAAATTACTTGGAGGCTGACTGGAACGATCCGGTCTACCTCCCTAAAGTCCCCAAGGTACCCAAGGTGCCCAGAAAAGGGCTGGGAATGCAACCCGACGAAGACGACTTCGAAGAAAAGTCGAAGGTCGGGGATGAGGCTATCACCGAACAAGACCTGGACAAGATGTATTATGTTTTTGAATTGAAGCTATTTGTTCGCCAAAACCAGGTCTTTCGGGTGTTGGACCTCCATATCCCCGACCGGCTTCTCGGTCCCACTACCGAGCCGATCCAGAGTGATCGACCATTACTGCTCGTCAAGAATTTGGTGGCGATGTTGGCGGAGGTTGGCATTAAAATGCAGAGCCCCGCCGGTGTCAATAAATTGTTTGAATTTGATGCTTGGAGACTGGAGGCGTCGATGACGGACCTCCACGACCGTTTGGTGCCACTGGTGGGGGCGGTTCGCCGCCAAACTCCCACCACGGCAATGAAGGTCGCCAAAGCCTCCACAGAGCTTGTTGATATTGTTTCCGATGATGAATCGATCTACCAGTCTCCACCGGTTTCTAACAGATCATCAGAGTTGGAGACCGGTGTCGAGCGGATGACCATGGGGGTGAACCATGCCCGGTCTGAACAAAAAAGGGACATTCGGCAGCAAGGGGCTGCTTGCCAGTCGGGGCTCCAGCAGCCCCCACAGGCCTCAGTTCCGCAAAAGGAGGGTATCAACACGTTGCCCATGACTCCAGCTAGCGTCCAAGCCATGTTTGAGACGATGATGGAGCGTTTCATGGACTACCGGGTTAGAACACCTCTGCGCCCACACGTCCAAGTCCGGTCTACCCAGCAAAGTGCCAATGTTTGCCGAGATGTGGATATGGAATCGGTAACATCTGTGGACAAGCCCACTCGAAGTGATAAGCAAGTCGGCAAAGGGAAGCGCAAGCCGCAACCGGCCAGACCGCGTAGACCAAGCAAGACAAGTGACTGTGACATGGAGTCGGTCGGCGGTCTTGACGACCACTGTGGGTCAGACGGTACGGGCGCTGGCAATCCACGCAAAGCTAACCTAGCCTCCACTATTGCTTACGACTTTGGATCTGCTGCGATTCCGCGCATACGTATGGCCGCGACGACCGACCTCAAGGACTTCACTGGCAAGGATGCTGATGAAGCCAGGCCCGGTCTTGGTTCGGTCGGGTCAATTCTGCGTTCCTGCGAGACCAGACCCCGAAAAGTGAAAAGTGCCTGATCTTCCGGGATTTGTTGAAAGGACCGGCTGTCAACTGGATCCAACAGTTAGGTCGGGATGTCCGGTCTGACTGGGACCAGCTATGTGCAGAGTTTGAAGGGAAATATTGTAACTCCGGATTTTCGAGTGCCCGCAAGTATCACCATATGCAGAAGCGGAGCGACGAGACACCTATCGAGTATTTGCATCGGTTGAACGTGGCTGCACTTCGTGACGGCATAACAATTAAAGAGAATAACCCGCCGAACGGTGCTGATCTGGAACATGTGGGTCACTACATTAGTACCCTGGACGATCAAGAACTGGCGGACCAGCTTACTCTGCTGCGTCTTAGGGACGCGGGTGAAGTTGAACAGACTCTACGGACGCTACAGCAGTCTCGTAGCATGAGGGAGAAGAGTGCTAGTGGATCAGGTCGCTACCGATCCAAGACCCAGACCCAGACCGATCCGGTCAAGAGACCCTGGACCAAACCGACCCGAGCGGTCAAGGCGATCGTAGCCGAAGACAGCACGGGATCGGAAGGGGAAAGTGGAAGTCAATCCATCCAGGAGTCATCGGATGAAGACCAGTATCGTTACGTATATGTTGCGGGACCTGCCCCGAAGACCAGGTCGAAGTCCGACCAGGTGGACCGGAAGGGAAGGAACGAAAGCAAGTCCGATCCAGACCGACCTCGTCAGAAGTGCTCCCACTGTGGGTCGAGCAAACTTGATGGTCCAAAATGCTGGAAGAAGATGGTGTGCAAGAAGTGCGAGAGACGCGGCCACCCGACGGACCACTGCCTCTTCGTATGCAAGTCATGTGTAGAGATCCACGAGGCCTGCCACTGCAAGATTAAAGAATTTTTTAACATGATGTGCAAGTGGTACGTGCCGGACAAGCACGCGGGGATGCTGCCGCCGGACGCAGAAAAGATGTTAAACTAGAACTCTCGCCAGGTTGGAATCTGGATCGAGCCGAGCGTTCTACGGTTCACATCTATGCATATGTCGGCAAGGAGGATAAGACCGACAATACACGTTCTATTCCAAATTGCGTCGACCGAGACCATACGGTCTACAGTCTGAAGACCAATGAGTACTCCCGGACCAAGGTGGTTATGCAGTTGGACTTGCTGCCTGGAGAATCCCGCGGATACGGGAAGTATCACGCGCCTGATAAATGGTTCAAGCAGGCGAAATCCTGTGGCAAGATTAATAACCAGAAAGCGACGATGTTGTTCGACTCTGGAGCTGAAGTCTCGATAATCGACTCCGCCTTTGCTCGTAAGGTCGGATGTCGTATAGACGATACCCAGAGACAAGAATGCGTCGGGATCGGCGAAAACCCTTATATGACCGAAGGAAGAACGCGTGTGAAAATTACTTTGTCGGGATCGCTGGTCTACTTTTTCAGCGCTTGGGTTGGCAAGTTGGCTGGTCAAGACGCTTTACTAGGAATGGATTTCATGGTCCCAGATGATACTCGCCTAGACCTGTCACATGGAGTGCTTACGCTCCCGGATGAGGTCCAGGTCCAGTTGGCTGGTCGAAGACCTCTGTATGGTTCGTATACCGATCTGGTCCGGTGGGACCAAGACCTCACTATCCCAGTCGGTCGGTCTGCCGATACCCCGGTCGAGAAAGGTTTTCGTTCAAGGAAGTTATGGTTGACCAGGGGCGATTGGTGGTTCCCGACCTTCGTAAAGAGTGCTGGTCGACGTGATTTTGTCCGTGTTACCAATATCGGTGACAAGCCACTGACACTGGACAATAACACTATTGTAGGCATGTGGTTAGCAGAAGGGAAGGTACCAAGGAAGATGGGGTTTGTCTCGATTGGGTCGAGGCGGTATGTCGAGTGGCAAAACCTGGCGTACCAATCGACCACCGATCTTATCAGCAATGATGGGTCGGTGGAAGAGGATACCTCACCTTTAGTGGAAAGACCAAGTTATGTCACCCCAAAAAAGATGTTGGTCCGAAGAAAGGCGCCGCAGTCACCAGGAACGGTGGACCATCAAGTAGACGAGCCAAGGTTAGTCAACGTGGTGTCAGCACAAGACTGGGCGACAGCGGAACAAAAAACGGAAGAAGGGGAACATGAAGTTTCTAGGTCGGACCATGACGGTATTCCTAATCAGACCGATAGCAGTGAAGGACAGCCCGTCGATCAAGACCAGGGGCTTTCAGCCGGTCCAGATGGTCTAGGCGATATCGCCCCAGAAGATGAACAAGTCTGTATACATGAAGGCGGGGAACAGTACATTCAGGAGATGGAAAGCCAAATGGCAGTCCTCCCTGAAGTGTCTGCCGACTCGCCCGAAGTTACAAGGGATGATTTACAAGTGGGTGATCAAGACCTTAACAGTACAGACCAGATCGAGCAGTTGAAGAATATCATATGGAAGAAAAGACATCTGCAGATCGGAAAGGGCAACGCCTTACCACCTGCAGCCCGTGGTGCGATTTTCGATATTGACGTGGGAGATGCCAAGCCGATTGCCCAGCGATGTGACGCGTGGCGCCACAGTACCGTGAAAAGCTTTCTGATCTCATTAAAGGACTGTTGGTCACCAAGATTATTAGACCGTCGACCTCGCCATGGGCCTCGCCGATCGTAATTGTTATCAAGACGAACGGCGTTGACATTAGACTGTGCATCGACTATCGGCTGGTAAATCGGTTAACTAAACTTATGGTGTACCCGATGCCGATGATTAATGATCTGTTGGAAGACCTCGACAAGACCTTGTGGTATTGTTCGCTTGATATGGCAAGCAGATTTTGGGTGGTCTCGATGACTGATCGAGCCCCTGAGATTTCCGCATTTGTGACGCCGTTTGGTCTTTTCGAGTGGAATCGTATGCCGTTCGGTCTGAAGAAAGCGCCCCAGATCTATCAAAGGCTGATAGACAACGCACTGTACGGACACTTCAAAATCAAAACCGATCGGGACCCTGCCGAAAGTTATGATGTGTTTACAGAGGGTGAACCCGATCGGGAAAGAGGACCGTCCGTTCTAGGGAGGCGGTCGTACATCGACGACATTCTGATACCTGCCTCGTCATGGAACGATCTGTGCGAGAGGGTTGAACGATTGTTGGAGACATGCGACCGCTGGAACCTCTCTATCAGTGCCGTGAAAAGTTTTTGGGGTATGTCCAAGGTCGCCTATTTAGGCCATATGGTCTCGAACAATGGTCTAGAGACTAATCACAAGGACCTGGATTCGCTGAGTAACCTCCCGTTCCCCAGATCGCTGAAGTCAATGCAGTCCTTCCTGGGAAGCTTGAATTATTATAGCCGATTCATTGAAGACTTTGCTATCTACGCGGCTGTGCTGTACGAGCTCCGGAAATTTGACTATCATATGTTGCGCGAAGGAGATCGGGCAACTTTACAGGAGGACGCCGACGCTGGTCTTGCTGCAGTTTGTCCGCAAGTGGAGTCCGAAGACCATATGAAGCGTGCAAAGTTTGCCTTTGGTATGTTGAAGGTTAAGATGGCGACGGCACTGATTCTCAAGCATTTCGCTCCCGAAAAAGTGCCGACCATTATTGTATATGCCAGTAAGTGGGCTATCTCGGCCACTTTAGTGCAAGATCACGATGGTGTGTATCATCCAGTCACGTTTACGAGCCGGACGCTAAAACCAAATGAAGTGAACTATGGACTTGTCGAGAAAGAAGTTCTGGCGTTGCTACGAATTCTGGATGTGTGTTACAACCTGCTGGTCGGCCGACCTATAAAGGTCCTTTCAAGACGGTCTACTTTGACATGGCTATTATCAGCCAATGGGATGGACGGACGTCTAGGCAGATGGTCGGCGGTCTTGTCCCAGTGGACCCTCGAGGTCGTTAAGTGCACCGGGGGCGAGGAAGAGATATTGGGCACATTAGCTGCCAGTATCACCCCTCGGTCTGAAGTGGACGAGGCATTGATAGAGATTGCCCCGAGGAAGCAACCTCGGCAGTCAGTTTCGATTCCGCCACCGACCGTCGACCAAGATAAAGAGCTCTTGGTCTTAAGTTTTGACGGATCGGCAAGCGTGAAGAAGAAGGTCGGCGCCTATAGTGCCATATTGTGGAAGTTGCCACAATGGTCTATAGTTGAAGCCGCTGCCGATTTCACGCCGGATATTACGGTTAGCGAGGCGGAGTACCGAGGTCTACTTCTATGTCTGGACCTGCTGTCGTCGCAAGAGAAGAGGCGAGTTATCATATGTGGTGACTCCGACCTAGTGATCAGGCAAATCACCGGAGAGATCGACTGCAAGGCTCCACGACTAAGGACGCTAAATGATCGAGTAATGAAGGCATTGAAGGACCACCCCAACCACGAGCTATTGCACGTGAAACGGGACTGGAACAGAAGCGCCGACTACCTCGCGACCAAGGCCATGCAAGACCAGACCGGGGCTACGATCACCGAGAAGGCCGTCCTGGATGAATTGGTGAATATAAACAGGCTCCCAGAGGTGATCGGACCCAAGAACTCCCCAGTCCAGGTGCATGTGATTGGTCGCGACTAGATCGAAAGCTCAGAAGTCTCGCCGACCGTTCCCAAAGGAAAGTTTGAACGAATATGCAGTGCAACAGTTAAGGATTGAACGGATCCTCAAGGCGCAGGACGAAGAAGAATTGATTATGAACATGAAGACCTACCTGCGTGGTGAACTGTCCAAATTGACGAACGATCAAGCGAAATAATGTGCCAAGATCGCAGACAGTTACGAAGTGGATGAGGATGGTTTACTATATTACTGCCGCGATGCCGACCAAGACAGTGCAGACCGGGACCGACTGGCTAAATTAGTGATACCTGAGTTGCTGCAGCCGGATGTCCTTCATCACTATCACGTGAGTCTAGAAGGGGGACATCAGGGCATAGGCAGGACCTTTCACAAGATCAGGTCCCACTTCCACTGGACAGGTCTTTTCCGCAGTGTGCAGAAATATGTGGGCTGTTGCACGGATTGCAAGACCGGAAAGGGTAGACCGGTAATCAAGGGGCGGTCGCCCGGGAATATCGAAGCTACCTACCCTTTCCAGGTCATAGCGATGGACCACATACCGTCACTGCCTAGATCGACGCGCGGCAACACTGAGCTGCTGATCTGGGTAGACCTGTTCACTGGTCTAGTTATTGCGAAGGCAAGTGCATCTCGGTCTGCCGAGCAGATCGCCCAGAGCTACGAAGAATGTGTGTTCCGAAGATTCGGCGCCAGCGAGGTCATTAGGCACGATCGGGAACCCGGTTTTATGGCCGAGGTGTTCCGGTCGTTCAATAACATGCTGGGCCAGAAACAGAGTGCGACGATGGTATATCGTCTGCAAGCAAATGGATCGGTGGAACGGGTGCAGATCATAACGAGGGCGATCAAGATGTACGTTGCTGACCCAGACCATCGAGATTGGGACGAATACGCAGAAAGGCTGGTGTTTGCACTCAACTCGTCGACCGATCGGGTACGAGGAGAAACGCCTTTTTATCTTGCGTATGGATGGGACCCCCGGTCCACTCTTGAAGCCGCGATACCTATTGGCTACACCCGGACCCGTGATCGCGATGCTCGACGCTGGCGCATGCAGGTCCGGAAACACTACCAGCATGCAAAAGAAGTCGTCAACGAAAATCTGCGTCAGGCCACACAAGACCGGGCAGACCGGACCAATGACCAGGTACGACCCCACGGTATAGAACCAGGGGCGAGGGTATGACTATACCTAGACCGAGTGAAAGAGGGCTATGCGAAGAAGCTGGCTCACATGTGGCACGGCCCTTTCCGTGTTGCCGAGATGATTGGTGAGCACGCCGCCCGTCTAGTAACAACTGGTACAGATTACAAGGTCTTTCCGATCGTGCATGTGTCCAAGTTGAAGCTGGTCCGATAATTTCCTGATCGACCCAAAACTCCCTGTCTGGTAGACGAAGAAAAAAAAATATTTGACTTCGATGAAGCGTTACTGCCGGAGGACAGTTGGGAACGACCATTAGAGGAAGACGAGTTTGAAGTGGAGAAGGTCTTGGATGTTCGGTCGACCAAGAAGACCAGGTTCGGTCGGACTCACCGAGAGTACCTGGTCCGATGGAAGGACCATGATGAATCAACTTGGGTCGACGAGCTCGAATTGAATTGTGGGGCTCTTCTACGAGAGTTCGAACGAGAACGAGTCAGTCGTAATCGCTTCGCAGTGATGCAGACCCATGAAGACCAAGACCAAGACACGCAGTAGCATCGGTCGGTCTAGACCGGTGTGAAGATGTGAAAGGTCCGGAGTTGATGTAAAATTGTGATGAACTGTGACGAATTGGAGTAGCGGAATGACGAATGTTATGACTTTTTTTTGTGATGGAGGTGGAACTGTTTACGATAACGTGTTCGGTGCAACTCTGGAGAGAGTGTTAAAATTAGCTCAAGTGATTTGACGATCGGACATATGAAAAAGAAATGATGACATGTATTGCGAGTTATCTGGTCGACTACCTGCGACTTCACTTGCTATCGCCCCACAGTCGGCCGATGACCATCGACGGATGATTTTCCACTTGTACCCCTGGTTACGCCAGGGGTCCTTCCGGTCAAGCTGGACCGAAGCATCCTTGAGGTCCGAGACCGGCTCAGCGCAATCAAGACCGGGGTACCATATGCCGTCGTCGGCCAGCAGTCTGGTCTTCTCAACGCGACGCCTCGGCATGTGTAGGAACACCGGGTACAAGAACACGTCGACGTCACACTCGCGGGCTCGCACCCCGTCCAAAATTTACTGGCACAGGGACTGCCAAGCCTCGCCCGCCCGAATTCGACGTCGCTTGCGCTTGCTCTGGAACGTCGCCAGGCCCGGATCTTGTCGCACCCGTTCGGGGGGAAGAACCAAGTAGTGGGACGCTTTACAAATTGCTTGGCCGTGGATCTTGTTGAAATTCTTCACCCGGCCTAGCAAAGTGCCGATCCACGGAGTCAAGTGGAACACAAGTCCTATCTTGGGGTGTTCGAAAATTTTCCATGGTTCATCTCCGTACAGGCGGGAGATCTGCGCCGACGTAATCAAGTCCGCCCTCCATGCAGACGAGGCAGGGGTTTTCTTGGCCGGTGGAAAAAGCCAGGGGTCCGGGCGAGAGAAAGACCGGGCCAGAAGCTGCTTGGTCTGGGTAAACCGGCGCAAACAGATGATTTGCCCCGACGACCACGGCAAGGTGATTTCAAACGTCCGCGGTGGAAGGGAGTTGGTTTCAACGGCCATGTTCTTCAGTAGAGCGTACTTGTGAAGCTCGGATGTCCCGGGGAGAACCGAAGGCGCCGGCTTCGCTGATGTCGATACTGGTGTGGCGTCACTTGGCAAACCGGTCTCTGTTCTGACCCCAATGTCGACGCCACTTGAATGAAACTTTCACGTAAATTCGTTCGTGACTTGTACTGGATGGAGACCATAAACTCGGAATCGCAAGACCCTTCGCTGGAGTCCTCCTCGGACGAGACCCCTGTGTGCTTGGTGCGATTTGCAGTACGGCGCGAGGGCGCTCGACTTTCCGAGGGGCTGTAGATTTCGCCCGTGTCCGAGTCCATAAGAAGCGCCTGTGTCTTGGCTCGCTTATGATGAACTACACGCTTCCCCCCGAGTCCGGGTTCGCGCGCAGTTCCCCACGACCTCGAGCTACCCGGCGCGTCCGCGCGCTTCTTCGATTTTTGTGAAATTTCGGGCTGCTGAATATCAGCCAATGAACGATGTCGGTCTTGGTCTTGCTGCAAGCGGTCTTGGTCTTGCTCCGAGGCGATTAAGGTTGCCGACGCAGACCAATCTATGCTGGAGGAAGCAGCCGAACACGGATGCAGCAAGTTCATCATGCTCTGGCGGCAATGGTCTAGTGCCACCTGACGACGACCCGACTCTAGCGTCCAAGCGTCTGACTTGTCTTGATAAGACCGGACCTTCCCGGTATGGTGTTGAATTGAAATCTGAAGCTCGGCAATGCGTCGCGCGAAGTCGTCGCCTTGCATGCGCAGTGAGGTCGCGTCAAACTGTCCGTCCAGCTGCTGCCGGCGAACAAGTGCAAGTTGATCCCGGAGATGGGACTGATAAGCCTCCAGACGGGACAGCTCATGACACGCGCTTACCAGCTCCTCCAGAATTGGTCGAAGCTGGTCAACATGATCGTCGACTGCCTATCGGCATCAAGCAAGGCACCTATTGCCTTGACGACGCTGGGAGGGATGAGATCTGAAGACAAACGAGGGTCAAGACAAGTACAAGACGAAGGCCAAAGATGCGCACCTCGTGTTGCCTGGTGGACCACCTGGGTCCTGAGACGCATGTTTTCTGCAAGCATATCCTGCATCTGTGTGTCGGCTTCAGTCTGACGCCCTTCCGATGTTTGAAGTGCACGAGAGTTACGTGGGCTGTCAGACCGAGCCGACCGGACAGGCGAAGCAAGGTGGGGCGACTCGGCGCATAGTTTCTGCAAGAACAACAAGAACAAGCGTCAAAGGGAAGCATAAGAAGATCAAGTGCAGTAAAGGCAGTACCTGACGGAGGTGTCGAAGATGTTTGATCCATGGGGAAGAAGTGTGAGTGACCAAGGTCCAGTTGGTCGAGTGATGAGTGAGTCAGACCGTTATCGTTGTGCGACACGGTCGGACTCAGGGGCGGCTGTGGTGAAGTGTACCACAAATTTGGTCACTTTTGGTCAAGGCAGTTGGTCGATTTTCCGATTGGTCTAAACAGGGGGGGCTTTTAGCCTATCAGATTTAAGGAGTATCAAGAACGCAGGTCTTGGGTGAGTCATCTGACATTGGGTATTTTACATAATTTTGTGTGGGTACATTAGGGACCATAGGGAGGTAGTATTATTGGTTGGTTGTGGTTTTTCCAAGTAAGAGTCTTTTGGTTGCGGAGTTTTCCAAGTAAAGTTTTTTGGTCTAGGAATAAGTGGCAAAACCTCTTCTGGTCTTGGTCTACACCGCAGCAAGGGGTCGCCGTTATTCTTTTCACGTACACTAGTCGCCTCCGCCCGCCGCGGAGTGCTTGGGGGCAGAGGGTTGAATTATCCCCTCTTTCCTATTATACCCGGTCTGGACGCGCTGCACGCGCACTTTGGCCACCGGAAGTCCCTCGACGGGAGTACGATTTGGCGATCTCGACACTTTAAGTCAAGTACGTTTGGAACGTGCTATTCACTGGATTGGTCTTTACGTAGAGATATCGTTTGTGGAGTTTCACGGGCATATTGGGTATTCACGTGGACATATTGGCTCATTGTAACATTGGTTGGAGTTTAGACCGGTTTTGGCCTTCTCTCATATTGGTCAGGGGCTAGACCGGTTGATTGGTCTACCCTCTATTATTTCGTATTGGTCAGGTCCAGATCGTTTGGACGATCGACCTATTGGAATTTATCTTTTGGAAGTGTTTCTGGTCTGTAAGTACCTGGGGTGAAGAGTTCCGCCCTAGGTACACCTAACCAGCACGGTCTCCGATATTCAAGACAGAATCAGATCGATCTGCGATCCCGATCCACCGAGTGTGTAACTAGCCCATTCCATCGGGTACACAAGGTGAGATGAACTTAAGTGATTCGGAACAAGTGTCTTTGGATGATGACCGGTCGTCTGCCAGCAGCGGACGTTCGGACCAGAGTTCGAATGGTGGTCCGCGGGGTACCCCCCCCCGTAAGTTGGAAGGCTGGGCACGATGGTGGTGGTCAGGTTGTCGATACAAATGTTTTCGATTTCGAACTTGACTCCACCACAGCTGGGAGCAACTGACGCGATTGATAGCAGATTACGCGATCACGATTATCGTGATCACGCTGCATCAAAGCACAGCCGATAGCGAAATCGCTCGCGTCGCAAACGACGTGGAACGGACGCTCGTTATCGGCTATAGACAAGACAGGCGCTTCAGTCAAGCTTTGCTTGACTGCATCAAAAGTATCTTGGCATTGGGTATCCCAATGCCATTCGACATCTTTCTTAAGTAATTGATAAAGATGTCGTATTAACTCAGCATAGTTGCACGAATACTTGTGCAAATATGTTGCCAACCCAAGGAACTTTCGAAGTTCCTTAACGTTGTTTGTCGTAGGCCATTCAACGATCACCCTGATCTTTTCTGGATCAGGACGCACCCCGTTCTTGCCCACAAAGCATCCAAGAACAGGTATCTCAGGTGCACCAAATGTGCACTTCTTTAGATTTGCATAGAGCTTATGCTTACGCATAAGCTCTAACACTCGACGTAGATGTTCCCTATGGACATCTACATCGCTTTTATCGTGTTCACCCTTACTATGGATGAACACGTCATCGAAATAACCCGGTGGAATTCTTGCACCGGGCGTAATAGATGCGTTACGCATCTGTTAAACGTAGCAGGGGCATTTCGAAGCCCCTGCGGCATAACAAGCCACTCCCAAAGCATGCCGCTTGGGGTGCTTACCGCCGTGAGAGGGATATCCTTCTCACGCATTAGGATTTGATAAAATCCATCTATTAGATCGAGAGCACTAAAGATGGTGCTCCCGCACATGCCATCTATGATGACATCTTTTCGCGGTATCGGCGTCTGTGCCGTCGCTGCGTTCAGCTTGTTGTAAGCGTGAACGATTCTCCACCCACCTGTGGACTTTTTCACACAAAAGGTGGGGGTAGAGTGCGGTGAGGTAGACTCCCGCACTTGGCCTGATTTACGACGAGCTTCGAAAAACTCGTCGATCGCTTTTACTTGATCACGCGGCAGCGGCCATTGCCACGTGACACAATACTTCGTGCCTGGCACGAGGTCAATCTCATGACGAGTTCCCTTGTCCTTAGGGAGCTCGCTAGGTACTTCTTCTGGGAATACGTCAGCGTATTCCCGAAGTACCTCATAAAATGGGGAATTCGCTTTAAGCGACTCCCATCTCTGCGCTTCAAAGCGCTGAACTTTGGTTTGATCATTGGGAGCCTCTTTCCCAATGTTTTCCACTTGTAATGTAGATATTAGTTCACGAATATCCACTACATCATTTGTTGCTACGATAATACAGATCTGTTCGATCTGACCATCGTGCAAGTTTCTCATAAACTTCTTCCAGCTTAGCGCTGGAAGAGCCATCACCTCCGAACCTTCTTTCGGAGGGTGTTACATCAACAGAGACTGGGTAGCTAATCCGATCTCCGTTTGCGTCAAGACGTTGATCGTCTCGACGGAACTGCCCATGCAATCAGACGCACTTGTATGATTGACTGCTACACGGTGATTACGATTCACCGTGTGCGAATACTCATCCTCATGGTGGCCACTTCCTACCATGGAATTTTGGCGATCAGATGTGCTCGTCTGATCGGCCGCCTTTTCTGCGACATGGTGGTCTTTATGACCCGTGTACATGGCTAACGCAACGTGGTGGGCACTGGTCACCACGGAGTTGTGCTCACGATTGCACTCGATCGTTAGTTCACTATCATCAACACGGAATTCATTCATCGTGTTGGAACCTTCGGTCGCACAGTGGGTGTTTCCTACTGTGGATACTATTTCATTCTCACGGTGGGTGTTTACCACCGTGGATACTATTTCATTCTCACGGTGGGTGTTTCCCACCGTGGATATCACTTCATTCTCACGGTGGTCTTTATCACCCGTGGAATGTTTCTCTCCAACACGCAACGCCTATTCTGTTGCGTGTGGTAGTCCCTCTGGACTCTCACCAGCGGAGGCACCTTCCGCTGATCGTGTCAGAACAGACCTGGTGGTGCCATCGCTATCCACCAGACTCTCTGACGCTGCGGTTGTATCCTCTGATACAGCCGGATTACACACAGGGTGATCAGATCCTGTGCGTCCGCCGCAGTCGATCGATAGGTTAACCCAGTCGATCGAAGGTTTAAACTTGGACATCCATGGGATTCCAAGTATCACATCGAACTTGTCATCTAAATCGAGGACGATGAATTCATCCTCGAATGACAGTTCATTCAACGCGAAGCGTGTCTTAATCACACGCTTTGGAATAGTCACGGTTGCACCTATTGCTAACCGGACTGACAACATACTTCGTGGGGTTTCTACCTCCACGAAGCTCAACAGTGCTAGACCCTGAGTTCTAACGAAATTGTTTGACGCTCCTGTGTCAAACAAAGCTCGCATGGGGACATCGCTCCCGTGCGGCTTAACCTCCAGGGTGATAAGAGGCTTATCATCACCCTGCACCTTTTGACAGGACATAGTCCCGTCTGGTGCTATTACCCTCACATGCCCTATGTCGGCATGTGGGATAACATTCCCAGTAGGGCGCCCCGCCCCTACTGGCGATTCTCGTTTTTTTGCACCAACAGGGTGATGTCCCTGTTGGTGTCGACGTGCAGCGGACGGTTCCGTCCGCTGACAGCGTGGCACCGGACGCGGTGCCATACACCCGTGGGCAAAATGCCCCATTTTCGCGCATCTAGTGCAGCGAATATTCTTCTTAAATTTCGGTTGCTTCCAACACGAAGCAACCGCAACCGATAGGTCCATCGGCTCTGGACCTCCACCGCCCATGCTCTGGCGCGGGTGGCTGTTTCTTGGGACGAGGTTTGAGCTTCGTCTTCCTGACTGCTGATTGTTGACATGCCGTTGCGGCATGTCAAAAGCGAAGGGCTGTTGAGCCCTTCGGCTGTACCCAGCATGCGATGACGCTGAACGCATGCTGAACTCTTCACGGATGCTCATAACAATGGCATCCCTTAGAGTCTTTGGCGGGTGCCGGTAAAGACTCTGTTTGATGGGACCATCATTGATTCCCTTCATGAAGCCAGAGACCTGCATAGCAGGGGGCACCGGCTCATACACAATATTTGACAGCAAATATTGCGTCTTCTGAGCGGAAGCAAGAAGGTCAAGCTTACCTTGCCGGAGTTCCATGAACTCCTGCCGACTACTTAGCTCCATTTCTGTAGCTTCAAAGTTGAGCTTTAGCTCAGCTTTTAATTCCTTATAAGTAAGGAACGCAGAGTCATCAGTGGCTCTGCGACTCATCGCGCATGCCCTGGCTCTGCCGCCCAGACATGTTGTGGCGAAGTACGCCTGTTGACGTTCGTCAACAATATTTTGCGCAGAGATGGCATCTTCTACCTCTGCGAACCATCTACGAAGGGGATCGCCCCCTTCGCCGGTAAAGGGCGGTACTCGCGCCTTTACTACTTCAACGCTATGCGTTGCAGGTGCAGTTGCGGTCCGCGCTGCCTCTGGCGCGGGCCGTTCTGACTTTTCTAGGTGTTTTCTCCTAAAGCGATTCACCACCTCTATCGCTTCCTCCTGGGTCTTACTCTTGAGGAAGGTAATGATGTCGGTCCCCATGGACCGAACCATCTCTACCGTCGCGTCTTTACTAAGCGACGAGAAGTGGGGGAAGTGTTTCGTCACCACTTCTAGCGTTCTCTCTCGCTCGGCAGGCGTCATGTCTCACGACTTGATGACGAGCGGCTCTCAATTTTCGCTCCGCTAGTTGACTAGCGGAACGGAACTGTGGTCGTTAAGACGGACCACGAAGTGCTACCAGGTGTAACAGGACTGATCCTGTTACGGGCTTACACTGTGTTGTGCGAGGAAGCGCGCAATACAAGAGGGGTAGGATTAGTTGATGACAACTAATCCTATACTAAAAGTAAATATAAATATTTACTTGTTGCTTAGAACGCAAAATTAAGATTGTTTATTTAATGGGCGGTTAGCGGCTAATAGTATAGTAATTACTTAACTAATATAATAATATCAAGTATTCAACTAACTGTACTATTAGTTAACCTGTATGATTCGGTATTTATACCGAATCGACTTTTCCTTCGTAGATTATAATAACTTATAATCTCTTATTTAAATTTCAGACAACTCGTCTGAAATTTAACTGTGATATTCTAACTTGAATATCAATTATGTAGTGGCACCCAGTTACAAATGGTGTACTTTCCACCAGCCCAAAGGACAAGTGATTGGGTGGGCAGCCTTCTGAGTGCAGTATGCCTTCATCTCCTGATCCAAAGCACTGGGGAAATGGATGGCATGGTCTTGATCATACCCCCAGGCAAACAGCTCATCCTCCATGGTCTTGGTCTGTTGTACACTGTCAGTTTTCTCCTCCTCTATGTCCTTCTGGTACACCTCATATTTTTTAAGTTCCAGATAGAAAAGCTCCTGAATGTCCTCCAAGCTGTAACCATGCCCCAAAGTCCCGTGGTGAGCTGTAGGCCAGTTTTGCTGGAACCATCTTAAGTTGAATCTGGGATCCAGGATAGTGGCAAAGTAATTTGCCTCCAGATTCAAGGCCATATGATGGTACTTCTGGATTTTCTCCAGCATTTTCTTGGCCACAGGCTGAAACTGGGCAGCATCATACTGGCTTTCCACCTGTACCAGGCAAACAATTTAGATATTTGGCATACTGCTATCTGATGTTAAAATCAATCACATACCTGGAATATTTTTTTCCATAGAATAGAAAAAAAGGCAGAACAATGCCCAGGGTGGGAAAGATTTTCCCAGAGAGCATCTCAGTGGCATCATTGAAGGGATCCATAAAGTCACACATCTGTTGAAGTTTATCCCATTCCTCAGGCTCCAGTTTGAACTTCTGAAACTCTATTGTCTGTGTCATATGCTGGAGGCTGAGTCTGTTTAAAACTGTATGAGTAACAGTGTTTTACTTTCCAAACTGATTCACCTGATGACTTACTTTAGATCCAAAGCTCTTTTAAACATAGCATGTGTAGAATTCCATCTGGTATACATATCTTGTATCAGAGTGTTTACACTGGATTTTTTTGCTGCAATGCCACCACTGTCTGTAAAAGGTTCCTCCTTTGAGAACTTAAATTCACTGTGGTAGCCAGGGCTCTGATCCCTTTGTAAACTGATTTGAGATCCACCCTTGATGTGCCTGGATCTTTTGTCAAACATAAACCACTGACAAGATCATTGTCAATTCTATAGTTTCTAGTCTGATATTGCACATGATGAACAATGAACAAAAATACCTCATGGGATTCTCTTGAATGTCCATTTGTCTTCCTTGCTCTTCTTCATCCAGGGCTCCAATGTCTGGCCCCCCAAACAGAGCAATGCCATCTCTAGCAATAAAGTTGAGAATATGTTCAAAACATCTGTGAAGCATGCTATTGGCTTCAAATTGGACCTCATGCCTCAAAGCAAACTTGCTGAACAGAGTAAAGTTGTTGCTATCATTATCAACAGTGACATGGCCATGAACTTTCAGGAATCCCAGTCTGGCCACCATTTGAAAGTAGAATTCTTCAAGATTCTCTTCTGAATGGTTTCCTGAGATATACAAAAAGGCAAAATGTTTCAATTGAAGGTAGATAATATAGTAAATCTGGATTCAACGCTTACCTTTGATTTGATCAAGACCAAATATACTACTCTTCATTTCCCACTCAGGATCGACCCAGTGACCTGTCAAGCTCATAAAAGCATTTTTTCTGGTAGGTGTGCTCCAGAAATCAGTGGTGAAATGGAGTTGCTGAATGTCTTTGACATCAGCTAAAGCCTCCTCAGTCATGTTTCTCAGGTTGATCAGATTCAATTGTTGAGCCCAATCCTTCATGGCATCTGCCTTAACCATCATGTTGTCTGTCTTGCCATTGCTCGCCAAAGACAGCAGGCTTTTGAAAGACTTCCTTTCCACACTCTCATATGTCAAATCCAGATCAACAATGGCCTCCAAAATGCTGATTTTCAGATTGATCTGATTCATCATCTGAATAGACAAATATTCATAATTATTTCCCTTTTTGAGGTATAACAAAATGATTTCAACAGCTGTACACTGACCAAATCAAGTCTGGCTTTCTTTTTGACCACAAAAGCATCCAGAGATATGTTATTTGCAGGTATGTCCCTCCCATCCTTGGTAATCTTGTGGACCTGTCTCAGATGTCTGTTTAGGTTACCTTGGCCATTAACTGAGATAACACTCTTTCTTGCAGGACTTGGATGCCTGGCTTCTTTAGATCTTATTCACTGTCTTGCCAGATCCCTTAGTGCTGACCAGCTCAAAGTATCCCCAGACATGTCTCCTGGTCTTGTTATTGGTAGCACCTTCACTTTTTTCACTTGGGGCACCCAGAGTAGTGCTGCCCATCTCGCTCAACTGGCTTACACTGTTTTCAGGCAAAATCTCTGTGATTTGAGGAACTCTGTCAGCCATTTTCCTTTAGCTGGAAATGTTTGGAGGAGGACTCAGTGCAGTTGCACTGGCTAGGAAAGACTGCAGATTAGGGTTAAGGTTAATTTGGGTGTGGAAATGGGAAGGAAGTGTCAGTGACACAGTTATAGGGTGAGTGTTTTGAATTTCATTGCTTACAGTAAGTGGTGAATTTTTGGGCACAACATTTCATCAGGGGGAAATTACTGTAGCCTATTGACTGATATTTATTGGATTACAGTGAGCCCTCTAATAACTTACCTCTATTAAATTTAGTCCTTAGATATCTTTACAAAAAAAGTTTAAACTGTTTCAGTGTAGTGGTCAAAAAAACAAAAACTTATATCTTCAGTAGACTTGTTCAAAGTAAACTAATGTGAGGTAGATTTTATTACTATGAAGACTATATAAGCTATGCATCACGGGTAGTTTTAACCAGTGCTGGATATGCTTTAGGTGCATATAAACCATAAGATCACTCTCTTTTGAGAGATCAAGAAGCTAAGTTCTATTACTAAGCGATCTAAGCTTCTAAGCCTTGCCCAATGTCTGTTGCTCTTCCTCTATGATTTCCTTGCGATCTTCTTCATCTGGTTACTCTATTCATCTGGGTCATCTGATTATTGCTCATTTTCTTATTTGCAGTTTTTGGATGGTTGGGTTAATTAGTTGATTTATTCTACATCAAGGGAAGATTATTGTCCATCAGTCTGCCAGTCTGTTAGTCCGCTGTCACAGTAGTCCTCTCCACTTTTCCAGTTGTCTAATCATCATATAGCTTAGCGAACCTGTGTGTGACCATGAATAAGCTTGTTACAAGATCAACTGTAAATTGACAAGGTCAGTACTAATTGGTTTATTTGATCCAGTTTGATTCATGGATCATGGATCTGGATAGTGGGCCTAGGTGTGATTGAGTCCAGATCAAACAAGACCGATTGGACCGTACCTACATAGTGACAAATGCCTACGAGAAATACTAAACACCCCCATATTGTCCAGCCAAAGCGTGAGTAAAATATAACAAAATAAATTGACCCCCACTTACTGCTAGCATGCATCTTGGCGTCACCAAACGACGTGACAAATAACGACTCCAGGAAGCGCCGTGTCGTGTGCACTGTAAACAGCACTAGGAATCCAACAGTGTGTGGTTGAATTGTGATAACCTCCAGGTCGTTGTGATCAGGATGAGCCAAGTAAAGAAAGTATTGGATCCCGCGCGTCTTCTGCCAAAAAAAGACAGCAACGAGTGAGACGAGTAGACTGTGCACTGCTCCGATTAGATAGTACCATGCCCAGTAGCTTTTAGGTGCCTCCACGAGTAATAGCCATAATCGAGAAAGTTTGGCAGTCACATGCATTTTGCCATGAAGAACACACCCACGACAGAACTTATTTCCGACCGATAAGAATGCAACTAGTGTAGCTGCAAGCCATGAAAGCTGCCATAACACGAGCATGCTACTACTATAAGGGGCTTTCGAGGTGTTGAAAGAAAAAGCATTTTTTTGCCTAGTGTTTACTAGGCAAAAAAAATGCTGTTTACTTTCACCACCCCAATAGCCCCTTATTTTCGTCTTGTAAATTCGACATGTCATCATCCATCTTAATCCTGAAATTTCCCAAAACCAAAACGACAATGTCCAAAACGTAACTAACAGTAATGGGAAATTTTACTTAGAATCCTTTAAAACATAGACACTCGGTTGTGTAACTGCTTTGGGGACACAGCATAATCCAGAATGCAACAGACTTGGCTGGATACCCGCTCCAGCCTCCTCATCCACGTATCCAGTACGACAAAGTGCTTTCTATGAGATATGAATCGTAGCTTCCGCACCATCTTAAGATGCTTTAGCAGCTGCAGTGGCAAGCTCAGTGCCTGACTTGAAGTGAGCACTCGCAACAGCACGAAGTGGTGGTATCAGAGCATCCACCATCGTCCGAGAACGTGATACCAGCGCGACGCTCCAATCCAGGCACCTCGTGGGGCACAAGACGATCCGGTCGTTCACGGAACATCATTCCGAGCGAGTCGTTCGGTTTGAGATCTCCATGCCCCGCGCCGAGCTGGCCATGCACGTGAAGACGGACGAACCCGATCACGACTCGTGGGTGAAGCTCTTTCGTCTCGAAGCGCCACTCAGTACGAACAACATGCACGCGTTCAATGCCCAGGGGAAACTCGTCAAGTACGAGACGAGTGACGCGATCTTACGGGCTTTCTACGACGTTCGACGGTACTTGTACGCCAAGCGGAAGCACCATCTCGAGCACGTGCAAACCAAGGAACTCTTGCGGCTCACGAACCGCATCCGCTTCATTCTCGAAGTCTCGTCCGGCACGCTCCAGACGCTGCTCCACGCTCGTCTTCCAAAGACACAACTCGTTGCGCTCTTGTTGAAAGCGCACGAGCTTACGCCGGCGTCGGCGTTTCAAGACGAGACGATGGATCGTACCGCCGCAACCGGTGGCACGCCTGCAACGGGGAACGAGGATCCACGCGACGAGTTTTACTATCTCTTGAACATGTCACTCGTGAGCTTTACTAAGGAAGTGTCGGATCGTCTTCAGACGGAACACGATACCAAGCAGCGGAGGTTACATCACTTGCAAGCCATGACGCCGGCGCAAATGTGGCGCGCGAAGTTGGAACGACCCTCGTACGTGATGACGAATTTAGATACGATAGAAAGCCGTAACCACTACGACTACTACACCGAAAGTTTTGCTTAAGTAAACAAATATTGTAACTAACTCAAGTGAATGTTGCTTCTGTGCTGGCTAAATTGCAGTCGCCCATGTCGATTTTCGAGGTAGCCATATTTTTGGCTTCGGCCAGACTAGGGGCACACCCCACTATAATAAAATACCGGCTAATAATAAGGCACCGCCCCCTAGGGCAAAATCCGCAAGAGCAGAATAATCTTTTTTACACAAGCGCACAGCCACTTGTCCAGCATGTTGTCGCACAGGCAGATGTTGTAGCTTGAAGTGCTTGCTGTTGTAGACGAGATGGCTCTCAATAGCCGTCGTCCGAAGTGTTGTTATGTGATTGCTAGATGTTTGCCAAAAACAAAAGGCATATATATTATGTAAATATAAAAAGTTTTAAGTCACTTAATCAGGTTTAATTCCACTAAGCGCTACAGACATAAAACCTGTACACACCATACATAAAAGTATTATCAGCCAATCCGTTTGCAACATATGATTTACCTCGAAAGCCAAACATGGCTACGTCGAAAATCAACACTCCTCCGGAAACGGCGCACGCTGTAACACTTTTAATACAAATCAATTTTCTTTCGTAAATCTTGCATCCGTTGCGCGTTCAAATCCTTCGTCAACAGGTCCGCCACCATCTCCAAACTTGGCACGTGGGCTGCCTTAATCACGCCCTTCTTGTTCAAATCCTTCAAAAACTTCAGCTTGATGTCAATGTGCTTCGTATTGACAGCACTCGCCTTGGATTCCACATGCTTGATGGCGGCCTGATTATCCATCTTCATCAATAGCGGTGCCCTCGAAAAAATAACAATTTCCCTTAGCTACTCTCGAAGTCCCAATGCCTCACGTCCGCCCACAGCTGCAGCCACAAATTCGGCTTCAGCTGTGGACTATGCCACTGTAGTCTGCTTTTTGCATTTCCATGACACGATAATACTATTTAGATACACTACCACTGCACTCACGCTTTTTCTGTCCACTTTGTCGCCTGCAAAATCTGCATCCGTATAACACGTGATCCGTATCCGTATCGGCAATGGCAGCTCGTCATCATGATTCAATCGCAGTTAAATAGCCTTGGTACCCTTCAAATACATTGCGATGCGCTTCGCGTCCTTGAAATCCCCCATCATGGGTGCATGCGTACGCCGCGTTACGCGGTGCACCGCGAAAGCAATACCCGGGCGCGTGCAGCGAGATATCCACAAGAGGCCACCCACCAGCGATTGGAAACTCTTGACACTCGGATATTTTTCTCTTGATTTAATCGGTAATAATTCCTTGAAACCTTCCACACCGTCCACGTCCAGCACCGGCGTGCGTGTTGTGTTCATCTTTCCAAAATCATGTGTGATCATGAGCTCATCAATAGCAGCCTCCTGATCCAATCTCCAATCTGTAACCACCTTGTGGATTTCCTTCAATTCGGATGCCTAAAAACTTGCTCACGATTCCTAGATCCTTGAGCTCTAGCACGGCCATTTCAGCGAAAAACATGTCAACTGCCACCGGCGTGCTTCCGATAACTAAGAGGTCGTCTACGTACTCCCCAACCAAAACGATACCATCCACACCACGCCTAACGAAAACACAGGTGTCCTTGACGCACTGTTCGAAACTTAGCTCCTCCTATGTCTGGCACAGTAATTGTTGCCACAACCTTCCAGTCTGCTTTAGGCCATATAGGTTCCTTTCCAGCTTTAACGAGAGTTCATCACTTGTTCCACGTCAAACGTTTCACACACTTCCTTCGGTACCTGCATACCTTGCGGAATCTTCAAATGTATTTCATAATTTTCTTCTGTCTTCGCTTTCGGGTAGGCGCTCGGCACATCACCGTGCCGCGCCGGTACCCCCCAGATTTGCGACATGGCCAGGGTCACTTTTACGTTATCGACTTCCATGACTGTCGAAAACGTGAAATAGTAATCCTGGCCGTAAATTTGACGATAGCCGCGTGCTACAAGCCGAGCCTTATAGCGCTCGACTGTTCCATCTGCACGCAACTTGGTCTTGTATACCCACTTAGTGGGCAACAATTTCTTATCCGGCCGACGCTTGATCACCTTCCAGGTACCTAGATCTTCCAGTGCCTTTAGCTCTTCCTGCTCTGCCTTTGTCCATAGGTCAGAGTTTGCGCCTTCATGTGCCTCCTTGTATGACCTTGGGTCGGAAACTCCAACCCGGAACGCGCTTCCGCCATCGTCAGTCTCGCACACAGCGTAGACACACATCACGCCTTCTGTAACAGCATTTCCGTGTCCTTTCATCTCAATTCCAGACCCATCACTCGAGACTTCCTCCTCGTCGTCATAAATCACGCGTCCTCTAGCAGTGGATGCCTCAATCACACTTGCCTCATCTCTGGACTTATTCTTACTTGCTTTTTCCAAGGCAATTGCCTTGGGAGTCTTCTTGATTCCGCGTCCAGACTTCCTGGGGTGCTTACGCGACTTATCACTTGTATCTTGAACTTCAAACTGCCCTGATATGGCGGTTCCTTGGGCCGAGCCTGCATCTGCGCGTCCTGCATCTCGCCTCTCGAGCTCTTCTTCAGCTGCGATGTCTAATGCCTTTGTAATTTGGTCACTCGCCTCCTTATCTAGTGTTTCAATTGCACTGACATGGCGAGTGACCGTTACCACCCTGTCCTTTAGCAGCAGTACCTTGAAACCCTTGCTTTTATCACTGCGTCACAAAATCAAAGCTCTCTCAGCATGTTTTGCGAGGGCCTTTTTCCGTGGGTCCCTCCACACCATGCACGGCGAACCAAATACCACAATTTCTTTTAACGAAGGTTTCTTATCCGTCAGCAATTCAAAAGGCGAAACCTTTCCGGGATTCGAACGGGTCGGGGTACGGTTCAAAATGTACGAGGCGTATTCCGCCGCCTCAGACCAGTACATCAAAGGTACCCCCGACCCAAAAATCATACACCGGACCATTTTAAAAAATGGTCCGGTTCATCCGTTCGGATTTTCCATTGGAGGCTGGATTACCAGCCTCCGTAACCTGTCGGCGTACTCCAGTCCTTTTGAAGAACAATTCCACGGTTTTATATTCACCTCCTCCATCCGTACGTAAAACATGGATACGACACTTGAATTCGTTTTCAAACCAAGTCAGAAAATGTTCAAACATCTTCGCCGCTCTGGCTTTAGTTCGAGCGGCGAAAACACGTACATAGCTTGAATAGTGGTCTACAAATACCATCAAATAGCGATTTCCGCTCCTGTCGAGCGGTGTGATTGGAACCTTCAAGTCATTACATATCACACCGCCGACGCGCTCGATCGGCAAATTTTCAACTGAATCAGCCCTTGGCTGTTGCTTTCTCGATCCCTTTTCTTCAGCACAGGTCAGGCAATTTGGTCGACTACTGTCTGTCAACTTGATGCCTGACCTGGGGTCCTTGGCTAGTCTTTCGACCGTGTCGTAAGCCAAGTGATCCAAGCGGGCATGAAAATGATGTAACGTGCCCTCCTGCACATCATTATCAGTTTCTGCAGAGACAGCGTTCAGCACCATGTGCGTGAACTGCTGCGCGCGCCCGCTTAGCTTTTCCGGTATCAATTCTACCACGAAAATTGATCCACATATCTCAATTGGAAACAGCGTGTTTCCGTTCCACTGGATCGATAATTTTCCACTGTTTTCCATTATTTTACACCCTTTTTCATGCAACTTGCCAAGTGAAATCAGGTTCTTTGCAAGTTTGGGTGCAAAATACACTTCACTCAGCTCAATCGAAACAGGATCGACACCAGGCGTAACTAACTTGATCTTTCCAACCTTGGTGACCGATAATTTCCTTCTGTCAGGCAACATAAAGCCATCTTCCGGACCACACGTGTGATAGCATCCACCAATAAATTTTCATCAGTCACCAGGTGCCGGCTGGCACCACTATCGACGATACACGTCGTTGCTGTCATGTTATCTCCGGCGGTCATTCCATTAATTTCACAGCCATGTCCCACTTCAGTGGTGGATAACGCGACTTTCCAGTTCCACTGACTGCTTGAACCTCCTTGATCCTTCGAGTTGACAGCCCTTTGCTCTCTTCTGCCTTTTTGCGGGCATTCTCTTTTTATTTGCCCTGGCTTCCCGCAGCCATAGCACTTCCTTACGAATCCGACCTCAGTCACCGAATTCGCGTGCAGTCGGGCAGGCGGCCTTGCTTTCAGCGTATCCTCGTCCAACTCCTGCGCCCATGATATAAGTTCCTGCGCATGGCACAGGTAATCCTCTCGCATAGGATTATACCTGGCCATGATCGCAACTTTTAAACATGGTGCGGCGAACTTTACGATATTTTCAACCACCATCCTTTCGCCCATCCCGCTCTCACGAGCCAGGGATACCAGGTACACGTAGTGCTCGATCCAGGTCCGTTTGGGACTCTTTTGCGAAGCAAACCACACTGCAGCCTGGTGGGGGGAAATCGTCACGCGAAATGCCATGTACATGTAATCCAGAATTGCCAACAATTCCGGGGCAGCTTGCCACCACGTGCTAATGTTCGCACGGAAATAGTCAGATGCGACCCCTTCAAGGTATTCCCCGAGATTGTTCATCTTCAAGCGCTCCGTCCATGCAAACCCTGAGGTCATCTCAGCTATCTAGACTGCCTCAATAAAGAGGTACGCCCACTGATTAAAGCCGGCAACGAGTCCGGGGAATATCTCAACCCCGGAGAACTTCTCGATGCCAAGCTTGGGGATCTTGGCGCACGACGCCTGCACAGGCTGCGGGACAGGCGCGCGTGCTGCTTGCCTGAAATGCATCCCAGGCGTCTGCACAGCCGGTGCATTCGCCCTGGCAACATTCTGTGCATTTCCTTGATCGTTTTTCGGGAGCCTAGCCGCGTTCGGCCGCGCTGCTCTACCGACTTCAATTACAATGTCATCCGATAGATCATTGAGAGTCATTCCTTGCAAAATGGCCCTCAGTTCTTAAGTGACTCCCGGAACACGCTTCTTCGGGCAGTAAGCGGAGGATATTCTTCGGCGCGGTAACCGTGCTTGCAACGGATGCGCGTGCTTGCGCTTTCTCCATCTACGTAATGCGAGTCTTCATATCCGTCCTTCCGTCTAGGATAGCGCGCAGAATCACTCCTGGTTCGAAATCGGAGTCGCTACCGCTCTCCTCATCATCCATGTTCAAACGTAGCAATAAACCAAAATATACCGGCGAAAAACAACGCCAACAATTCCACTAGCCCTCCGAAAGTGAGGGGAGTTCCACTAGTATCCGGAACTATATCCACACAAGAAACAAACCACTCGAGAAACACAAGAACAAACTTGCACGCAAACTTGGATTCAATCAAAAGAACACTTTAAAGAAACACGCGGCCACTTGGGCTCATAACCTGTTGTCGCACAGGAAGATGTTGTATATTGAAGTGCGTGCTGTTGTAGACGAGATGGCTCTCAATAGCCGTCGTCCGAAGTGCTGTTATGTGATTTCTAGATGTTTGCCAAAAACAAAAGGCATATATATTATGTAAATATAAAAAGTTTTAAGTCACTAAATCAGGCTTAATTCCACTAAGTGCTACAGACTTAAAACCTGTACACACCATACATAAAATTATTATCAGCCAATCCGTTTGAAACATATGATTTACCTCGAAAGCCAAACATGGCTACGTCGAAAATCAGCACAGCAATCACTTCAACTACCAACACAGCAGTCTATGATGTTACCAAGTGCCAGTTTCCCAGCGACACAGGCTCAGCATATTCAGATGCAAATGCAGCAACGACAGCAGCAACAGCAATACGCTGCTTTGATAGCAGGTGTGGCGATCATGCGGCTGTATCTGTATGATAACATATAGTAAGTATCGTTATTATATTATATTTATGTTCTAGCGCGGCAAAATACTCAACAAGTACAAGCTACTGCAATGACGACAGTGATGGAACACGATGGCTCCCTAAGTAAGCTAAATCATATTAACCAGATGTCATCTTCTGGTCATCCACCATCCCAAGTTCATGCACCTACTGCCACAAATGAATGAGCTAATTTCGTCCCGAATTCATCGAGCGGAATTTCTGGTCAGCAGCAACCTGTACAGGCCACTGATCCTCCAGTTACTTCTCAGATGCCGAATACTTCGCTCGTACCCAAAAATTTAAGTGAAACGGAAGAACCCTGTGTAATATGCAAGAAGAAAGGCGATATTTTCACATGTAATGGTGGATGTGGGATTCATGTGCACCCATTGTGCATTGGCGAATTAGCCATATTTCCGTTTGATAGTATGCATTACACTAGTGTATTCTGCCTGCGAACAACACGCTTACCGAGTATTAACATACTGCTTGGGTGAATATTCAGTTGGCCAGCTGCAATGCGTTCATCAATGTGTCACTCAGAAGTCAGGAGATCACTGCAGCGAGAGCCCAAAGCCACTGGCACGGAAGAAGATGCCATGATTTGGTGCACAGCTAAAATATTTTTCGCCGTCAATGGTGCCGCTGTTCTTGCCTTTTTTACAAAGTAACCCTAACCCTAAGGGGGTGCCTTATTATTAGCCGGTATTTTATTATAGTGGGGTGTGCCCCTAGCAAAAGTGGGGTGTGCCCCTAGTCTGGCCCTTTTGGCTTTCGAGTGAAATCTCATGGTGGAAACGGATTGGCTGTAATTGCCTGAATACATGGTGTTAGAAGATTTCAAGCCTATAGCGCTTAGTGATCTTAAGTGGATTTTATTGGCTTAAAATTCTTTTAATTATATAATGAGAAATTACACAGAATGGGTCGGTTTTTCACGGAAATTCACAGAATGGGTCGGTTTTCTCTGATATTCACAGAATGAATGGGTCGGTTTTCTATCTTCTATATAATAACATCCACATATAGAAAGAAAAAATTGAAACAGAAAGAATTGATGTCGTTCCGGCGAGGACCGGGGCACGGGCCCAGGAGCATTGCGACGGCGCCACAGCCTCCACTGGGTCTGGAATCTCACGAATTTGACCAACCAAAAGGTGACCAACTCACTTTTATTCTTCTTGCCATGTCCCCAGATTCTGGCTCAAGAAATATGATAATGGAGAATACGAGATATGCATTATGGTCGTGGCTATGGGTGCTGTTATAGGTTGACTTACTTTTTGTGCATGTTTCAGCATCGTGCCGAACGTGTGCGAGGTCGTGGTTGTGTCGCTTGATAGAGAAAATATTCTGGATGTTATAACCCGGGCGCTAACGACCAGGAAAGGAAATATTTTAGACGCAGACGTAATGACAACAGTGGATGGGACACTGTTGGTTCTCTTTGTAGTTAAGGGATAATTTATGAGTGACGAGCGGCAGGAGGAGCTGCGTACGCAAGGTTAAAAGACTCAAATGAACTAACCAGATGGATACTACTATGGATAGAGATAGAAGACCCGGATTACGTGGATATTCAAAATGGGTATATATTTGATGTCGGGGGGGAATATGCAGTGCAGAAAGCGAGTTTGACGAGAGAAAGTTTACTTAGGGGAGTCTAGGCAGAAAAGGAAGAGACATGGACTTACTCATTGATGGTTATACTATGATTGACACTTATTGGTTTGTGGATGAGGTTCACAGGAGCGATTATGAAAGTCTTGGTGTCGACGCTAAAGTTCGTTCTCGCTCAGTTTTCATCATTTTTGGGAAAACATGAAAAAACAGGTTGAAGCTGGCAGTAACAGTAAAACCGACCCATTCTGCGAATATCATAGAAAACCGACCCATTCTGTGTATTTTCTCTTATATAATATATCTTACTTCTATTTTTAAAGACTTGACCACAGGGCATAATAGACTTCTAGCGGTGGCTACAGAGAGCCAATACCGCACGCGCATCGCAAGGCTCCTGACATTCAAGTGAGAAAGTGTCGACACACACACCTGCCTGTGCTAACAGGGTATGAGACTAAGTGGTCAAGCGTGTTTGAAGTTTTTTAAGCTGTGATTAAGTTGTGATCTCTCGAGTGGTTATTTGGAGTCACTCATCATAAATCGAATCAAAAACCCTCTATATCGCACGTCACACCACTAGCCCTCGTAACAGGAGCTTTCCACTAGTTCCACGTGACGTAACCACGAAAAATTCCACGAAAGCACACTCGTAACGCCAAGAAAAATCCACGTAATACTTGTGAGAGCCTTGGGCTCATAACCTGTAGAAAATACCACCTAAAGTTTTTATCCACTATTACAGATCTTAAACTACCTGGTCTGAACACTTTTGACCAGGTAGGATCTGTAGCAGAGGCAAGCTAGTATGCGACTATCGTCGGTCGCGGAGGTTTCGGCTAAGTTGTACTTAAAACGTATAAAATTGAAAAGTTAAGGGCACCCTTCGACACACAACGGGGGGGGGGCTTCCACACACACCGGGGGGGGGGGGTAGAAGGGCGCCCTTGTTAAATTTGAGTTAAGTAACTTAACATAATATACTTTGGAATGAGCCCCCCCCGGTGTGTGTGGAAGGTACCCCTAATTTATTTACAATTATCTTGTAACCTCATGAAGGTAGTCCGTGAAAGCGCGCGGCTCAAAGTTGCAGCCGAGAAGGTCGTCACGACTGTCACCTCGTCAACCTCCGCTCCTAAAAAGCGAAAGAATGTGACTCGTGCCACTAAAAAGTGGCGACTGAGTCGACTCCAGTAGTTTCCAAAAAGACCAAGACCTTGTCTGACGCCACTACGATGAAGAGCGAAAGCGTTTCAGCGAGATTTTGGACAGAGGATTTGTAGATACATTACGGCACTTGCATCCCGACAAAGTCGAGTACTCGTACTTTCGCTACCGACACAACACGCGAGCCAAGAATAAGGGCTGGCGACTTGACTACCTTGTTGTATGTAAAGCATTGTTGCCGAATGTGGTACGGTAAGGAATCACGAGTCGCACTGGTGGTTGACCCTTTTTTTATTGTTATATGCTTCTTCTGCAGCGATCGTCGTTCATTTGACAAAGTGTTGAAGGGAGTGACCACTTGCCTATTGGACTGGAGCTTGAAGGATTCTCATAAGTGATGCTACGGCTCATCTCGCTTTGTATCTGCTTAATCGCAGCTTCGTTGTAGATTTTCAGCACAATAGGCGCTTTTGTTTCGATTCCAATTTCTTCGAAGAGCTCTTTCAACCCCAACGCCTGTCTGCCTCTGACAGCCGCGGCAACGAACTCTGCTTCGGCAGTGGATAGAGCGACAGACGACTGCTTCCTGCAATTCCAGCCTGCCACAATTCCATTCACGTAAATCACACTAGCACTGATGCTTTTCCGATCACTTTTATCCTCTGCGAAGTCAGCGCGTACTACATGTCGTGTGCGTTTGAAGGTTTAGGATCTCGAAATGATTTCATTGCGTAATCTACGCCGCGAAAGGATCCATGGCGATACTAAGCTGCGTCATCGGCGCTTTCATCTGTCACATGTTGATTGCTGAATTCGCCAACGCGATTTCTTGTATCATCGAGGACGCTTGTGACACGATCCACATAAAAATAAACAACATTGTGTTCTCCTAAGACAGATTTCCATGAAATACTCGTGCAGATTGCTAGGACTTGTTACCAAAAAGGTGAGAATCTGACTCAGCATATCGTGTTGGACAGTGTTTGTGAATGTTCAGGTAGTAAAGTCGCAGTTCTTAAAAGTAATTATTTCACAATAAGATGTTGGGCGCCCTTCCACACACACCGGGTGTGTGTGACCTCAGGCTCTCCCTATATATATCTATAGGGAATTGGTAAAGGCGCCCTTCTACACCCCTCCCCCCCCGGTGTGTGTGGAAGGCCCCCCCGGTGTGTGTCGAAGGACTCCCAAAAGTTATTATGTAAAGTTACTTAAGTATCTATTCATACCTAAATGCAACTTAAATGTAACTGCCAATGTATGCAAAAATATATACTTTCTCACCAACCAATGGGATTTCACCATCAAAAATGTCTCACAATTGATCTCCGAAAATTCGCGATTGTGTGGGGCGAGAATTGCGCGCTCACTCATATAGTCAATGCAAGAAACTTGCGCTTCATTGCTGACGCCCGGGTATACACGATTGATCAGGCCTACGCGGTCATGCTGTTCATTTGTTCAAGGTCGACAGATGATCAAACCCGATGATACATTGGATCAGACAAAGTTTCCGTCGACTGTGCAATGGGCTCGTCCCGGAGAAGTCGCCTTTTATTCAAAACGTATATCAATGATAGCGACACGGTGACAGATTCTGGCACACTTCGGTATTGGAGCGATCATTAAGAGACGTATGAATATATCATCATATCCTCTCCAACTGGTATGGCAACATTGCAGTTAACCTTTTTTACGATGAATATTTAACAGATCGCCACTAGATCATCAGTGTACAACATCAGGGAGACGTGTCACACATATTAAGTGAGAGTGCTTGCAGGATCAAGAATTTTGGGCCCGTTTTCGATCTTTTTGGAATAGTCGGCACGTTGATTAGGAGGATCATCAATCTACGTACGATCCATTGCGGCAAGACAGGCTCCCTACATCCCTGTCACGTTACGAAAGAGTCTTGAAAGGATGTGTCATTTAAAAGCGAAGGATTATGTCATGCATACTGAGAGGATGTGGTGGGCGTTTTTTCTATTGGGAAGTTATTGTAAGAAATTGACACTTGTGGGGGAACGGCCAATTATCCGGGCGATTGTACCGGCCGTTAGCGCTTGACAGTCCGGGAGTAGTTTCTTTGAAGAAGCGTGCCATACGTGATCAGCGTAGAGGCGCACGGGAAGTAAATAAGCAGTTCTTTTTTTAGTAATATATATATATATATATATATATAAATATATAGTGTCGCCCTACCCGCACCCCCCCCCCCTCCACCCTAGGGGCACCCCCCCCGTGACTTTCGACCAATAAAAATACTAATATACAGAGGCCTGGTTATTAATGAAGCTACCATTATATTAGCACACTAGTCTTCAACCAGTGAGGCCGCATGTCTATTTTTGCAAAGCTCAACTGTTGGAAATTTTTGGCGAAACTCTTTGTTTATTTTCTTTCATTACGGAATTGGTGGGTGCAACGAGACGTGGCTACGACGATATTACGCTACCATCTTTCATCTGCAAGAATGGGGGATCCGACATAATGAGACTAACATATATTCCCTTTAGCCGTAATTGAACATGTAGTGAAAGAACGGCTGTGAGCAATAAATGCAAAGAAATATATGAACATAGTTCTATTTTTTTACTTACATGTTCGGTTCCCTGGAATGGACTACAGATAGACAAGGCATCGTACTTCTACACTTCGATTAACTACTAGCGATATCACATCAAACAGACAGGGATTAAAACTGAACAGTTTCAAAAGCAAGGCGTCGACGCATAAAATTCGATCGAGTCTTGCTATTGTTGATTGGCACCACGTGTGGTAGCCACAATATCATTCCTGAACTTGTCAACACCAATCAGTCAATATTTACCATGAAGGACTATGCCGCCGTCAAGACTCCCGAAGTTGATGCAAACCACCCAAATAATCAAGAATTGGCTCTTCCAGTCACGCCGTCGACCACCGTCCATGTCTTGCGTTTATTCATCACGCTGGGCGTTGCCTTGTTCATTTTTGGCAATTTTGCGACTTGGGCTCCAATGTACGAGCTCCAGCTTGTTAATACCATGATGAAGTAGTGGAACGGCTATCCAAACATGCCAGCCACAAGCGGTGGTCACAACCATCTGCTTCTGGACACTGGTATTGGTCGCAACATCACCGAAACTGGTCACACTGAAATGATCCGCCCCACGTTTCTCTTCATCTTTTGCATCGTTCCCTTCGTTGTCAGCGTAATCCTTAATGAATACTTACGACACATCAGCACGGCTAGACGCTTGACGTCGACGCTAATCTGGCGCCTTGCGATGCAAATGCGTCGTAAACCAAAACTTCCGGTGCTGGGTGTGTCTCGCTTCTAAGTGGGTGAGTGGATCGTCGTAGTTGTCTACGTGCTCGGCGGTAACGCCCTCTGTTTTTGGTTCCAATGGGATCGCCGAGTTGACAAAGCAACGCGAGAGGGTAGGTACCTGTGTCACACGGAAAACTATTAAAACGGTAGATAGATTTAAGCGTTATTTTAACAAATATATACTATTAGTAGCAATATTCATCTCTATTGGTCGAAAGTCACGTGGGGGGTGACCCTAGGGTGGAGGGGGGTGCGGGTAGGGCGACCCTATATATAAGCGTACTTAAGAAAATCCAATAAAGGCAGAAAACACAGTCAAATTTCTAATGTAGCCATAATGCATGTTCGACCGCTCTGGTCGCGTATTACTTGAAGTTTGAATACTCTTGGTCTGAACTCCACACAATACTTCAAAAAAATTCAACACTTCTTCCGCGAACACTGGGCCTTTTTTTAGCCCAATCTCGATCCTAAGCCGCAAAACCTTGGCTTCATACAATGTCTTGATCAATTTATCTGCAACCATTGCATCGATTGCCACAGTAGTTTAACTTCATCTTTTTTCATATATTCCTTAAAAAACTTTTGTGGTGGAGCGGCTGATCAAAGTTTTTGAGGCTTGATCAGGCGGTACCACGGCGCCCGGACTGCCGACTGACGAAGGGGGTCCTCCGGTTGTCCTTGACTGCTTGTGTTTCTGCTCACCTTGTGTACCCGACTGTAACGGGGTTACATTCGGGTTACATTGAATGTTGGTGTACATGAATACACCACGGTTGAGGTCAGTATGGGACGGTTTGAAAGGTTTCGAACCTTTTGGTTATTTTAACCAATCAGGGCAGGGGCCCTTGGTGTGTTGGTGTGTCAGCCATCCACGTGTCAGTACACAGGTGTGTACACTACATTTTAGCTAGGTACGAATTAGGATTCGTTAGTATCTATCTTAGTTTTACATATAGTTTATATTAGTTTAAATTAATTTAGGCTAATTACATATTAAATATATTCAGTTTACATTTCACTCTAAAGTGCAGGCGCGCGACCACGCCCGGTCGCGCGCGCAGTGAGTACCGTAGGTAAGAGGGAGTCCTCCCTTTACCTACACCCTTAGTAAGGGAGCTCCTTGTCGTTAAGGCATTAGCGGAGCTAGGCGCACGACCACGCCCGGTTGTGCGCGGTGAGTATTGTAGCCCAAGGAAGTTCTACCTTACGCTACCTCCCTTTATAAGGGAAGCCTTGTTACAAGGGGTTAGCGAAAACTATCTGTAAACCACCCCGGTAATCTTGGCCCCAAGTAGGAGAGCTCTCTCCTACTAAGCCCTTTTATAAGGGTGTATCGGCTAAGTAGCGGCGAACGCCACTTTAAGGAAAGTCTTCCTCTGTGCGCTAGCCGCACCGTGCATGTACGCACCCGGCTACACCGACGGCTTAGGCGTGGGTCGCTCTCAAGGTGGCGGGGATGGCACACTACAATTCCTTGTGGCAAGACTGAGTTGACTTGTGATGAGTCGACGGATGCGATCAGGCGATGATCAGGCGCAATCAAGCTTGAATCACGTGCGATCAGGCTTGATCAACAGTGATCAGGCTTGATCAACAGTGATCAGGCTTGGGAAGGCACTAAGAGTCGTCGATCAGCGGTGATCAGACTTGATCAGGCTTGATCAAGTGCTAAAAGTCGCTGATCAGCTAGTTGGCGCGAGTTGCGAATAGGTGATCGCAGGTTGCGGGTCGCAGATAGTCGA
>CM047592.1:7542900-7587357 GCA_026184515.1 Peronosclerospora sorghi | reverse complement strand
AGGGGATGGAGCCATTGACACATGCTCTGCATCAGGCTGGAACGAACCGCAACATCTTCGTCGACGGTAAGGGCACTCATGAGCGCCAAGAAAGGGGGGGATGGAGTGACAAAGCTTTCTTGACACTTTCCATGTGAAAGAGATTGTGCGCCGAGACGGGGCTGGCGTGGCTTCGTCCTTTTCGCGCTTCCACGGCGCATAGTGATGGGGCATGGCGGCAACGATCACAGCGTCCACAGTATTGACATTTTCCGTGGCAACTGAATACACGCCTTGTGCCGTAGATCCCGCAGCAACTGCGAGACGCCACAGCGCCATACCAGTAAGCACTCGTCCACTGTGCCGTCTGATCGTATCTCGTCGCTGCCCGTGTCACCGCAGACACTCCGGATGGGTGCCTGGTTGTTATCTTCCAGTTCCCACTCGGTCTTGACCTCAATCTCTTCTCGATCACTGCAGACACGCATCAATAGAGGCACACAAAAGAAAACCTTGCGCACATCGCGCCGAATACTGGGAATTTCCAACGCGCGTGCCTGTAACTCGCGGGAGATTTTGCCGTTGACGATATCCGCGGGCCAGTTAGAGCAAAAGCTGAACTTTCGAAAGTCGGGGCGACAAATTTCAAACCACATAAGCTCGAGCAAATCCGCTTCTTCGGTCAGACGAGGACAATAGACAAGCACAAGCTCTTGTACGCGGTAGAATAACTCGTCCAAGTTTTCCAAGACGTGACCGCCGATGGTGTAACAATTCTCACACATTCACTACCACGGCCGACGACTGGAACACGAGCTTCCAGGACGGGGAGGGTCGTACGGTCGTCAAGCCCGCGGCACAGATACACAAGAGCAAGATCGTGGCTTTCCGCCGTTGCTTCCGGTGTCGAGAAGCAGCGCCGCGTGACGAAGCACGCTCCAGAAGGACACGAGCCTGGGGTGGTTAAAGCCGATCACGTCCGTTCTCGCGCAATCTCCACCACCGCCCGCGTGATGAAACGAGGCAACGACGGCGATAAGAGCGATGGCAGTGCCGACTTGAGATGGGCGTCCTCGATCTTCATGGCAGCGTCGAGCGCTGCGAGAACCGTCGCGTGGGATTCCGGACACGTGCGCGCCATCACAAGCTGCTGGCACGACGCAACGCGCGGCGAGGTGATCGGCGCGAGGCGTTACAAGATGCGGGAGCACATAAGCACACACGTCCGTCGTGACACTGGGACGACAAAGTCCACGACGGGTTTCGTCGTCGGCTGGACTTTAAACAACGCGTCCGTCAACAAATCGCGCGCGTCCACGGTCCGGTCCTCGCCCTTGGAGTCCACTTGCAACGTCCGGAGTTTACGGAGCGGAACGACAGCGTTCGGCGTCGCTTTAGGAGCGCATAGACGACGCGCTTGCACTTGCGTCTGTAAGAACGCACGCAGATCGTCCACTTCACTCACACAAGTTTGCACGAGCACTTGACTGTACAAGAACGGGAGCGTATCTTGTCCTTCCACGCCCTCAGAACATGCCATAACCGTCTGTATCTCCATCGACACGACATGTCGCCACTTGTCCCACGACCTCGCATCAAACTTATCCACGTCCAGGATCTGCAACATCTTTTCAATCTACATGGCTAGATACACGCCCGTATCTCCCAGAGCATTCAATCGTGGATTCGACGCACGAGACGTAACAAGACGAGCACGTGCTCGAAGTACCGCGTGCGAAGCGAGAGGTGATCGAGTGAGAGCATCGAGAGGTAGTCACAGAACCACGGCAGACACTTGGCCAGAGACGCGTCGACGATACTTTGCTCAAGCCAGTGCTTGACATCCACGTGCGTGTCGTGCACGCGCTCCAACGTTTGAATGCCTTGCTGCTCGAGCGCTTGGAACGCGGCGTTCTCGTCCGCGCGCGACGCAATGGACATGGACACGTGCCACTGCGGCGAAAACCGAAGGTAGCCGAGAAACTTGGCAACTAGTTCCACGGGCAACGGACATCCAATGCAAGCACTTTCGGCCACGCGCTGCTCTTCCCGTTGCGTCGCGACGTGCTCGAGTCGATGACGTAACGCAGTCCACGCTTGGCCATCCACGTTGCGAAGACACTCGAGCACAAGCGTCATCACGGGGGGACCCAGACGCGATCCGCTGATCGTGACCTTGAGTAGGCTCATGATCAAATCCGTCAATAATAAATTCTTCAGTTCCACCATATAAAACGTCCTTTCCAGATCAGATTCTGATGGCGCCTTACTTGATCGACTTTCGTCGCTCTCCGAACCAGGCGCCTTCAGCAACGCCTTCGGTTGGTCCGGGTCGTAGTATTTCACCACCGTCTTCCAATCCGGATCATTATACACACATGCAATAGGCGGATCACAACTTGCGTTCTGATCCGCAGGGGGTCCCGAAGGAGCCTTGGGAGGTGATTGAGGCTTTTCCTCCTTTATCTCATCAAGATACCTCCCCAGGTCCTGATGATCAGCATTTCCTTTCTTCTTCAGACATGACGACGGCGAACTGCCTTCCATCGTCACAACCACCTCCTTCTTTTCCACTTGATCTTCAATCCTGCTCCCGCTTCCGTTTTCACGTCCGCATCAGCGCCATATTGCGTAGAATCGCGGTGATATCCCGCGTCGCCCAAAGATCCGGGCACGCGCACCATTGTGGTGGAGCGGCTGATCAAAGTTTTTGAGGCTTGATCAGGCGGTACCACGGCGCCCGGACTGCCGACTGACGAAGGGGGTCCTCCGGTTGTCCTTGACTGCTTGTGGTTCTGCTCACCTTGTGTACCCGACGGCTTAGGCGTGGGTCGCTCTACAGGTGGCGGGGATGGCACAATAGAATTCCTTGTGGCAAGACTGAGTTGACTTGTGATGAGTCGACGTATGCGATCAGGCGATGATCAGGCGCAATCAAGCTTGAATCACGTGCGATCAGGCTTGATCAACAGTGATCAGGCTTGATCAACAGTGATCAGGCTTGGGAAGGCACTAAGAGTCGTCGATCAGCGGTGATCAGACTTGATCAGGCTTGATTAAGTGCTAAAAGTCGCTGATCAGCTAGTTGGTGCGAGTTGCGAATAGGTGATCGCAGGTTGCGGGTCGCAGATAGTCGATCTTGGTGGTGATCGGTGGAGGGGTACTTGATCAGGAAGCGGAAATCTTCACCACCCGATCGCCGAGCCTCTTAAGCTTAGTCCGCTTATTGAACACCCAATATACTATGTATTCCAAGCTTAAGCCTAAGAGGAGGGTCGATCAGCGACGGGCTGATCGACAGTTTCCACTAAAATCCACCTAGAGTTCCCATAGGGCGCTTAGAGCAGCCGAACTCTAGGGGCCAAAAAACGTGGACCAATGGGGGAAGAGGTGAGAACACCTTCCCCAAAAAAAAACTTTACGAAATAACCGCTGACACAGCGGGTGGAGTTGAGGGTGAGTTCCCCAGACCTTTACGTCTGCCGGTGGGCCAAAAAGTGCACTACGTACTCCCGCCCGGGACATAAAGGGTGCGTATGCAAAAGAGAGGGAGGCGCGAACGCCTCCCCCTCGGTGATCTTATCGATCGGACGCAAAAGGAAAACTTAATTAGCACTTATATCCTAAACCTAATATCAGCCAATCAGAACCACCCATCCCTATACGCCTCGTCGAACAGTCGACCTGATTTATCCGTCGTCCGTCGCTAACCGTTAGGTACCCGTTAGGTAACTGTATCAGTTGTCGCGTCGTCCCAGATGTCCCGTCCATGCCCCGTTCATGTTCGCCGCAGTTGTGCCGACTGTTGTACTGACTGTTGTGTCAACAGTCGTACCGGCTATTGTACCAACTATGGTACCAACTATGGTACCAACTAATCTATCGCCTATTGTACCAAATATGATACTTACTACTGTACCAACTATGGTGCCGCAAAAATTTATAATATGCTTCGCCACACTTTAGCTTGATGTAGCCATGTTTGGACGCAGCGCCACTGGTTATTTCTTATAGCTGCCTGAATATACATACTTAATATAATAGGACTCTCCACATTCAGTCCTATTTCCTCCAACAATTCATTGAATCCTAGAATTTCTTTACCACCCACTGCGGAGGCTACGAATTCCGCCTCGGCAGTCAACAAAGAAATAGCACCTTGTTGCTTGCACGTCCACCCGACAACCATTTCGTTTAAGAAATTCGCACACCTGCTGACACTCTTCCTGTCTTCTCTATCTCCACCAAAAGTGGCATCGGTATATCCAATAACTCGTAAGGAGTCATTATCTTTGTTTTCACAATTCAGGTGCAGCATCAGCTCCTCCGAACCCTTAAGGTATCTTGTCACACGATGAACTGCGAACGAAATATTCGGTCGAGTGCACTTCGATATACACAATAAACTTCCCACTACTGAGTGAATAATCTTCACAGTACGTTTTCCAGACACTGCACTCACTTGCATAATTTCATCATTTTCAGTGTCATCGTCCAGTTCACAGATCGGCAATTTTAGTGAATTAGCCTTCTCCATGTACGTTTCGAGCAAGTCATTTATAGTACCCTCTTCATCACAAGTATCTCCACGTTCTTGATCTCCACACACTCGGATGCCTAGAAATTTTCCACATATCCTAAATCCTTCAGCTCTAGAACGTTCATTTGAGCGAAAAAAATATCCACCAACTTTTCAGCTTTCCG
Source organism: Peronosclerospora sorghi (assembly GCA_026184515.1). Classification (NCBI taxonomy): domain Eukaryota; phylum Oomycota; class Peronosporomycetes; order Peronosporales; family Peronosporaceae; genus Peronosclerospora; species Peronosclerospora sorghi. Next base: position 7,582,674 of record CM047592.1, on the reverse strand, counting down.
AGTCACAAGTAGGTCGTCCACATAAACTCCCATTAGCACAATATCATCGCCATGTTTCTTCGACAAAATGCATGTCAGTTATGCATTGCATGAAATCCAGGTCTAGCAGAGTTTTCCGTAATAACTCGTACAACATGCGACCCGCTTGTTTTAGTCTATATAGATTCTTCTTTAATAATAAAGCCAAATGTTTCTGTGACCTCATTCATTTTTTAAAACTTCACTCGTTACTTCCATGTTTGACGTATCTTGAGATATATTTCAACTCTTTATCCGTGTGTGCTTTCGGATAAGCACTCAGCGCATCCCCATGTCGTGCTCGAACGTTCGATTTTTTTGCCGTAGCCAGAACATCTTTGACGTTCCTTAGGTCCATAACAGTCGAGAACGCGAATACAAAGTCCCTTCTGTACAATTTTTTCTCTCCATGCGCCAAAAATGTTCCTTGTACCGTTCTATTGAGTCATCAGCTTTAAATTCGTCTTATACACCCTTTTCGTAGGTATGGCGCGGTTTCCATCACACTTGAACATCTCCCACGTATCGAGGTCTTGCAACGTCTTCGATTCTGCCTCATCTGCCGACTTCCACCTACAAGAGTCTTCGCGCTTGTGTACTTCCTTGAAGCTCTGTGGGTCCTCTGCGTATTGTGTTTTCATTCCAACATCACGGGAGTTTAATACCGCGTAAACTGCTAACGTGCTCTTATTATTTCCGTGTTCAAATCATCGCGGTCGCGTGAACTTGATCCTCTTTCAAAGCGTGACTTCTTTTCTTTTCGACTTATTCAAGTTTTTCTGGTATTTGCTGAATCTTAAAGTCTCAAAGACGTTTTGTTCCGTCTTCCGAATGCCTTTCGTCGATTCATGCTGGGCTTGAGCACTGGCGTTTTTGGGAACTTCATTCATATTATTATCTCGTGATTCTTCATATTCTTCCACATATCCTTCCATGGGAACATCGTAGATATCCTCACCTGCGAGAGCCTTTGTGCCTTGTTTTCTAGCGCCTCGATTTGATTTATATGTCGCGTGGGTTTTGTAATCACACGATACTTTAACTGTAGGACTCTAAACCCTTTCGTTTCGTCATTTTTGCCATGATCAATCCACTTTCAGATCTTTTGTTCATCGCTTTCTTTCTATGGTCTCTCTAAACCATACTAGAAAACTCAAAACCACAATATCGTTGACCTTCAGCTTGCCTTTTGTCAAAATTTCGTACGGAGATTTCTTTCCCGGTTTTAACCGCGTCGGAGCGCGGTTGAATATATAAGCAGCATACTCATCCACCTCTGACCAGCTTCACCGAAACGAAAACCATGCAGCGAAACATTTAAAAGGTGGTTCGGTTCATTCGCTCCGCTTTGCCGTTTGACGCAGAACATTATTCTTCCGTCACTTTACATCTTATCCCAGTCCTTTTGCAGAACATATCTACGTTTTTGTATTCGTACCCATCATCTGTTGTTAAGACATGTATCTGGCAGTTACAATCTCTCTCGAACTACGCTTGAAAGGGTTCAAATTTTTTTGTAGCTTGAATTTTTGTCTTGGCCAGAAAAACATGCACGTAAGAAGAGAAATGATCCACAAAAAAACACAAGGTATCTATTTACGCGTCGGTTTAGTGGTGCTATTGGACCCTTCAAGTTACTACAGATCAAACCACCGATTCGATCAATAGGTGAATTGGTACTTGAATTATTAAGGTTGCGGTCCCCTTTCCCTTCCGCGCATGTCAACCAATTCGGACTCGCCCTTTTTGTTAGCTTGATTCCGCGGGTCTCCGGCCAATATCTCGATTGTATCGTATGCCTAATGTCCGAGACGAAGATTGAAGTGGTATAACTACCTTCTTGAGTACCATCAGCATCTGTCTCCATTGTCGTACTCATAACGACTTCGGACAGGTTCACGAGTAGATTTTTGTTCCTTTTCGGAATATTATTTGCAATTAAAATGGATTCATCCATCTCCACATTGAAAAGTGGATCTTCTTTGAGTCTCACCTCCATTTTATCACTTCGATGCACAAAATTACAACCTTTTTTCATCATTTTTCCAAGCGAGATTAGATTTCTTGCCAGGTTTTGCGAAAAATACATTTTTTGAAGCACTACGATCATATCAGGGTCATCCCCACTTCTCAAGCAGACTTTTCAATCTTCGTGACTTGTAGGAAATTTCCATCAAGTAATGGCAACCTTGTATTTCCCGTACAAGGGTCCCCATTTCTAGAAGATCTTCTTCTACGAACAGATGATGACATGCGACACTGTCAAGAATCCTTATGTCACTGACAACGTCTTCACACGAATTTTGAACTTCAGGCACGTCCAAATTTTCCTCTATCGTTGCCATATATTACTACATTTCCGATCTGATTTGAGCACTTTTGTAAGCTTGTTTTCGCGCTTATTAAACCTTTTCTGTAGCCGGTGCGTACATGCACGGTGCGGCTAGAGCACAGAGGAAGACTTTCCTTTAAGCGGCGTTCGCCGCTACTTAGCCGATACTCCCTTATAAAAGGGCTTAGTAAGAGAGAGCTCTCTTACTCGGGCCAAGATTCCCACTTTGGTTTACTATTAGCTTTCGCTAATGCCTTAACACAAGGCTCCCTTACTAAGGGGGTAGCTAAAGGGAGTACTCCCTTTACGCTACTGCACTCACTACACGCGCGACCGGTCGAGGTCGTGCGTCTGGTAGTCGGTTGAGTGAAATGTAAACTGAATGTATATTTAATGTATAATTAGCCTAAATTAACTTAAACTAATGTAAACTATATGTAATACTAAGTAGAACTTACTAAATTCGTACCTAGCTAAAATGTAGTGTACACCACCTGTGTACCAACACGTGGCTGGCTGCTACGCCACCCCCAAGGGCTCCTGCCCTGATTGGTTAAAATAAACAATGGTCCAAAACCTTTTCGGACCGGTCAATACTGACCCCAACTGTATTGTACTCACATACACCACCTACTAAATGTGACCCGAATGTAACCCTGTTACATCCTCCCCCATCAAGACTATTGCTTACGCAATAAATCAATTCTAGTTGGAGAACTACAACTGGCAGAACCTATTGCTAACCATGAGCACCATTAGTGGTGCTATGGAAGAAAACTATTCCGATAACTCGGAGGTGGATGCCCTTGAGGATATCTCCCCAACGGCTGATCACTCCGACAGCGCCGAACGGCGTTGTCGGTCACCCAATCAATTTCCTACACGTGGGGAAAACGCGCTAACTCGTGCGCCGCCTTTACCAACTACGGATTATACCTCCGGGTCGCCGAAGGCGACCATCACCAATGAACCGAATACTGTTCATGGAGCCCGTCGTGCCGTACCGGCACGGAAGGGACCTCGTGACCCTCAATAGGGGCGAAGAACGCGGTTAAGAGAGGTTTAGACTCCTATACCCCTGGCCGAGCGGCTATACTGCCGCGTGAAATTGCGCGCCGGAAACAACTTCGGGCCAAACTCCTAACGCCCAAGCAGTTCACTGACAAGCCCTACCGAACGCGCCTCGGGAAACACGCACGTGGTGCCCTCGTGGATATCCTTCGCGAGGTTACCTTCGTTCTCTTACGTGACAAAAGAGTCGATGACGCAGAACGGGTATTCCGCGCTTGGGCGGAAGGGGAGAAGCGCCTCCCCAACTTTTATGCGCTGTACAACAGCTTTTCCGAACCCTACGTTCGGGCAGAGAGGGCGTTACGCTTGGCCTATGCCCAGGCCAAAGCGCAAGGGAAATTACCTGCTTCTTACTACACGCGCCTTGCTCTCGATGTGGTGCCGGAAAGCAATGCAAACTCTGCATATGCCTACGGCAAACTCCCATCTACTGGGAGTGAAGGGGCTTCTTCCGACCCTTTGGTCGTTGACTCTCAGCGGTATTCCCCCGCTCGAAAGAGTCAACGACGTCACGGCAAGTCTGCCTCAGGGGAGTCTCGGACTCGCACGAGCTATGGGAATGTGGATAACTTTTCCACTTTACCAGGTACTGGTACTCACCCCGGTGATGGCTTCGCGCCATCAGAAATTCCACATGGTAATGTGGAGTACCCTCCGTATCAAGGACTGGCGGCGGAGGTCGCGATATTGCGACGTGAGTTCCACGAGCGCTGTGATCGACACGGCCGTCGCATCCTAGATGCCCAGGAGGGACTCCGCGACGAGAGGAGTGTGAATGAACGCCTCGAGGGGCGGCTTGCCTCCCTCGAGTCTCTCGTTGCGGAGCTTCAGGGTCTTATTTCAACCCTATCGGAGATGTTCGGACCTGTCGTGCCTTTTGGCTATCCGACTTCCCATCCTCCTCCACGAGGGGACCCGCCTCCGGGTTCTGGTATGGCTTAAGCATACCCACATAGAAGGTTGAATGCGTACGCATCGCCTTCGGGATATCCAATGTATACGACAAGCCATTTCGGGATAGTACCTTAAAAGTCCCCACAAACCTGGGGCGCAGTTTGTTTCGCAACACGTTGCAAACTGCATGTGTAGGAAGATTCTTAGCGTTTAATAAAACACGTTCTCCTACTTTGTACACCTTTTTCTTTCGCCGCCCCTTGCGGTCAGCTTGCTCCTTCTGCTTGTCTTGGCTTTCCGCCATGGCATCGCAGACGTGTCGTAAGACACTAAGGCGCGTCGATAAGAACTTATCGATGTGCTTTCGCACAGATACAGGGCTGACATCAGGGAATCCTCCCCCCTCAAGCCCTGGGCCACACACACGTGGCGTCAACGGAACCCTCGGATTCACTAATCCATTTACGTAAAACGGGGTAAACCCCGTAGATGCATGGACCAAATTGTTAATAGCAAATTCGGCCATAGGAAGCATCTCACCACAACTCTTTGGAGAATCCGGACATAAACTCCGGAGAATATCCTCAACAACGCTATTAACGCGTTCCGTTTGACCGTCCGTCTGCGGATGATCCGCAGTGGACATGAGGAGCTTGGTGCCCAGCACCCTAAATAACGCTCCTTAAACTGTCCCGTAAAACGGGGGTCCCGATCCGACACAACGGAATCGGGTAGACCATGCTGTTGAACGACACGGTCTAGGAACACTTTTGCTGTTCCTTGTCCATCAATGGACTCTGGCACCGCCGCCACGTGAGCCATCTTGCTCAAACGGTCTACAAAGACCAATATGCCGGTGTTCCCGGCCTTATCCTTCGGAAAACCGAAGATAAAATCCATACTAATGTATTTCCAACACTCCGTTGGAAAGGAAAAGCTCGCCAAAAGCGCAGCTGAACTTGCAGAGAGTTTAATCCTCTGATACGTATCACAAGTGCGTATATACGCACCTACCCACTTATACATGTTGGGCCACCAATACAAAGCGCTTAAAGGTCTGTAGGTCTTATCCCGACCTAAATGAACCCCGGTAGGGGCGTCATGTACCTCAAAGAGGACTCTACTTCAGTTCCTCATCATGAGGAGCAACCACCCGCGGAGTATCCTCCGCGCTCGTGCTACAATATAGCAAACCGTCAGAGTACCTGTAACGGTGTAAACAAGCTTTCGCTCGACTTGACAGGGTTGGCTCAGACGAGCCATGTAATGGGGTGCCATTACATAATTGATATTCAAGTTAGAATATCACAGTTTAATTTCAGACGCGTTTTCTGAAATTTAAATAAGAGATTATAAGTTATTATAATCTACGAAGGTAAAGTCGATTCGGTATAAATACCGAATCTTGCAGGTTAACTACTAGTACAGTTAGTTAAAGACTTGATATTATTATATTAATTAGTTAGTTACTATACTATTAGCCTCTAAACCACCCATTAAATAAACACTCTTAATTTTGCGTCCTAAGCAACAAGTGAATATTAATATATTTACTTTTATTATAGGATTAGTTGTTATCAACTAATCCTACCCCTTTTGTATTGCGCGCTTCCTCGCACAAATACAGTGTAAGCCTGTAACAGGATCAGTACTGTTACACCTGGTAGCACTTCGTGGTCCGTCTTAACGACCCCAGTTCCGTTCCGCTAGTCAACTAGCGGAGCGAAAATTGAGAGCCGCTCGGCATCAAGTCGTGAGACATGACGCCTGCCGAGCGAGAGAGAACGCTGGAAGTGGTGACGAAACACTTCCCCCACTTCTCGTCGCTTAGTAAAGACGCGACGGTAGAGATGGTTCGGTCCATGGGGACCGACATCATTACCTTCCTCAAGAGTAAGACCCAGGAGGAAGCGATAGAGGTGGTGAATCGCTTTAGGAGAAAACACCTAGAAAAGTCAGAACGGACCGCGCCAGAGGCAGCGCGGACCGCATCAGCACCTACAACGCATAGCGTTGAAGTGGTAGAGGCGCGAGGACCGCCCTTTACCGGAGAAGGGGACGAGCCCCTTCGTAGATGGTTCGCAGAGGTGGAAGATGCCATCTCTGCGCAAAATATTATTGACGAACGTCAACAGGCGTACTTCGCCACAACATGTCTGGGCGGCAGAGCCAGGGCATGGGCGATGAGTCGCAGAGCCACTGATGACTCTGCGTTCCTTACTTATCAGGAATTAAAATCTGAGCTAAAGCTCAACTTTGAAGCTCCAGAAATGGAGCTAAGTAGTCGGCAGGAGTTCATGGAACTCCGGCAAGGTAAGCTTGACCTTCAAGCTTACGATCAGAAGACGCAATATTTGCTGTCAAATATTGTGTATGAGCCGGTGCCCCCTGCTATGCAGGTCACTGGCTTCATGAAGGGACTCAATGATGGTCCCGTCAAACAGAGTCCCTACCGGCACCCGCCAGAGACTCTAAGGGATGCCATTGTTATGAGCATCCGTGAGGAGTTCAGCATGCATTCAGCTTCATCGCATTCTGGGTACATCCGAAGGGCTCAACAGCCCTTCGCTTTTGACATGCCGCAACGGCATGTCAACAATCAGCAGTCAGGCAGACGAAGCTCACACTTCGTCTCAAGAAATAGCCACCCGCGCCAGAGCATGGGCGGTGGAGGTCCAGAGCCGATGAACCTGTCAGTTGCGGTTGCTTCGAACACGAAGCAACCGAAATTTAAGAAGAATATTCGCTGCAATCGATGCGCGAAAATGGGGCATTTTGACCATGAGTGTATGGCACCGCGCCCGGTGCCACGCAGTCAGCGGACGGAAACGTCCGCTGCACGGCGACACCAACAGGGACATCACCCTGTTGGTGCAAAAAACGAGAATCACCAGTAGGGGCGGGGCGCCCTACTGGGAATGTTATCCCACCTGCCGACATAGGTCATGTGAGGGTAATAGCCCCAGACGGGACTATGTCCTGTCAAAAGGTGCAGGGTGATGATAAGCCTCTTATCACCCTGGAGGTTAAGCCGCACGGGAGCGATGTCCCCATGCGAGCTTTGTTTGACACAGGAGCGTCAAACAATTTCGTTAGAACTCAGAGTCTAACGCAGTTGAGCTTCGTGGAGGTAGAAACCCCACGAAGTATGTTGTCATTCCGGTTAGCAACAGGTGAAACCGTGACTATTCCAAAGCGTGTGATTAAAACACGCTTCGAGTTGAATGAACTGTCATTCGAGGATGAATTCATCGTCCTCGATTTAGATGACAAGTTCGATGTGATACTTGGAATCCCCTGGATGTCCAAGTTTAAACCTTCGATCGACTGGGTTAACCTATCGATTGACTGCGGCGGACCCACAGGATCTGATCACCCTGTGTGTAATCCGGCTGTATCAGAAGATACAACCGCAGCGTCAGACAGTCTGGTGGATAGCGATGGCACCCCCAGGTCTGTTCTGACACGATCAGCGGAAGGTGCGTCCGCTTGTGAGAGTCCAGAGGGACTACCACACGCAACAGAAGAGTCGTTGCGTGTTGGAGAGAAACATTCCACGGGTGATAAAGACCACCGTGAGAATGAAGTGATATCCACGGTGGGAACACCCACCGTGAGAATGAAATAGTATCCACAGTGGGAAACACCCACTGTGCGACCGAAGGTTCCAACACGATGAAAGAATTACGTGTTGATGAGAGTGAACTCACGATCGAGTGCAATCGTGAGCACAAATATGTGGTGGCCAGTGACCACCACGTTGCGTTAGCCATGCACACGGGTGATAAAGACCACCGTGTCGCAGAACAGGCGGCCGATCAGACGAGCACATCTGATCGCCAAGAAAATTCCATGGTAGGCAGTGGCCACCATGATGATGAGTATTCGTACACGGTGAATCGTAATCACCGTGTAGCAGTCAATCAGACGAGTGCGTCTGATTGCATGGACAGTTCCGTCGAGACGATCAACGTCTTGACGCAAACGGAGACCGGATTAGCTACCCAGTCTCTGTTGATGGAACACCCTCCGAAAGAAGGTTCGGAGGTGATGGCTCTTCCAGCGCTAAGCTGGAAGAAGTTTATGAGAAACTTTCACGATGACCAGATCGAACAGATCTGTATTATCGTAGCAACATATGATGTAGTGTATATTCGTGAACGAATATCCACATTACAAGTGGAAAACATTGGGAAAGAGGTTCCCAATGATCAAACCAGAGTTCAGCGCTTTGAAGCGCAGAGCTGGGAGTCGCTTAAAGCGAACTCCACATTTTATGAGGTACTTCGAGAATACGCTGACGTATTCCCAGAAGAAGTACCTAGCAAGCTCCCTAAGGACAAGGGAACTCGTCATGAGATTGACCTCGTGTCAGGCACGAAGTATTGTGTTACGCGGCAATGGCCGTTGCCGCTAGATAAGGTAAAAGCAATCGACGAGTTTTTCGAAGCTCGTCGATCAGGCCAAGTGTGGGAGTCTACCTCACCGCACTCTACCCCCCACCTTTTGTGTGAAGAAGTCCACAGGTGGGTGGAGAATCGTTCACGCTTACAACAAGCTGAACGCAGCGACGGCACAGACGCCGATACCGCGAAAAGATGTCATCATAGATGGAATGTGCGGGAGCACCATCTTTAGTGCTCTCGATCTAAGAGATGGATTTTATCAAATCCTAATGCGTGAGAAGGATATCCCTCTCACGGCGGTAAGCACCCCAAGCAGAATGCTTTGGGAGTGGCTTGTTATGCCGCAGGGGCTTCGAAATGCCCCTGCTACGTTTAACAGATGCGTAACGCATCTATTACGCCCGGTGCAAGAATTCCACCGGGTTATTTCGATGACGTGTTCATCCATAGTAAGGGTGAACACGATAAAAGCGATGTAGATGTCCATAGGGAACATCTACGTCGAGTGTTAGAGCTTATGCGTAAGCATAAGCTCTATGAAAATCTAAAGAAGTGCACCTTTGGTGCACCTGAGATACCCGTTCTTGGATGCTTTGTGGGCAAGCACGGGGTGCGTCCTGATCCAGAAAAGATCAGGGTGATCGTGAATGGCCTACGCAAACAACATTAAGGAACTTCGAAAGTTCCTTGGGTTGGCAACATATTTGCACAAGTATTCGTACAACTATGCTGGGTTAATACGACCTCTTTCTCAATTACTTAAGAAAAATGTCGAATGGCATTGGGATACCCAATGCCAAGATGCTTTTGATACAGTCAAGCAAAGCTTGACTGAAGCGCCTGTCTTGGCTATAGCCGATAACGAGCGTCCGTTCCACGTCGTTTGCGACGCGAGCGATTTCGCTATCGGCTGTGCTTTGATGCAGCGTGATCACGATGATCCTGATCGCGTAATCTGCTATCATTCGCGTCAGTTGCGCCCAGCCGAGCGCAACTATCCAGTGCATGACAAGAAACTCCTTGCCATGAAGTATGCACTGACCAATTTTCGGATCTATCTCTTGGGAGATAGACCGTTTGTGGTTTACACGGACCATGCGTCGCTACGCACGGCCGTGAATTAACCACACATTTCTCAAAGAATGGCTCGATGGCTGTCATTCTTTGCTGAATACAACTTTACGGTTGAATACAAACCCGGAAAGTTGAACGTGATAGCAGATGCGCTATCACGAAGGCCCGATTACGAGACGAAACCGTCCGTAACCGAAGGTGCCAGAGCAAACGCGATCCGTTGCACTGCTTTGTCGTCGTCAATTATACGACAAGTATGCGAGGCGTACAAAACAGACGAGGAGACCCGTCTGTTGATTGATTACTTAAGTAATCAATCAAGTGAGAAGCGCGACGAACTCCCAGAGTTCATCCGCGCTTGCGTGCATCGATATCGACTTCACGATGGTCTGCTGCTTTACAGCACAGACCAAAAAGATGAAAGTCGCATCGTCGTTCCAAACGACGATGATCTCAAACATCAAATTATGTTTGAGTATCATGATGCACCGATTTCGGGGCATCAAGGTCGAGAGAAGACATACGCTTCTCTCGCACGTGACTTTTACTGGCGAAACCAGTACAAGTGGGTTCGGAAATACGTACGCGCTTGCGAGATTTGCCAGCGCGTTAAGCCTGCGCAGTCTGCACAGGCTCCGCTGCAATCTCTGCCGGTTCCGACAGAGTGTTGGAAGTCCATTTCAATGTACTTCGTATTCGGTCTTCCACCAGACAATAGTCGGAAGACCGGAATAGTGGTCTTTGTAGACCGTTTCAGTAAGATGGTACATCTTACTGCAGTATCAGCGAATGTAACCGCCGCTCAAACAGCGCGGATATTCGTTGATACGGTATTCCGTTTGCACGGAATGCCGGAAGACATTGTCTCGGATCGAGATCCGAGATTTACAGGACGTTTCTGGCAAGAAACGTTCTCATTGTTGGGAACCCAGTTGAAGATGTCAACTGCGGACCATCCGAAAACGTATGGGCAGACGGACGGGTTAACCGCGTTCTCGGAGACATGTTGCGATCATACGCACATGCCTTTGAACAGTGTAGTGACTATCTGCCACTCACTGAATTTGCGATTAACAATTCGGTGCATGCTTCAACTAAGCATACACCGTTCTACGTGAATGCCTTAAGGAATCTACGAACCCCAGCTTTACTTGGTGGTACGCCAAATCTAAGTGGGGGAGGGACCCGCTCAAATTTTGAGCGAGTCAATGCGCAAGTTGCGACTGCAACTTGTGAACAAAACGATGGCCCTTCTACTGAAAATACAGTAGAAGCGGAAGCAGCTTCAATTAAAACTGAAGCTGCATACGATGAATATGTGTCTGCAGCAATGGCTGAAGCCAACGAGGACAATGCACCTACTGCTGATAAAGCAGTAGATGAATTCGTATTACAGCGACAAGCTGTAATACGCTATGTAAAGGATGCACTTGCCTCTGCTTTGGATAAGCAGAAGCAAAATGCAGATAAACAAGGAAGGAAGAACAAAAACTCCTTTCTTAAAGGTGAATTAGTATTACTAAGTACTACTAATTTGCCTACACATGAAATAAGCAACTTCCCTACACGGAAGTTGCTTCCTATGTACATTGTACCTTTCAAGGTCCAAGAGATTCGGGGGAATGCCTATACTTTAGACATTCCCACAGCAATGCGGCTCCACCCAACATTCTATGTTGGGCGGCTCAAGCCGTATCATTCGTCTTCGTCTTACTACGAGACACAGAACCACGGAAGATACCTTGCTTCTCCAAGTCTCCCAAGAGAGACTTGTAATCGGCCTCCAGCCGTTGGTGAGCAGAGCGGAGAGTCGTTACCTCCGCCTTCGACTGCTCAAGATCAGCCGTGCGCCGATCGAGCTCCCCCTTATAGCGGGAAAGCTCAATGTACAGAAGATCATTCTTCTGCTGGAGGGCAGTGTGCGCTCCGAGGATGTCGCGGACATCCTCGCGAAGAGACCGATATGTCTTCACACAGTGAGAAATATCGCTGCTCAAGGAGGAATAACCCTCCTCGAGCTTGCAGAGCGAAGAACCATGCTCCGCAACAACAACGGCGAGGGAATTCTCAACCTCCGCCGCCCCTTATTGATAATCAGGGGAATAAGCGATATATCCTCGAGCGCTTGATCTCGAAGCGCTCGGTGCATTTGAAGAAGAGGCAGCGTACCGAGTACTTAGTACGCTGGCTGGGATATCCCCAAGAGTTCGACTCTTGGGAGCCGATTGAAGTTCTGAGGGCCGACGCCCCAGACCTTTTAACTGAGTTTGAGAAGGAGTCTCAAACTCATAATGCGAAGTAGCATCAACACTAGGTGTTGATGCATTTAGGGCATCGATTAAGACCTGAATTTCGGCGGGTACGGAAAAACCACCGTACCCCCGCAACTCCTCCTCTGACAGACGAGGAGCGCCCTGCGGACACCGCGGGCAAACGAGGTGAGAAGGTAAACCAGAGTTCAACCCTTCTTTGATGCAAGCAAAATGGATGTATTCCATTTTGCCTGTTCGCGAGTGCTTTAAAAAACGCTCGCGCATTACGTGAACTTTATTCACGTAATCATCTGGGCTTTTGTTGTAGTTGTCAACAAAAGCGTTCCAACTCTGAGTCAGGGCGTCTTTATCGTCCCTGTTCCTCCTTGACCCTTTCCGGCTCGAATAATATCGAACCTGGAAAAAGAGGTCAATAAAGTACAGACGTCTATCGTCTGTACTCGATCGAATCGACATGACTGGATGTCTTCGCAGTCATCCAGCACGTTGATATCGAACAACGCATATTGGCAGTCCCGCTTACGCTGACAGCCACTGTTGGGGGCAATAGCCCAGCCAGGGGTCCAAAACCCCACATCGTACGGAACCACATGTTCCGTACAGAGTTTTTAGAAGCGGAAGGCGCCGCTTCTGTTCGAGCCCTTTTAGCAGGCGGAGCACCGCCTGCTTCAATACCACGCGCCGGGGTTAAATCACCCCGACGTGGAGAAGTACTTGGTCCAGGTGGGGCTCTGCGTTCCCGCAACCACCTGTGATAATCATTGTCGCTGTCATAGCTGACAGCGACACAAGAGTTATCATCGCTGTTAGGCGATGAGCACCTAGCGAGTTTGGACTCGCTAGATCCTTTCGTGGGAACAGCTGTACCCTCATCACTTTGTTCGGAGTCAGAACTTCCTAACATGGCCCTCTTGGCAACACGCCATTCGGAAGTTGCCATCGTGCGAGATGTTGCATTAGCAACATCTCCCTGTTTCTCGCCAGATGCCGCCTTAGCAGCATCTGTGGTCGAAGACGGTACGTCTTCCGACCTTGCGTAGTTGACGCTGCTAATGCAGCGCCACTGTTGTCACTCAACACCTCAGCACCTAGTGCTGAGACGGAGGAAGAAGCTCCATCGATGTTTTCAGCAGCGCTCTTTAGAGCACCGCCGCGTGCTTTGACCATCGAAGCGATGGTCAACCAGTTGGTGAATGAGAAATTCCGACCAACAAGTGCCACCTATGATTGGCCAAAATAATAATTATTATTGGCCAACCACCTCAAGTGGGGGGTGATGTAATGGGGTGCCATTACATAATTGATATTCAAGTTAGAATATCACAGTTTAATTTCAGACGCGTTGTCTGAAATTTAAATAAGAGATTATAAGTTATTATAATCTAAGAAGGAAAAGTCGATTCGGTATAAATACCGAATCATACACAGTTAGTTGAATACTTGATATTATTATATTAGTTAGGTAATTACTATACTATTAGCCGCTAACTATCCATTAAATAAACACTCTTAATTTTGCGTCTAAGCAACAAGTAAATATTTATATTTACTTTTAGTATAGGATTGGTTGTCATCAACTAATCCTACCCCTCTTGTATTGCGCGCTTCCTCGCACAACACAGTGTAAGCCCGTAACAGGGTCAGTCCTGTTACACCATTCACAGTTTCCAGTGGTGGCCAAGATGGCCAGAGCCATCCTCTCCATTCCTTCCACCAGTGCACCTTCTGAGAGGGTCTTCTATTCTGTCAGAAAGGTCTTAAGATGGGATAGAAGTGCCCTTTAACCAAGGTACATTGGAGTCCTAGTGTGTCTAAAGGAGTTTTACAGGCAGAAAGGGTATTTATACACAGAGTAGTTCTTTAGAACAGCTAGCAATTTCTAGCCTGTACATCTATGCTCCTTTTTCTCTTTGAAAATTGATTGCCTGTATTGTTACCATCTCTGAATCCACTTGAAAGACAGAAAAAATACAACTATGGATTCAAAAATTTCTGTTTACTAGCAAAAATGCAACCTTATGCAATTGATTTGGGTGGGTTTTGTTTCAAAATTAATTTCTGCTAATTGATCCATGGATCTTGGATCTGGATCATGGATCCAATGGATAGGGATGGATCTGGATTATGGATCAGTAGAAGTCCAGATTGTTGGAAAGTAGTATATTTCAGAAATGCAAAAGATACAACAGCTCCTACAGGACCTTAAATCCTTACCTTTACATGTAGAGGGTCGCGACGCCTTGAAGAGTCGCCCTGTCGCCCGGATACGATCTGGGTATCCTCACCAGTCGTTTCATCCGTTTTTCAAAACGCCCGCCTCGAGGTAAACACCTCGACTTAATCATTTGATTGTCGACACCTCGATGATCTTCATCAGCGACGCGAGCTTGACCTTGTCAAGCGCCTTTGTGAATGCGTCCGCCGGGTTGAATTTTCCCTTAATTTTGCCGAGCACCAACGATCCACGCTGAGCCTGTTCACGCACGAAATGCCAACGAAGCTCGATGTGGCGCGTGCGCCTACTGTACGTTGGGTTTGTGGCCATCACCAACGCTGCTTGACTATCAATCCCGACTTGCGGCGTCTGTACGAACTGCGGCAGAACCTCCTGGATGATGTTTGTCTCGGCCTTCGCCTCCATCGCGGCCTCTCAGGCAGCCGCGTACTCCGCTTCCGCTGTCGATAGCGCAATGATGGGCTGGCGGCGTGAAATCCACGCCACAGCGCCACCGGCCACAGTGAAGACAAAGCCGCTGGTGCTCTTGCGTGACTCTGGATCGCTTCCCCAATCGCTGTCGCAGAACCCGAGCAAGTCGATCGTTCTCTCGCCATCATTTATCACCTTTTTGTACTTGATCCCGAGCTCAACTGTAACAGGGTTACATTCGAATCACATTTAGTAGGTGGTGTACGGGAGTACACTACGGTTGGGGTCAGTATTGACCGGTCCGAAAGGTTTTGGACCATTGGTTATTTTAACCAATAAGGGCAGGAGCCCTTGGTGGTGGCGTGGCATCCAGCCACGTGTTGGTACACAGGTGGTGTACACTACCTTTTAGCTAGGTACGAATTTAGTAAGTTCTACTTAGTATTACATATAGTTTACATTAGTTTAAGTTAATTTAGGCTAATTATATATTAAATATACATTCACTTTACAAAAATACTTAAAACTGCCAGGCGCGCGACCACGCCCGGTCGCGCGCGCAGTAAGTATTGTAGCGTAAAGGGAGCCCTCCCTTTAGCTACACCCTTAGTAAGGGAGCCTTGCCGATAAGGCATTAGCGGAGCTAGGCGCGCGACCACGCCCGGTCGCGCGCGCAGTGAGTATTGTAGCCTAAGAGAGTTCTCCCTTACTCTACCTCCCTTTATAAGGGAAGCCTTGTCACAAAGGGGTTAGCGAAAGCTATCTGTAAACCACCCCGGGAATCTTGGCCCCGAGTAGGAGATCTCTCTCCTACTAAGCCCTTTTATAAGGGCGTATCGGCTAAGTAGCGGCGAACGCCGCTTAAAGGAAAGTCTTCCTCTGTGTGCTAGCCGCACCGTGCGTGTACGCACCCGGATATATCAACGATGACAGCAAGGTACCGGAGCACCCGCTTGAGCGCGCCCACGTGCTTGGTCGTCGGCTGCGACACAAATCGGCTGAGTTGCCCAATCACATATGCGAGATCCGGTCGCGTACTTGTAGCTAGATACATAAGCATCCCCAGTGCGCCGCGATAATCAAAACTAGTGTCCAGATCGTCACCTTCCTTAGCTGCCATTAGTTTGGCATTAGTTTCCATCGGGTTTCTAGACTTGTGTGCGTCCTCGTAGCCAAACTTCTGTAGGATCTCCCGCGCATATTTGCTTTGCCCGACCGTGATGGAGTCCGCAGCTTGGAAAACTAGAACGACAAGGTATTTTGTGAGCACGCCTTGGTCCTTCAGACCGTATTTTCTCGTCCAGAGCCGCGAAAAAAATTATCTTGAATGTCTCGTCGTTGGTCGCGCACATTACATCGTCAACGTAGACCAAGACCAGCACGATCCGTTCGCCTGTCACCACGTAGTAGAGGCACGGCTCCGTCATGCACCTGTGAAAACCGTATCTGATCAGACAGTAATTCAGCTCCGTGTTCCACTCGCGGTCCGCTTGGAGTAAGCCGTACAGCTCATTGCGCAGCACGTACATATTGCCCTGCGTCTCGCACGGGTATCCTTCTATTGATTGCACGTATTGTGGTATCTCTAATAATTAAGCGTTGAGATACGACGTGTTAGTGTCGCCCCCGTACACCGTTAGTCGCAGGCGAGCAGCCATTGTGAGCACCAATCGGAAAGATAACTTCCGGGCCACTGGAGACGGTGTCTCTACAAAATCAATACCTGGACGCTGGTGATTTCCGAGGGCGACGAGACGAACTTTGAAGAGTATAAAGTAGCCAAACTGATCAGTCTTGAGCGCCCATACCCACATCGTCCTGATAGGTTTCGCACCTTCTGGAACTGTTTCCCCGTCCACTTCCTCGATCACGCCCTTGGCCCGTAGAGCGGCCAGTTCCACCATCTCCGCCATCAACCAAAAAAAATATTCGCGTACTTTGATCCCAGAGCTTCACGGCGAGATCTTGGCAGCTTGACGTTCGCCCCCAGTATCGCCCTGCCGTTGCTATCGGTCAGGCGCAGCACCGCATTGATTTTGACCTCGTAGGCACTGAGATACGCTGGTCGATGGAGCTTACTGTACTCGCGCAGCTGCATACAGCGCGTCTTGCGCTTCTCGCCCATCGCGTTGCGACTTTCTTCCGACGGCGTGTCCTCACGTGTCTGCCGCTTGCGCAGATACTCGGGAAGCACGACGCGCTCGCCGCGGCTTGGCTTTTCATTGGGAAAACTGATTGAGCCATTTTCAGCCATTGTACTGCCATCTGAGGATGAACGTGGTTCATTAGCAATGGTCGGTACGGTGCGTCCATCAGTAGTGGTGGATGATTACGCTTTATCTTGTTCGTCGAAGGATAATGCACCATCCGATGGATCTAACGCGTCGCCGTTTTCTTCACCACCGCTAATAGATCTTCCGGCCGCGTTTTTGGTTGGATTTGCATTGTCAAGGCCGTCCTCATGGTTGGTCTTAACGCCATTAGCGTCCACAGAGCGTCGTCGTCGTCGTCTTTTCCCTCCTCGAGGTCGACAGTCATGATTATCTCGCTCGTCTCAAAGGCTGCCGATGCGTTGATCTCGGTGACATCGTCATAGTACTCGTCCTCCAACTGTATGTCGTGGTCCTGCACCTCGGGGTTTGTTTCCGTCGGTCGTGGCGCCGCCCATAATGGCGTCGCTCACCGCCGACACGGTAGTATCGTCATCCCCAACATCCTCCTTGGTGAAGTGAAGCCACAAGCCAATGTTGGCGTTTTAGGGATTTACATCGTGGCTATCACGGTACACGATATCCTCATTGACGCGCAGGTCGGGAACAAACGAATGCGTCCGCGTATCCGGGAAGTACACGTTGCATCCGACTTCATCGTCCGAATACCCAAGAACAAAGCCAATTTTGGCTCGGTCCGCGTCCTTGTCACGCTGAGGTCCATCCGGAACGTGCACATTTGCCAATGCACCGGCCTTACGAATATGGTGAACGTCGGGTTTCTTACCAAAATGCCTTTGGTACGGGATACCATTGATAGGCTTGGAGTACGCACGGTTTTTGAGGTAGGCATCATTCTTGAATAGAAAAGGCCAGCAAGAACGGGGGAAACCAGAAGCAAGCATCGCGTCTTTGTCATCTCTGTCAGCGACTGCTGGGTTCTCTCGACCGGGTTCAAATGCGAGCTCATGGGGACCACCTTGATGTGCTCGATCCCGCGGTCTGCGTACCAGTGGTCGATCTCAGAGTTGACGAATTTGCCTCCCTTGTCAGTCAGTACCTGCTGTACCTGTAATCCGTCCGTGGAGTCGCTTTCCAGTCGGCGCTGCACGATCCGACTAATATTCCGCCCCGCGTGGCGTTCCGTCCAGAGTACGTACTGTTTCATGAGATCATTCATTGTGGAGCTTTTCTTGTTGGTCAATAAGTGGGTGGTCAAATAGTGACTCCACCCATCCATGATTACCAGAATCGCCTTGAACCGCGTGCCATTTCGCTCGCTAGGGAACATCAGATCAGCATAAATAATCTGGTTTGGCGCCTCGATCCCACGTTCAATCTTCTATTTCCGGCGGCTGGCCTTCTTCTTGCCAATGTGGCAAGCGTCGAACTGCTCGAACACTGCGCGCTTCGTCATGAGCATGCCCTTCACGAGCCCCTTGTCTACCATGATCTTAAGATAGTGGCAGTTCGTGTGCCCCATGCGCTCTTGCCAGAGCTGCTGCGTGGAGACACCGTCCGCGGCAGTGAAATTCACGATGATGCGACCGTCAATCCTCTCGGCGTGCTCACCACTTGGACTCACGCACTCGAACACCCACGTGTTGTTGTCATTCGGGGCCGCGCGCAGCACACGCTGACCGTCCTTGACCAGTGACAGCTCCTTGGTCTTGTTGTCGTACTCCAGGTCGAAGCCCTTCTGCGTTGAAAAACCTGGTGAGATCAGACCATACCGTGCGCTTGGCACGTAAAGTACATCTTGGAACAGTGTCCTAATTTCTTCCCCATCCACTTCGGTTACCAGGCACACTGTACCAATTCCGGCAGCCTGAGTATGAACCGCTTCGCCCATCCACTCAAGAACTCCAGAGGTAGGGTCGATTTCCTCCATGTGAATGAAGTACTTTAGATCGCCGAGCACGTGAACACTTGATCCTGTATCCAGGAAACCACTGGCCCGCACCTTCACCTGACCAATCGCTTCAGAGCAATCCCTGTTGACGTCGCCTTGACCGGCGAGCGT
Source organism: Peronosclerospora sorghi (assembly GCA_026184515.1). Classification (NCBI taxonomy): domain Eukaryota; phylum Oomycota; class Peronosporomycetes; order Peronosporales; family Peronosporaceae; genus Peronosclerospora; species Peronosclerospora sorghi. The sequence continues at coordinate 7,563,726 of CM047592.1, read as the reverse complement.
CACTTCCGGCAATTCTATGACTACACCAGTGGCGACTCCAGGCTCAACTGCCACAGCTGCATCTCGCAACTGTCTGCCTTCACCAGCGAGCTGGGTAAAATTTGCTTGCTGGCGCCGCGGTCCTCCTTGTCCGGTCCCGCTGGCGCCTCCTTGTCCGTGCTCTTGACCGCCTTGTCCATGTCCGTTGTTCCGATCCGGACAGCCCCTTTTCTTGTGACCTTCTTGCCCGCAGTTCCAGCAGCCTCTTGGGTTCCGTAGTGCTCCGCTTAAGTTGCCCCCACCAGTCGCGGTGCCTGCAATTTTACCACCCGATCCTCCACCCCCTCCACGCTGTCCGCCGCGCCGCCCTGAGCCACTTGACTGTTTGTTCGACTCGGTTTGTTGCGGGCGGTGCCTTGACTGTCGCATGGCGGCCTCTGTAACGGGGTTACATTCGGGTAACACTGAGTATTGGTGTACACGAGTACACCACGGTTGAGGTCAGTATTGGCCGGGTTGAAAGGCTTCGAACCTTTTGGTATCTTAACCAATCAGGGCAGGGGCCCTTGGTGTGGTGGTGTGTCAGCCATCCACGTGTCAGTACACAGGTGTGTACACTACATTTTAGCTAGGTGCGAATTAGGAATATTCTACTTAGTATACATATAGTTTATATTAGTTTAAATTAATTTAGGCTAATTACATATTAAATATATTTAGTTTACATTTCACTCTATCTTACAGACGCACGACCTCGACCGGTCGTGCGTGTAGTGAGTGCCGTAGCGTAAGGGGAGCCCTCCCCTTAGCTACACCCTTAGTAAGGGAGCCTTGCCGTTAAGGCACTAGCAAAGGCTATGGTAAATTAACCTGGGAATCTTGGCCCCGAGTAGGAGAGCTCTCTCCTACTAATCCCTTAATAAGGCCGTATCGGCTAAGTAGCGGCGAACGCCGCTTTAAGGAAAGTCTTCCTCTGTGCGCTAGCCGCACCGTGCGTATACGCACCGGCTACATCTGGTAGCACTTGTAGTCAAGTCAACACTTGTGTTGGTAGACTAGGCATCCTCTGCAAAGGATGAATCAGGACGATTGGATAGTTTGACCCTCGTCCAACAGGATGCCTTTAAAAGGCTGTTAACCTTAACGGGGGAAGAAGCTATGAAGCTACTACTGAAGCAGGGCCTTGAGGCCGTAAAGGGTGAATGCCCTCATCTCTCATGAGGCGAGTTGCGGTGGAGGTCATTCCACGGTGGTGCGCCCTCCATTATCGTTTAAGATAAAGGAGTTCACCGGAGAGAAGGGTGACAACCTTTATGTTTGGTTGTGAGAGGTCGAAACGGCCTTCGCCACAGCGAACATGACCGCTGATCACTTGCAAGTGGGACTTGAATTGACCCATATTACGGGCAAAGCCCGTACATGGGCGTTTACATGCTCGGAATCAGTCAAAGACGTGTTTCCAACATGGAAGGTCCTTAAGCAGAATCTTATGGACATGTACGCAACGCCTGATCTGGTTTTCCAGAATCAACTGGCGTTCCTGAGGTGCCGTCAAGTCACTAAGTACCTGGAGACATATATCCAGGAGCTTAAGAACCTGTTGGCAGGGATGTACGCGAAAGCGTATTCGGACGATGTGTCCATACCCGTCTTCATGGGAGGCCTGAGAGAAGGGCCAGCACGTTCGGAATTGTTCCGATGCGACCCGAATCCCTGGAAGAGGCATTCAAGATGGCGTTCAACGCCTAGAGGAACTTTCGTTCCTCTAAGGTGGGTCCCGAACCCATGGACCTGAGTCAGGTCGAAGCGGAGGAGAAACCTCCCGCTCAGAGTCATTCTGACTCTTTTTCACAGAGCTTCGAGGCAGAGCTCTTGGCTATGTTGCAGCGGCGTGGGCCGCTGAGATGCTTCCTGTGTGGGAGCATGGATCATCTGAGGAACAGATGTCCGAAAAATCCCCAGCGAGACACTCGCTACAAGGGACCAAGGGTGGATAAAAAGCCCTTGTCCAAGCCGTCGTGAAACGACGGCTCCCAGTAGGTGCGGGGCGCCCTACTGGGGGACCCCTCAGTGCTGTTAAGCCCCAGGGTAGGGGACGACAGCACAAAGCCCCGAGGGAAGTGGTGCTTTCTAGCACCGAGTTGGTGTACCAGCCAGGTTTGCTGGTAGTCCTTGCGGACGTGAAAGGCTTTGATAAGCCTTGGAGAGTCTTGGTAGACTCTGGAGCGTCTGACAATTATGTCAGACGGGCTTCTGTTGTGAGTAGTCGGCTGTATGCCGAGGCCCTAGAGGCACGTTCTCGTGACGTTGTCACGGTCCGTCTTGCGACAGGCGTACAGGTTTCTGTACCCAAGGTCTCGATTGACCTTAAGCTGAAGTTTGCAGACTTCGACAGCTTAGAAATTTGCCTAGTCCTGGATTTGGACTCGAGGTATGACCTCATTCTGGGCATGAAGTGGCTGGAACGCCACGAGCCATGGATAGACTGGAAGTCTAAGTCCATTGGCTCAACGCACCCGCGGTCGGGTGAAGCATTGGCGAGTCATGAACCCACCTTAGCTCGATCGCAAAAGCGATTCTGGCGTGAGATGCCAGAGATTGGGATGTCTGAAACGATCATTCCCAATGGCGTTAAGGAAGAGTTGCTTAACGAGGGGGATTCGGCGGTTAATCCCCGCGCCGATATAGGCGAGACGGGTGAGTCGACAGTGATAGAGGTGGATTCCTACGAGGTTAAGCGCGAGGAGCTTAGATAAGAGACCCGAAGTTCGTCTCTTCTGAAGGTCGGAATTGATTCCGACCACGCCGTGTCCGGAGAACAAGTTGCGACTCCAGTGGTGGGGGTAGAGACCCCTGTGATTAAGCGCGAGGCGCTTCCAAGCGAATAGACCCGAAGCTTGTCTCTTTCGCACGTCGGAAATGATCCCGACTACGCCGTTATAGGTGAGACCGGCGAGTCACCGGTGGTAGAGGTAGAGACCTCTGTGGATAGGCGCGTGGCGCTTCCAATAGATGGGGCAATTGACTCCCCCCATCTGGGTCTCGGGATGATTCCCGAGGCCAGTAGTCAGCAGTCCTACAGGATGCTGAATAGTGTGACAGGTGTTGTAACAGAAGGCGTAAGCCTGGAACGGGTGCCTGGGGTAGGCGAACTGTTGTCGTTGGAGGAGATGTCCTTCAACGAGTTTGAGACTGCTTTGAAAGCAGATGAAATCGACGAAGTCGTCGTGTTGCGTCCGGAAGAGGAGTTGAACTCCTCATCCACGATGGACGAAAACCAAACAGGCATTAAATGCCCGAAGCGGCCTCAAGATCCTCGCAGATCCTGAGTACCCTTACCATTCCTTATTAAAGGAATTTGGAGATGTCATTAGTGACAACCCGCCGATGGGGTTACCACCGGATCGGGGAGTCCGACATGAAATTGATTTGGTTCCTGGAACCAAATGCTGCGTCACTAGGCAGTGGCCTCTCCCCAAGGAACAATGCGACATCATCGACGCATTCTTCAAGGGGAAAGAAGAGGCAGGGATGGTACGGGATAGTAAGTCTCCCCACTCATCTCACACTTTTTGTGTTCGTAAACCGAACGGAAAGTGGCGCATTGTGCATGCGTATAACAAGCTGAATGCAGCTACTGTACCCATGCTGACTCCGATTCCTCGGAAGGATGTCCTCCAGAACAATATGGCGGGCTGTACTGTGTACAGTGCCTTAGATCTGGTGGACGGGTATTATCAGGTGCTCATGCGAGCGTCCGATATTCCGCTGACAGCGGTTAGCACGCCTAGTGGCATGCTGTGGGAGCCACAAGGGCTTTCAAATGCACCAGCGACTTTCAATCACTTGGTGACTCAACTCTTCGGCCCTCATAGGAAGTACGCTCAGACGTACTTCGACGATATATTCGTCCATAGTCGTGCGGAAGGCGACTCGTCTGATGTTCAGACGCACCTGATTCACCTTCTAGCGGTGCTCGAATGTATGCGGGAGCATAAGTTATATGCAAACGCATCCAAATGTATCTTTGTGCTGAGGAAATTCCTTTCCTCGGATGCTTCATCGGTAAGGATGGAGTGCGGGCGGATCCCGCGAAGGTGAAAGCTATTGTGGAGTGGCCTTCGCCTGTAAATCTTAGAGATTTACGGAAGTGTCTTGGATTAGCCAACTATCTCCACAAGTACAGCGAGAACTACGCTGAAATGGCGAAGCCATTGACCGACCTTCTTAAGAATGATGTTGATTGGTGTTGGGAAACTGAACACCAAAACGCTTTTGAAGCGGTTAAAGGGAGCTTGTTAAAATCTCCCGTTCTTTCTCTCCCAGACTCTGGGAAACCATTTAGTGTCGTCTGCGACGCCTCCGATATCGCAATCGGATGTGCTTTGTTACAAGCAGACGATGCAGGAAGGGAACGCGTAATTGCGTTTGAGTCGATGCAGCTTAAAGCTGCAGAACGGAATTATCCCGTTCATGAAAAGGAGCTACTTGCAATGAAGTATGCTCTTGTCAAATTTAGGGTTAACCTACTCGGTTCAAAGCCGTTCGTGGTTTATACTGACCACGCGTCCTTAAGGACAGCGACAAGTCGCCTCATCTCTCGCAACGGATGGCCCGTTGGCTCTCCTTCTTTGCGGAGTACAACTTTGAGGTTAAGTATAAACCTGACAAGCAAAACGTGCTTGCAGACGCGTTGTCCCGTCGTCCCGATTACGAGCTCTCTCACGCGACATTCGTCACCACATCTGTGGTGGATCTCATACGCCAGGAGTATGAGAAAGACCCACAAGAACGGCGCTTATCCGCGCGTTAGGTGAAAAGGGTCTTGGCTCGTCTGGGCCAACCCTGTCAAGTCGAGCTAAAGCTCGTTTACACCGTTACAGGTACTGTGACGGTCTGCTATTTTATAGCACGAGCGCGGAGGACACTCCGCGGGTGGTAGTTGCTCATAATGAGGAACGGAAGTATAGAGTCCTCTTTGAGGCACATGACGCCCCTACATGGGGTCATTTAGGTCGGGATAAGACCTACAGCGCTTTAAGCGCTTTGTATTGGTGGCCCAATATGTATAAGTGGGTCGGTGCGTATATACGCACCTGTGAGACGTGTCAGAGGATTAAACTCTCTGCAAGTTCAGCTGCGCTTTTGGCGAGCTTATCGGCTCCAACGGAGTGTTGGAAATCCATTAGCATGGATTTTATCTTCGGTTTTCCGAAGGATAAGGCCGGGAACACCGGCATATTGGTCTTTGTAGACCGTTTGAGCAAGATGGCTCACCTGGCGGCGGTGACAGAGTCCATAGATGGACAACGAACAGCAAAAGTGTTCCTAGACCGTGTCTTTCGACAGCATGGTCTACCCGATTCCGTTGTGTCGGATCGGGATCCCCGTTTTACGGGACAATTCTGGGGAGCGTTGTTTAAAGTGCTAGGCACCAAGCTCCTCATGTCCACTGCGGATCATCCGCAGACGGACGGTCAGACGGAACGCGTTAATCGCGTTGTGTAGGATATTCTCCGGAGTTTATGTCCGGATTCTCCAAAGAGTTGGAGTGAGATGCTCCCGATGGTTGAATTTGCTATCAACAATTCGGTACATACATCTACGGGGTTTACCCCGTTTTACGTGAACGGATTGGTGAATCCTAGGGTTCCGTTAACGCCACGTGTGTGTGGCCCAGGGCTTCAGGGGGGAGGATTCCCTGATGTCAGCCCTGTATCTGTGCGACAGCACATCGATAAGTTTTTATCGACGCGCCTTAGTGTCTTACGACACGTCTGCGATGCCATGGCGGAAAGGCAAGACAAGCAAAAGGAGAAAGCTGACCGAAAGGGGAGGCGTAACAAAAAGGTATAAAAAGTAGGAGAACGTGTTTTATTAAACGCTAAGAATCTTCCTACACATGCAGTTTGCAACGTGTTGCGAAACAAACTGCGCCCCAGGTTTGTGGGGACTTTTAAGGTGTTAGCCCGAAAGGGCTTGTCGTACACCTTAGATATCCCGAAGACGATGCGTACGCATCTAACCTTTTATGTCGGTATGCTTAAGCCATACCAGGACCCGGAGGTGGGGCCCCTCCTGGAGGAGGGTGGAAAGGCGGGTAGCCGTAAGGCACCGCAGGGCGAAGAAAGCCCGAAAGGGCTAAAATGCGACCACGAAGCTCCGCAACGGTCGTCTCGAGAGAGGCAAGCCGCCTCTCGAAGCGATCAGTGGCATCCCGCTCATCGCGGATCCCCTCGTGGAGATCATGGATGCGAAGGCTGTGTCGATCACAGCGCGCGCGAATCTCACGTCGCAATTGCGCGACCTCCTCCTCCAATGATCGATGCGGAGAGTACTCCACACTTTCATGTGGAGCGGCTGATGGCGCGGCGCCATCATCGGGGTCAAACCCAGTATCTGGTGAAGTGGAAAGGTTATCCACACTCACAGAGTTCGTGGGAGTTCGAGAGTACCCTACGGCAGGATTGCCGCGACGTCGTTGACGCTTTTGAGCGGGAGAATCCCGCTGTAGGTCAACGACCAGAGGGGCATGAGAATCCCCTTCACTCCCAATAAGTGGGAGTTTGCCGGAGGCAGATGTGGCGACCACACTGTCTCCGGACACCATGGTGGAGACAGGGGCGCTGGCGTAGCGAGTGTGATACGGAGCACGTAGTTGCTCCATCTCCTTAGCTTTGGCAAATGTAAGGCGCAACACCCTCTCCACCCAAATGTCTCGACGGGAATAGCTGTCATACAGCTCATCAAAGCTGGGGAGAAGCTTCTCCCCTTCCGCCCAAGCGCGGAACATCTTCTCTGCATCATCGGCACTTTCTCCCGGAGAAAGAACGAAAGGAACCTCCCGGAGGTTCTCAACAGGGGCACCTTGTGCCTGCCTGTTTAAGCGCTCTCGGTACGAGACGCTAGCGAACTGCTTTTGTGTAAGCAGTTGTTGCCGGAGTTTCTCACGGCGTTCGCGTTGGTACGGCTGTTCAGCCGCGGGGCCAGGGGTATAGGACGCTAGATTAGTCCTTACCAAACGCCTGGCCCACCTTGGAAGGTCACGAGGACCATCAAAATTATAAGCCGCCCTTGACGGGCGTTTGGGGGCGCGTAACGCAGCTCTTAGTGCCTGTGCGGCAAGTTGGGTGTCTTGAGCTGCGTCCAGCTCATTAGTGACGATCACCTTTGGCGATTCGGATGTATCATCCGATATGGGCAGGGGTGCCGCACTGGTTAGTGCATTTTCCTCACGTGTGGGGAATGGATTAGGCTGCCGACAACGCCGTTCGGCGCTGTCGGAGCGGCTCACCATTAGGGAGGTATCCCCAAAGGCATCCACTTCCGAGTTTTCGGAGCAGTCTACCTCTTCTAGAGGAGACGCCATATCACCACTGGAGGTGTACATATGGATGGCCACGGGAACTGGCGAGGGAGTTCTCCAACAAAATTTTGTTTATTGCGTAAGCAATAGTCTTGATGGGGGAGGATGTAACGGGGTTACATTTAGGTAACACTGAGTATTGGTGTACATGAGTACACCACGGTTGAGGTCAGTATTGGCCGGGTTGAAAGGTTTCGAACCTTTGGTTATTTTAACCAATCAGGGCGTGGGCCCTTGGTGTGGTGGTGTGTCAGCCATTCACGTGTCAGTACACAGGTGTGTACACTACATTTTAGCTAGGTACGAATTAGGAATATTCTACTTAGTATTACATGTAGTTTATATTAGTTTAAATTAATTTAGGCTAATTACATATTAAATATATTCAGTTTACATTTCACTCTATCTTACAGACGCACGACCTCGACCGGTCGTGCGTGTAGTGAGTGCCGTAGCGTAAGGGGAGCCCTCCCCTTAGCTACACCCTTAGTAAGGCAGCCTTTCCGTTAAGGCACTAGCAAAGGCTATAGTAAACTAACCTGGGAATCTTGGCCCCGAGTAGGAGAGCTCTCTCCTACTAATCACTTAATAAGGGCGTATCGGCTAAGTAGAGGCGAACGCCGCTTTAAGGAAAGTCTTCCTCTGTGCGCAGGCCGCACCGTGCGTATACGCACCGGCTACAGCCTCCATTATAAGTTCTCACAGTTCTTCAGACGTGTGAGGTCTTTCCACTGGGTAGTTGGCTGATGATCGAAGGGCGTTGTACTCGAACTGATGCGGCAGATTATCGAGCAGATATCGCCGCATGTGACCTCGTGCACAGTATAGGAGTAGCTAGAAAGCTCCGTCTTCAGCCGAAACATCTTGGCAAGGTGCACGGCCATGTCTCCGCCCGGTTTGAACCTCGCCGCCACCAGCTCTTCCTTGAGCCGCTCAATTACGCTGGCACGAATGATCGGGTTCCTGCGTTGCTCGTAGATCTCGCATAGCGCCGCCTACATCTATGTGCCCGTGTCGAGCGTGTCGATTTGCTGGAGACGATGGGGCGGCAGCGTCGAGCCGATCATGCGCATGAGCTTGTACTGGTACTTGTCGTAGTCGCCTTTTTCGTCCGTCGTGAGCGACTCTCGATTGGTCGTCCCCTCGACAATCGCGAGAAGGCTATGCTCGCGAAAGACGGCCCGCATCTTCCACTTGTAGTCCCGCCAGTCCTTGCCATCCCAGCCAAAAGGTAGCCCTTCGGTTCTTCTGTGGTCGTCATTCATGTTAATTTTGACAGTGCGCCGAAGGTCTTGGGCTCATAACCCTGTTGGAAAGTAGTATATTTCAGAAATGCAAAAGAAACAACAGCTCCTACCGGACCTGAAATCCTCACCTTTACATGTAGAAGGTCGTGACGCCTTGAAGAGTCGCCCTGTCGCCTGGATACAATCTGGGTATCCTCACCAGTCGTTTCATCCGTTTTCCAACACAGATCCAAGATCCATGGATAGTCGGCCTAATCACACCACACAAGGAGACAATGGCTCGTCGGGTGATGGCTGGACTGGGGCTCCTGTTTTTTATGTTTTCGGCTTACCACCAAATCCGGTGCAACTACCTTCTCTCTCAACAAAAACGTGCAAATAATATGAAGCACGTGATTCCCCGTGGTGATTGGTTTGATGTAGTGCGCAGTCCGCTCTATACAACCGAGATTATGCTCTATGTAAGATATCTTTTGGTCACTGGTGGCACCAGTACAATGCTCTATCTCGTATCTGTCTGGGTGACTTCTAACCAGGTGGTGCTTGCCTACATGAATTCAGAATAGAAGAAAAGCTTTGTGACCGACAAAATGTATTTCCCAAGTGGAAACTCGCTGCATTCATCTGGTAAAAGAACCATGGATGCATGGTGTTTTTACCAGATCAATGGAGCGAGTTTCCACTTGGGCGGAGTGTCTATAATCGCTTATTTTTTGCTTCTTAACATCCAACTCTTTGGACTCGTCCTCTTCACTCCCACTCTCGCCACTCCCTTCACTCTCTTCACTCGCTTCACTCTCTTCGCTCTCATTCTTGGTTTCTTCCCTCTGTCTTTTTTCTTCTCTTCTTCGCCTTCTTGATGACTCACATACTCGTAATCCTCTTGTTCTGTCGCCCACACCTGTTTCTCCTTCTTCTCCTTCTCTTCTCTCGCAATCTGAATCCTGGCTAAATACTGTCCATACTTATTACCAAAGATATTATGGTACCCTCCCGGTCCCGAAGCACAGCCTCGACAGCCACTATGTTTCTCTTGGATCACTTGTCCTTCTGAAAGTTGTTGTCTTGGAACCCGGCAAATACTCACCGTCCCGTAATTGTAATTCTTGGTATTTATAGCAAAAGTACTACATAATCGTTCATACCCTTTTTTTCCCACTTGGCAACTAAATTTGCATCCACTAATTTACGCCGGACACAGTAGTCGCAAACGTCGCGGGAAATCTTATGATACTTATTGTAATGGGGTGCCATTACATAATTGATATTCAAGTTAGAATATCACAGTTTAATTTCAGACGCGTTGTCTGAAATTTAAATAAGAGATTATAAGTTATTATAATCTACCAAGGAAAAGTCGATTCGGTATAAATACCGAATCTTACCGGTTAACTAATACTACAGTTAATTGAATACTTGATATTATTATATTAATTAGTTAGTTACTATACTATTAGCCTCTAAACCACCCATTAAATAAACACTCTTAATTTTGCGTTCTAGAACATAAGTGAATATTCATATATTTACTTTTAGTATAGGATTAGTTGTTATCAACTAATCCTGCCCTAATTGTATTGCGCGCTTCCTCGCAATTACAGTGTAAGCCTGTAACAGGATCAGTACTGTTACACCTGGTAGCACTTTGTGGTCCGTCTTAACGACCACAGTTCCGTTCTGCTAGTTAACTAGCGGAGCGAAGATTAAGAGCCGCTCGGCATCATGTCGCGAGACATGTCGTCTGCCGAGCGAGAAAGAACGCTGGAAAAGGTGAATAAACACTTCCCTCACTTCTCGTCGCGTAGTAAAGACGCGACGGTGGAAATGATTCGGTCTATGGGGACCGACATCATTACCTTCCTCAAGAGTAAGTCTCCGGAGGAAGTGGTACAGGTGGTGAACCGCTTTAGGCGAAACCACCTAGACAAGCCAGAACGGCCCGCGCCAGAGGCAGCGCGGACCGCAACTGCACCTGCAACGCATAGCGTTGAAGTAGTAAAGGCGCGAGTACCGCCCTTTACCGGCGAAGGGGGCGATCCCCTTCGTAGATGGTTCGCAGAGGTAGAAGATGCCATCTCTGCGCAAAATATTGTTGACGAACGTCAACAGGCGTACTTTGCCACAACATGTCTAGGCGGCAGAGCCAGGGCATGGGCGATGAGTCGCAGAGCCACTGATGACTCTGCGTTCCTTACTTATAAGGAATTTAAAGCTGAGCTAAAGCTCAACTTTGAAGCTCCCGAAATGGAGCTAAGTAGTCGGCAGGAGTTTATGGAACTCCGGCAAGGTAATCTTGACCTTCGAGCTTACGCTCAGAAGACGCAATATTTGCTGTCAAATATTGTGTATGATCCTGTGCCCCCTGCTATGCAGGTCACTGGCTTCATGAAGGGACTCAATGATGGTCCCGTCAAACAGAGTCTCTATCGGCACCCGCCATATACTCTGAGGGATTCCATTGATATGAGCATCCGTGAGGAGTTCAGCATGCGATCAGCGTCATCGCATGATGGGTACAGCCGAAGGGCTCAACAGCCCTTCGCTTTTGACATGCCGCAACGGCATGTCAACAATCAGCAGTCAGGCAGACGAAGCTCACACTTCGTCTCAAGAAACGGCCACCCGCGCCAGAGCATGGGCGGTGGAGGTCCAGAGCCGATGGACCTATCGGTTGCGGTTGCTTCGAACATGAAGCAACCGAAATTTAAGAAGAATATTCGCTGCAATAGATGCGCGAAAATGGGGCATTTTGCCCATGAGTGTATGGCACCACGTCCGGTTCCACGCAGTCAGCGGACGGAACCGTCCGCTGCACGGCGACACCAACAGGGACATCACCCTGTTGGTGCAAAAAACGAGAATCGCCAGTAGGGGCGGGGCGCCCTACTGCGAATGTTATCCCACATGCCGACATAGGTCATGTGAGGGTAATAGCCCCAGACGGGACTATGTCCTGTCAAAAGGTGCAGGGTGATGGTAAGCCTCTTATCGCCCTGGAGGTTAAGCCTCACGGGAGCGATGTCCCCATGCGAGCTTTGTTTGACACAGAAGCGTCAAACAATTTCGTTAGAACTCAGAGACTAACGCTGTTGAGCTTCGTGGAGGTAGAGACCCCACGAAGTATATTGTCAGTCCGGTTAGCAACAGGTGCAACCGTGACTATTCCAAAGCGTGTGATTAAAACACGCTTCGAGTTGAATGAACTGTCATTCGAGGATGAATTCATCGTCCTCGATTTAGATGACAAGTTCGATGTGATACTTGGAATCCCATGGATGTCCAAGTTTAAACCTTCGATCGACTGGGTTAACCTATCGATCGACTGCGGCGGACCCACAGGATCTGATCACCCTGTGTGTAATCCGGCTGTATCAGAGGATACAACCGCAGCGTCAGACAGTCTGGTGGATAGCGATGGCACCACCAGGTCTGTTCTGACACGATCAGCGGAAGGTACCTCCGCTGGTGAGAGTCCAGAGGGACTACCACACGCAAAAGAAGAGTCGTTGCGTGTTGGAGAGAAACATTCTACGGGTGATAAAGAACACCGTGAGAATAAAGTAATATCCACGGTGGGAAACACCCACCGTGAGAATGAAGTGATATTCACGGTGGGAAACACCCACCGTGTGAATGAAAATGTATTCACAGTGGGAAACACCCACTGTGCGACCGAAGGTTCCAACACGACGAATGAATTCCGTGTTGATGAGAGTGAACTCACGATCGAGTGCAATCGTGAGCAAAACTCCGTGGTGGCCAGTGCCCACCACGTTGCGTTATCCATGCACACGGGTGATAAAGACCACCGTGTCGCAGAAAAGGCGGCCGATCAGACGAGCACATCTGATCGCCAAAATTCCATGGTAGTTAGTGGCCACCATGATGATGAGTATTCGCACACGGTGAATCGTAATCACCGTGTAGCAGTCAATCAGACGAGTGCGTCTGATTGCATGAGCAGTTCCGTCGAGACGATCAACGTCTTGACGCAAACGGAGACCGGATTAGCTACCCATTCTCTGTTGATGGAGCACCCTCCGAAAGAAGGTTCGGAGGTGATGGCTCTTCCAGCGCTAAGCTGGAAGAAGTTTATGAGAAACTTGCACGATGGTCAGATCGAACAGATCTGTATCATCGTTGCAACAGATGATGTAGTGGATATTCGTGAACGAATATCCACATTACAAGTGGAAAACATTGGGAACGAGGTTCCCAATGATCAAACCAAAGTTCAGCGCTTTGAAGCGCAGAGCTGGGAGTCGCTTAAAGCGAACTCCACATTTTATGAGGTACTTCGAGAATACGCTGACGTATTCCAATAGGAAGTACCTAGCTAGCTCTTTAAGGATAAGGGAACTCGTCATGAAATTGACCTCGTGCCAAGCACAAAGTATTGTGTCACGCGGCAATGGCCGTTGCCGCGTGATCAAGTAAAAGCGATCGACGATTTTTTCGAAGCTCGTCGTAAAGCAGGCCAAGTGCGGGAGTCTACCTCACCGCACTCTACCCCCACCTTTTGTGTGAAGAAGTCCAAAGGTGGGTGGAGAATCGTTCATGCTTACAACAAGCTGAACGCAGCGACGGTACCGGCACAGACACCGATACCGCGGAAGGATGTCATCATAGATGGCATGTGCGGGAGCACCATCTTTAGTGCTCTCGATCTAAGAGATGGATTTTATCAAATCCTAATGCGTGAGAAAAGGATATCCCTCTCACGGCGGTAAGCACCCCAAGCGGCATTCTTTGGGAGTGGCTTGTTATGCCGCAGGGGATTCGAAATGCCCCTGCTACGTTTAACAGATGCGTAACGCATCTATTACGCCCGGCGCAAGAATTCCACCGGGTTATTTCGATGACGTGTTCATCCATAGTAAGGGTGAACACGATAAAAGAGTTATAGATGTACATAGGGAGCATCTACGTCGAGTGTTAGAGTTTATGCGTAAGAATAAGCTCTATGAAAATCTGAAGAAGTGCACCTTTGGTGCACCTGAGATACCTGTTCTTGGATGCTTTGTGGGAAAGAACGGGGTGCGTCCTGATCCAGAAAAGATCAAGGTGATCGTTGAATGGCCTACGCCAAACAACGTTAAGGAACTTCGAAAGTTCCTTGGGTTGGCAACATGTTTGCACAAGTATTCGTGCAACTATGCTGGGTTGATACGACCTCTTTCTCAATTACTTAAGAAAAATGTCGAATGGCATTGGGATACCCAATGTCAAGATGCTTTTGATGCAGTCAATCAAAGCTTGACTGAAGCGCCTGTCTTGGCTATAGCCGATAACGAGCGTCCGTTTCACGTCGTTTGCGACGCGAGCGATTTCGCTATCGGCTGTGCTTTGATGCAGCGTGATCACGATGATCGTGATCGCGTAATCTGCTATCAATCGCGTCAGTTGCGCCCAGCCGAGCGCAACTATCCAGTGCATGACAAGGAACTCCTTGCCATGAAGTACGCACTGGCTAAGTTTCGGATCTATCTATTGGGAGATAGACCGTTTGTGGTTTACACGGACCATGAGTCGCTACGCACGGCCGTGAATTAACCACACATTTCTCAAAGAATGGCTCGATGGCTGTCATTCTTTGCTGAATACAACTTTACGGTTGAATACAAACCCGGAAAGTTGAACGTGATAGCGGATGCGCTATCACGAAAGCCCGATTACGAGACGAAACCGTCCGTAACCGAAGGTGCCAGTGCAAACGCGATCCGTTGCACTGCTTTGTCGTCGTCAATTATACGACAAGTACGCGAGGCGTACAAAAAAGACGAGGAGACACGTCTGTTGATTGATTACTTAAGTAATCAATCCAGTGAGAAGCACGACAAACTCCCAGAGTTCATCCGCGCTTGCGTGCATCGATATCGACTGCACGATGGTCTGCTGCTTTACTGCACAGACCAAAAAGATGAAAGTCGCATCGTCGTTCCAAACGACGATGATCTCAAACATCAAATTATGTTTGAGTATCATGATGCACCGATTTAGGTGCATCAAGGTCGAGAGAAGACATACGCTTCTCTCACACGTGACTTTTACTGGCGAAACCAGTACAAGTGGGTACGGAAATACGTACGCGCTTGCGAGATTTGCCAGCGCGTTAAGCCTGCGCAGTCTGCACAGGCTCCGCTGCAATCTCTGCCGGTTCCGACAGAGTGTTGGAAGTCCCTTTCAATGGACTTCGTATTCGGTCTTCCACCTGACAATAGTCGGAAGACTGGAATAGTGGTCTTTGTAGACCGTTTCAGTAATATGGTACATCTTACTGCAGTATCAGCGAATGTAACCGCCGCTCAAACAGCGCGGATATTCGTTGATACGGTATTACGTTTGCACGGAATGCCGGAAGACATTCTCTCGGATAGAGATCCGAGATTTACAGGACGTTTCTGGCAAGAAACGTTCTCATTGTTGGGAACCCAGTTGAAGATGTCAACGGCGGACCATCCGGAAACGGATGAGCAGACGGAACGGGTCAACCGCGTTCTCGGAGACATGTTGCGATCATACGCACATGCCTTTGAACAGTGGAGTGACTACCTGTCACTCACTGAATTTGCGATTAATAATTCGGTGCATGCTTCAACTAAGCATACACCGTTCTACGTGAATGCCTTAAGGCATCCACGAACCCCAGCTTTACTTGGTGGTACGCCAAATCTAAGTGGGGGAGGGACCCGCTCAAATTTTGAGCGAGTCAATGCGCAAGTTGCGACTGCAACTTGTGAACAAAACGATGGCCCTTCTACTGAAAATACAGTAGAAGCGGAAGCAGCTTCAATTAAAACTGAAGCTGCATACGATGAATATGTGTCTGCAGCAATGGCTGCAGACAACGAGGACAATGCACCTACTGCTGATAAAGCCGTAGATGAATTCGTATAACAGCGACAAGCTGTAATACGCTATGTAAAGGATGCACTTGCCTCTGCTTTGGATAAGCAGAAGCAAAATGAAGATAAACAAGGAAGGAAGAACAAAAACTCCTTTCTTAAAGGTGAATTAGTATTACTAAGTACTACTAATTTGCCTACACATGAAATAAGCAACTTCCCTACACGGAAGTTGCTTCTCAAGTACATTGGACCCTTCAAGGTCCAAGAGATTCGGGGGAATGCCTATAGGTTAGACATTGCCACAGCAATGCGGCTTCACCCAACATTCTATGTTGGGCGGCTCAAGCCGTATCACTCGTCTTTGTCTTACGACGAGACGCAGAACCACGGAAGATGCCGTGCTTCTCCAAGTCTCCCAAGAGAGACTTGTAATCGGCCTCCAGCCGTTGGTGAGCAGAGCGGAGAGTCATTACCTCCGCCTTCGACTGCTCAAGATCAGCCGTGCGCCGATCGAGCTCTCCCTTATAGCGGGAAAGCTCAATGTACAGAAGATCATTCTTCTGCTGGAGGGCAGTGTGCGCTCCGAGGATGTCGCGGACATCCTCGCGAAGAGACCGATATGTCTTCACACAGTGAGAAATATCGCTGCTCAAGGAGGAATAACCCTCCTCGAGCTTGCGGAGCGAAGGGCCATGCTCCGCAACAACAACGGCGAGGGAATTCTCAACCTCCGCCGCCCCTTATTGATAATCAGGGGAATAAGCGATATATCCTCGAGCGCTTGATCTCGATGCGCTCGGTGCATTTGAAGAAGGGGCAGCGTACCGAGTACTTGGTACGCTGGCTGGGATATCCCCAAGAGTTCGACTCTTGGAAACCGATTGAGGTTCTGAGGGCCGAATCCCCAGACCTTTTGACTGAGTTTGAGAAGAAGTCTCAAACTCATAATGCAAAGTAGCATCAACAGTAGGTGTTGATGCATTCAGGGTATCAATTAAACCCTGAATTTCGGCGGGTACGGAAAAACCACCGTACCCCCGCAACTCCTCCTCTGACAGACAAGGAGCGCCCTGCGGACACCGCGGGCAAACGAGGTGAGAAGGGACACCACACTTTAACCCTTCTTTGATGCAAGCATAATGGATGTATTCCATTTTGCCTGTTCGTGAGTGCTTTAAAAAGCGCTCGCGCATTACGTGAACTTTTTTTATACACGTAATCATCTGGGCTTTTGTTGTAGTTGTCAACAAAAGCATTCCAACTCTGAGTCAGGGCGTCGTTATCGTCCCTGTTCTTCCTTGACCCTTTCCGGCTCGAATAATATCGAGCCTGGAAAAAGAGGTCAATAAAGTACAGACGCCTATCGTCTGTACTTCTATCGAATCGACGTGACTGGATGTCTTCGCAGTCATCCAGCACCGTTGATATCGAACAACGCATACTGGCAGTCCCGTTTACGGTTACCGACACTGTTGGGGGCAATAGCCCAGCCAGGGGTCCAAAACCCCACTCTGTACGGAACATGTGGTTCCGTACGATGATACGCTTTAGAAGCGGCAGACGCCGCTTCTGTTCGAGCCCTTTTAGCAGGCGGAGCACCGCCTGCTTCAACACCACGCGCCGGGGTTAAATAACCCCGACGTGGAGAAGTACTTGGTCCAGGTGGGGCTATGCGTTCCCGCAACCACCTGTGATGATCTTTGTCGCTGTCATAGCAGACAGCGACACCAGAGTCGTCGTCGCTGTTAGGCGATGAGCACCTAGCGAGTTTCGACTCGCTAGATCCTTTAGTGGGGACAGCTGTATCTCCATCACTTTGTTCATAGTCAGAACTCCCGAACATGGCCCTCTTGGCAACACGCCATTCGGAAGTTGCCATCGTGCGAGATGTTGCATTAGCAACATCTCCCTGGTTCTTGACAGATGCCGCCTTAGCAGAATCTGTGGTCGAAGACGGTACGTCTTCCGACCCTTGCGTAGTTGACGCTGCTAATGCAGCGTCACCGTTGTCACTCAACACCTCAGCACCTAGTGCTGAGGCGGAGGAAGAAGCTCCATCGATGTTTTCAGCAGCGCTCTTTAGAGCGCGCCGCGTGCTTTGACCATCGAGGCGATGGTCAATCAGTTGGTGAATGAGAAATTCCGACCAACAAGTGCCACCTATGATTGGCCAAAATAAGAATTATTATTGGCCAACCACCTTAAGTGGGGGGTGATGTAATGGGGTGCCATTACATAATTGATATTCAAGTTAGAATATCACAGTTTAATTTCAGACGCGTTGTCTGAAATTTAAATAAGAGATTATAAGTTATTATAATCTACCAAGGAAAAGTCGATTCGGTATAAATACCGAATCTTACCGGTTAACTAATACTACAGTTAGTTGAATACTTGATATTATTGTATTAATTAGTTAGTTACTATACTATCAGCCTCTAAACCACCCATTAAATAAACACTCTTAATTTTGCGTTCTTAGACCTAAGTAAATATTTATATTTACTTCTAGTATAGGATTAGTTGTTATCAACTAATCCTGCCCTTATTGTATTGCGCGCTTCCTCGCAATTACAGTGTAAGCCTGTAACAGGATCAGTACTGTTACACTTATAACACATATCGTACACGTATCGACTGCGTTGCCAGTTGATTTGATGCACAGGGCATAGCGCTTCACATTGTCGTTTCCCGTCGTGTGGTTCATTCATCTTTTCACGCAGTTCTTTTTCGAGAGCGTCCATCACCGGCTGAATGTACTCATAGCCAGATGGGACGCGGTTCTTCCTGTTCCACTTCGACATTTCGCCACCTCCAAAATGCTATATCGAATTGCTGCAATCCCAACAAAAATTGTGCCTCAACATCAAAATAACATTATTAGCTAAATGTGAACAAGTTCTGTCCCGTAATAATTTAGTTTCAATTTTGCAATTGTATAACGGGCCAAATGCGCACACTAAAAGCATTTCAAGACCGTCGTCACATGTCAAAGGCGATGCTCTCTATTTGTACATGTTGAAACTATCACTACATAGCATAAGTCGGATTCATCTAGGATACCCAGGATTAAATGTTTAGCATGTCGCTACTCACATACCAGCGTGGTCAATCGACAACCTAGAACGACGACATCGCGCGAGAATCAGCGTAAGGCGAGAGAAGTAGCTTGTAAGACTTATCAGTTCAAATTACTACGCGCAGGCCAATATTGCATCAACCATAGTACGATTCTTCCTTGGTGACATCGACGCGACAAATGGCTCAATGTTGGTGAGTAGCAGCTTGACCACATAGAGCGACTCCCATGAAGGAGGAAAGGCAGTGAAACAACAGTTAGTTCAATTCTGCAGTTTCATAACGAATTTGCTGAAGCCTCAATTGCCAAGTCAACGAATTTTGCGGCGACAGAGTTACAGTCACAACAATCCTCTGAAAGCTTCTGCCGAGATCATCATTCAGGGTCCAAACACCCTTATCAACTACCTTTCAGGGTGACTCTTAAAGATGATCGGAGCTCGAGGAACAACCGTGTTGCGAACGTAATTGCCACGGGTACAAAATGAAGGATGAGCGTCATCCCAAATTTACCAAGCAATTCTTTTGCCAATAGCGCCGATATTATCCCGGTCTGCTTCGCTCGACTCTGTTGGAAGTGCGTGTACCCATTTTGTGTTTTTGCCCCCTTACAAGATGGTGAAACCCCATTGGCTGAAAAGGAAGTATATATTTTAGGTATACATTGACGGTTACTTTTGATATACATTTTAGTATGATTGTATCTCAAGGTATCTTGTACACTTTTCATTTTATCTCTTCTACAAACTCGGCCGAAAGTCACGTGTTAAGATAGTCCGTCTATTTTTTGGTTTTTGTTAAAACTGAGTAGGACTATTTTAGGTAACAGTTTGTATTTCGTTCTTTTTAGTAGCATGATTAGTGTATTAGTAGTCAGTTGAAGTTGGCTTTGGATTAACTCATTAACATGACCTTATACCTTCTCGGCTATGACTAAGCTTCTACAAGCTACTGAAATGCTGTTTTCTTTCTTCGGTCCTTTTCGGATTAGCTGTTGCGTCGGTATTGGTTTCGTCCGTCGTATTGCTTTCGTCCGTCGTATTGCTTTTGCCAGGTCATTTTCTTCAGGAGGTTTGTTGCTCCATACTACCGGGGTCCCGTTTGGTAGTATGGAAACCTGAACTTTGGTCGGTATCGAACCCGTGACCTATCGCTTCTGGATCGGCTGCTCAACGAGTGCACCAGGGGGGGACCCCTGAATTAGTACTCAGTTCTGAGAACACACATATTATTTTGCTACGCATAAGCAATGTATAACACACAACAGATAGAAGTTTACCATAACTCCAACATCTGGTTCATATTTTCATGTTAGGATAGCTAGACACTTCTCAATTACTTTCCGTTGCAAAAGTTCCCGGTTATGATATTTCGTCTTCTCGTTACGAACTGTCGTTTGGTATTTTTCTCACTGTTAACGTGTGATTGACTGTGGAGATATCGATTTAATTGACTTTTCGTTATATTGGATAGAATTATCGAGCACGTACGACTTAAGTTTTCGTCTACAAGTGCTACTATGGACATGAACAACTTCCACCTGTGCCATCTAACTGAATCGGTATACCACGCTGTCTTTCGACTTTGTTGGGTTGAAGAACAAAACCAAATTGTGTAGCCATGCTTGAGGCAGGTACAGTGTACCATAGACATGCTTGAATTGGGTGTGAAACCCTATCCCCTCGGATATTTTTGAGTCGTGCAGGTGCTAAGTGTAGCCAAGAAATCTCATTCCATTCCGTTTACCAAATAGATGAATGGCATCACTTGAATATTT
Organism: Peronosclerospora sorghi; assembly: GCA_026184515.1. Taxonomy (NCBI): domain Eukaryota; phylum Oomycota; class Peronosporomycetes; order Peronosporales; family Peronosporaceae; genus Peronosclerospora; species Peronosclerospora sorghi. The sequence continues at coordinate 7,543,431 of CM047592.1, read as the reverse complement.
CCTCGGTAACGCATAATTAACGAAAGCAGCTATGTGGGGAATCGCTCAGCACCAATTAAACGAACGCCAGGCGATGCTTGCCGCTTCGACACTGTGTGGTGTGTACCTGTGCTACAACTTGTTGGTAACAATGTCCAAGTTGAGGAAGACCACGCATGCACTCGATGCACAGGGCTTACACCGTCCCACGTCGACACTGCCGATTTTAGGGAATACCCTAGACGTCATGTTTTTCCAAAGGGACCGTCTACAAGATTGGATAGCCGAACAGAGTCAGATCAGCGAGGGCAAGCCTTGGGTGCTCAGTATCATTGGCCGCCCGCAAACTCTCGTCATCACTTCTCCAGAAGTGTGCGAAGATGTATTTAAGACGCAAGCCGACGCTTTTGCCCGCGGTGACGATTTGAGAGACGTGCAACACGATATTTTCGGACAGGGTGTCGCTAATCTAAATGGCCAGCAGTGGCTGAAGCAGCGACGTATAGCCGATCACATGTTTTCTCTGAAGATGTTGCGCGATGTCATTGACGA
>CM047592.1:7487619-7526741 GCA_026184515.1 Peronosclerospora sorghi | reverse complement strand
AAAAAAATGGCTCGACCGAAAAAGGCAAGGCGAACAAATCCAGCCAATCCCGTTTTTTTTGGGAATGCATCCAATCACAGGCTTTTAAGGTAAAGAATCCAGCCAATCATAATTGCAAAATGGTAAAGAATCTAGCCAATCACTAATTTTCGTACCCACAGACACGATTTGTATGGAAAAATCGCAATTTTTTTATATAAGTTAGATAGCCACTCGGTTGTTACTGCTTTGGGGATACAGGTTGAATCCAGAATGCAACAGACTTGGCTGTATACCCGCTCCAGCCTCGTCATCCACGTATCCAGTACGACCAAGTGCTTTCTATGAGATATGAATTGTAGCAGGTGCGTACGCGCACGGTGCGGCTAGCGCGCAGAGGAAGACTTTCCTTAAGCGGCGATACACCGCTACTTAGCCGATACGATCTTATATAAGGGCTTATCAAGAGATCGTTCTCTTACTCGGGGCCAAGATTCCCTTAGTTTACAGTTAGTAAACACTAACGCCTTGTTACAAGGCTTCCCTTAGAAAGGGGGTAGCTAAGGGAGATGCTCCCTTTTGCTACAACACTCACTGCGCGCGCGACCGTTCGGGGTCGTGCGCCTAGCAGTATTAAGTGTATTTGTAAACAGATTTATATTTGATATGTAATTAGCCTAAATTAATAAACTAATGTAAACTACATGTCATACTAAGTAGAACTTACTCAATTCGTACCTAGCCGAAATGTAATGTACACCACCTGTGTACCAACACGTGGCAGGCTGCCACGTATCAATAAGGGCTCTTGCCCTGATTGGTTAAAACAACCAATAGGTCCAAACCTTTCGGACCGGTCAATATTTGACCTAAACCGTTGAGTATTTACGTACACCAACGTCACCAAATGTAACCCTGTTATATCCTCCCCCATCAAGACTATTGCCACGCAATAATCAATTATAGTTGGAGAACTCCAACTGCCAGAACTCTGGTCTACGATGAGCACCAATAGAGGTGGTGATGATTCTCCCCGATAAGGGGATGATGTCAGCTACTCTGACTCCGGTATTTCGGAGGAGGGGGACCTTGGGGATATCTCCCCTGAAGATGACCGCGCTGACACCGCCGAACGGCGGTGTCGGCATCCTAATCCGTTCCCCACACGTGGGGAAAATGAACTAACTAGTGCGCCACCCCTATCAACTTCGGATGATGCATCCGGGTCGCTGAAGGCGACCATCTCCAATGAGCTGGACGCAGCTCAGGAATCCCAACTTGCCGTACAGTCACGGAAGGGTCCTCGTGACCCCCAAAAGAAGTCTAAAAACGAGGTAAAGAGGGGTTTAGCCTCCCGTATCCCTGGCCCTGCGGCTGTACATCTGCGTGAAGTCGCACGCCGGAACAACTCCGGGCAAAACTGCTCACGCCGAATCAGTTCACTGTCACCTCGTACCGAGATCGCCTCGGGAAACAGGCACAGGGTGCCTTTGTTGAGAACCTCCGCGAGGTTCCCTTCGTTCTCCTACAAGGAGAGGATGCCGAAGACGCAGAGCAGAAGTTACGCGCTTGGGCGGAAGGGGAGAAATGTCTCCCTGACTTTTTAAAGCTGCACAACAGATATGCCGAACGTGACGTTCGGGTGGAGAGGGCATTGAGCTTGGAGTTTGCCAGAGCCAAAGCGATGGGGCAATTACGTACCCCTTATCACACGCGCTATGCTAGCTCCTGTGCCCTCGATGTGGTGCCGGATCGCAGTGCAAGCTTTGCATCTGCCTCCGGCGAGCTCCCAACTACTGGGAGTGAATGGGCTTCTTCCGCCCATTTGGTCGTCGACTCGCAGCGGGATTCTCCAGCTCGAAAGCGTCAACGACGTCTCGGCAATCCTGCCGTAGGGGAGTCTCGGACTCCCACGAACTCTGTGAATGTGGATAACCCTTCCACTTAACCAGATACCGGTTTTCACCCCGATGATGTCGTCGCGCCATCAGACGCTCGACATGGTAATGTAGAATACCCTCCGAATCGAGAACTGGAGGAGGAGGTCGCGCAATTGCGACGTGAGTTTCACGAGCGCTGTGATCGACACAGCCGTCGCATCCTAGACGTCCATGCAGGACTCCGCGATGAGGGGAGTGCGATTGACCGCATCGAGAGGCGGCTTGACTCTCTCGAGTCTGTCGTTGCCGAGTTTCGTGGTCACATTTCGACCCTGACGGAGATGTTACTCCGCCCTGCCGTGCTTTACGGCTATCCGCCTTCCCAACCTATTCCAAGAGGGGACCCGCCTCCTGGCCTTGGTATGGCTTAAGCATACCCACATAGAAAGTTGGATGCGTACGCATCGCCTTCGGAATATCCAAGGTGTATGCCAAGCCCTTACGGGCTAGCACCTTGAAAGGCCCCACAAACCTGGGGCGCAGTTTGTTTCTTAACACGTTAAAAATGCATGTGTAGGAAGGTTTTTAGCGTTCAATAAAACACTTTCTTCTACCTTATACGCATTTCTGTTACGCCGACCCTTGCGGTAGGCCTGTTCCTTTTGCTTGTCTTGGCTTTCCGCCATGGCGTCGCAAACGTGTCGTAAGACTCTAAGGCGCGTCGATAAAAACTTATCGATGTGCTTTCGCACAGATACAGGGATGACATCGGGGAATCCTCCCCCCTCAAGCCCTGGGCCACATACATGTGGCGTCAACGGAACCCTCGGATTCACCAATTCGCTCACGTAAAACGGGGTAACCCCGTAGATGCATGAACCGAATTGTTTATAGCAAATTAGGCCATAGGAAGCATCTCACTCCAACTCTTTGGAGAATCCGGACACAAAATACGGAGAATGTATTCCTTCTACAACGCGATTAACGCGTTCCGTTTGTCCGTCCGTCTGCGGATGATTCGCAGTGGACATGAGGAGCTTGGTGCCTAGCACCTTAAACAACGGCCCCCAAAACTGTCCCGGGGATCCCGATCCGATACAAGAGAATCGGGTAGACCATGCTGCCGAAAGACACGGTCTAGGAACACTTTTGCTGTTCCTTGCCCATCAATGGACTCTTGCACCGCCGCCAGGTGAGCCATCTTGCTCAAACGGTCTACAAAGACCAAAATGCCGGTGTTGTCGGCCTTATCTTTCCGAAAACCGAAGATAAAATCCATGCTAATAGATTTACAACACTCCGTCGGAACGGGTAAGATATTCAAACCAAGAACTTCCTTGCCGCCGCAACAAACTCAACTCCAACTGTCGTGCGACCGTGCTCTGTTTTTTGCGTTACCAACAGATAATGACTCCATTAAAATAAAAAACCGCAGCGCTGACACTTTTCCGGTCAAAATTTTATCAGCGGCAAAATCAGCATCCGTATAGCATCTGATTCGATTGGCATAGACAATTCATCATCATACTTCAAAGGGATATTTATGTAAAGGTGTCTTCGCGAAGACACCTCTACATAAATATCTCCAAAGGCGCTGTTGAATCTGCAGAGGGTTTGACCCTCTGAAACGTCTCACAGGTGCGAATATACGCACCGACCCACTTATACATCTTGTTCCACCAATAAAAAACGCTTAAAGTGCTGTAGGTCTTATCCCGACCGAAATGACCCCCTGTAGGGGCGTCATGTGTCTCAAAGAGGAGTCTATACCTCAGTTCCTCATCATGAGGAACAACCACCCGCGGAGTGTCCTCCGTGCTCGTGCTATAATATAGCAAACCGTCACAGTAACTATAACGGTGTAACCGAGCTTTAGCTCGACTTGACAGGGTAGGCTCAGACGAGCCAAGTCCCTTGTCACCCAGTGCGCTGATAAGAGCCGTACATTGTGGGTCTTTCCGATACGCCTGGCGTATGATATCCACCACAGACGAGGTGATGAATGTCGCCTGAGCGCGCTCGTGGTCGGGACGACGCGACAACGCGTCTTCAAGCACATTCTGTTTGCCAGGTTTGTAATTTACCTCAAAGTTATACTCCGCAAAGAAGGAGAGCCAACGAGCCATCCGTTGGGAGAGATAAGGCGACTTCGTCGCTGTCCGTAAGGACGCGTGTATAAACCACGAACGGCTTTGAGCCGAGTAGGTGAACCCTAAATTTTACAAGGGCATACTTCATAGCAAGTAGCTCCTTATCATGAACGGGATAATTCCGTTCCGCAGCTTTAAGCTGCCTCGACTCAAACGCAATCACGCGTTCCCGTCCCGCGTCGTCTTCTTGTAACAAAGCACATCCGATTGCGAAATCGGAGGCGTCGCAGACGACGCTAAAAGGTTTCACATAATCTGGGAGCGCAATAACGGGGGCTTTCAACAAGCTCCCCTTAACCGCTTCGAAAGCGATTTGGTGCTTGGTTTCCCAACACCAATCTACGTCCTTCTTAAGAAGGTCAGTCAATGGCTTCGCCATCTCAGCGTGGTTCTCGCTGTATTTGTGGAGATAATTGGTTAATCCAAGCCACTTCCGTAAATCTCTAAGATTTACAGACGAAGGACACTCCATAATGGCTTTCACCTTCGCGGGATCCGCCCGCACTCCATCCTTACCGATGAAGCATCCGAGGAAAGGAATTTCCTCAGTACAAAAATGCATTTGGATGCGTTTGCATATAACTTATGATCCCGAATACATTTGAGCACCGCTCAAAGGTGAATCAGGTGCGTCTGAACATCAGACGAGTCGCCTTCCGCGCGACTATGAACAAATATATCGTTGTGGTGGAGTCAAGTTCAAAATCGAACACCGTAGTGTCGAGAACCTGACCACCATCTTGCCCAGCCTTCCAACTGACGGGGGGGGGTACCCCGCGAACCTTCGCCTACGATCCGATCTGATCGTCCGCTGCCAGCAGACGACCGATCATCAGATAAGGACGCCTGGTCCGATTGTCGCGTCTCCATCTCACATTGTGTACCCGATGGAATGGGCTGGTTACACACTTGGTGGATCGTCGCCGTGAATTGATTTGGGTCTAAAATGGGAGACCGTGCTGGGTAGTGTACCCTGGGCGGAACTCTTCACCCTGGGTACGGGCAGACCAATTATACTCAGAGTAAGTATACTACAAAGGGCAGATCGCTTAACCGATCGTAGAGCCCAACCAATGCGAGAATAAAAGACCAATATTCCAATATGGAGATCCAACAAGAACGTAACAAACTCCACGAGCGATATATCCACGTAACAATCCAATAACTTTCTTACACGTTCCAAACGTGTGTAACTTGGGCTTGCGAAGCCTACCAATGCGTACTCCCGTCGAGGGACTTCCGGAGGTCCAAGTGCGTCTGTAACGCGTCCCGCCGGGTATAATGAGCTAGAGGGGATTACTCGACCCTCTGCTACCAGACACTCCGCGGCGTGCAGAGGCGACTAACGTACATTTCAAAGATGCTAACGACTTACTTGTTGTGGTTAAAAGACCAAAAATCCAAAACTCGGTAAGACCAAAACCAACCAATCCTATTTCTCTACGGTCACAATATGTACAAACATGAAATATGTAAGTACACGCAATATCATGTGACTTACCAAAATCTGTGTTCTTGACACTTCTTGCACACGATAGGCTTAAAATTGAATCCACTTCACCACAGCCGCCCCTGAGTCGAGTTGAAGCCGCACAACGGTAGCAACTCGATCTCACCACCAGTTGGCATTCCAGATTTTCCCAGTAGCAGACTTACTCACCGATGGACAGATCTTCGAATCCGCCCTCGCCAGTTATTTGTCCTTGTGCATCTGATCATCTTGTAACCTCTCTTGACGCTCGTTGCTGCAGGTGCCCTGTGTTACCAATCGCCCCATGTCAATTTGCCTCCCCTGTAACAGGACTGATCCTGTTACAGGCTTACACTGTAATTGCGAGGAAGCGCGCAATGCAATAGGGCAGGATTAGTTTATAACAACTAATCCTATACTAAAACTAAATATATAAATATTTACTTATGGGTTAGAACGCAAAATTAAGAGTGTTTATTAAATGGGTGGTTAGCGGCTAACAGTATAGTAATTACCTAACTAATATAATAATATCAAGTATTAAACTAACTGTACTATTAGTTAACCTGCATCATTCGGTATTTATACCGAATCGACTTTTCCTTCGTAGATTATAATAACTTATAATCTATTATTTGAATTTCAGACAACGCGTCTGAAGTTCAACGTGATATTCTAACTTGAATATCAATTATGTAATGGCACCCCATTACATCCCCGATCGGCCCGATCTGACAGCCCTCGCAACACTCCAGATCCCGACATACCGGATGGGCATCAGATCGGGGTCGATCAGCTCCGGAAAACAGTCAGGGAACTTCAGTCGCAGTTGGACACAAAAGATACATCACTCCTGCAACTGCGGACGGAAGTGGATACTTTGATCCCCATGTCCACGAAGTTGCAGGAGGTGATCGCTGAAAACGCGCATCTCCGGGCCCAGATCGCCCATAAAACAACGCGAGGTAAGCCGATCGGTCTGTTTTTCGTCTTGGATCTACTCTAACCTTCCTTCGCGTGCAGATCGGCTGCCCACCGACATCGTCAAAATGTTTGACGCTTTACTCGCGGCTGATCGGCAGTCGCATGACCACTGCGATCAGCTCCGACCGATCTTGGACGGGCTGATCGGCGCACTACATGATCTGTCTCGTTTGGAGGCATACAGGTAACACCTCCGGGAACAGCTTGAGTTGGTCAACCGGCAGAGGTTGGAGGATCAGTCCGATCGGACTTTACTCCGCACCCAACATGGTGACCTTGAGAGGCAGATTGGCGAGTTGCAGGTCGTGGTCAGGGACCAGATCGAGAAGGTCTAGTCTTTCCAGAGCTGATAGGACGCTTGGGCCCAGGAGTCAAACAGTCGTTGGGCGGCCGTAGATGCCACCAACAGTTGACCGACTTCTTGTACCGGCGTCCGGCTGCAGGCTCTAGCGTTGACCGATCTGTATCGGCCGCTATGATCAATCTGCACCAAGATCGGAAACGACGCCATTCATTGGCCAAAAGTCAATATTCCAAGATTCCAAAAGTTTCCAAGAAGCGTAAGGACGGGTCGAAGGGCTCAAGGGCGCGGGGCGTAGCGTGCGACTCTGAACTCGAGAAGAAGCAAGCGGTGCCTCTCAAGAAAGCCAAGACGCTGGCAAATCTTCCAAGCCCAAGATCGGATACAGATGACACATACATCATCGTCAAATCACATGCGCCCTTGCGCCCCCGCGCTGCTCACACCAAGCGTATGGAGATCTCCTCCGGAGAGGACTCGGGGAACGAATCGGGAGATTCTGAGTTCTTGTTCACTGCTTTGTCCAAGTCCCGCTCCGATCAACGCCGAGGTCCTGTTCCAGCGAAGTCTGTATCGGGGCTGATCAGGTGATCAGCTCCCAAGGCTATGGTGTTGCACGAATGCGTGAGCTGACCGGACCGGCGCCTTCCTTCCAGCCCGGCACATCTTGGCTGCGCCATCATGCCCGATTGAAAGGAGTGTTGATCGGAGATCGACCCCTTCCGACGTTGACTTCAGACGCCATTTTGCCATGGTCAACGGGGCAGATCGGTAGCTTGCACCGATCAGCCTTGACCAAGCAAGATCTAGCCCGGTCGATGTCCCGACCAGATTTCTGGCTCTTCCCTCCATCTTTGAAAAACCCTGACCCGTCTGCGCGGCGGGCGGCTCTAGTCATAGGACCGCAAATCGCCGTCTGTATCAGATCGACCATGGGAAGTGCTGCTTAGCGCCAAGTTGGACTCCATATTCGCGTCGACTCCTTGGATCGATTCGCTTCTGGGTCGACTTCTGGCTTTTAATACAGCCCACTGCCAGGCGATCTGGGAGTCTACCCATTATCTCATCCTTCCTGTGGGTCGGAAGTTACGTGACCAGGACCTGATCCTGTTTCAGAAGCGCCGGAAACAGCGCCGGAGTCGGGCGGGCGAGGCCTGGATGGCCCTATGCCAGATTTTTCTGGAACGGATGCTCGCCCGCGAGTGCGACATCGACATCTTTCTGTATCCGGTCTTTCTTCATATGGCCAAGCGTCGCGTTGAGAGCCCCGGGGCGTTGACTGAGGACGGCATCTGGTATCCCGGTCTCCATTTTGACGAGCCGATCACAGACCTGAAGGACGCCTTGATCCAGATCGATCGGAAGGAGCCATGGCGCAATCAGCATCAGGACCAGATCGAAGACCATCCGGCATTGACTATCGGTCGTCTGTGGGGTGACTGCGAATCTTGATGCGGCAGTTAGCTGACCAGATAATCCATAATACATGTCATCTTTCTTTCCAGATTCCTGATCACTTGACCAAATTTCATCACTTTCTCCAAACTTGTACCAACACGTTATCACACACAGTTTCCATCAACATCGCGAAAATTATCACCTCGTTCGTCACTCCACTACTCCAGTTCATCACAGTTCATCACACTAATTCACAATAATTTAGACCTTACACATATTCACACCGATCGATATACTGATCGGTGTGAATATGTGTCTTGATCTTCATCTTCATGGGTCTGCATCACTGCGAAGCGATTCCGACTGACTCGTTCTCGCTCGAACTCTCGTAGCAGTGCTCCACAATTTGGATCGAGTTCGTCGATCCAATTGCTTCGTCATGATCCTTCCAGAGGACCATATATTCTCGGTGGGTGCGACCGAAATGGGTCTTCTTGACCGATCGGACATCTAGCACCTTTTCCACCTCGAATTCGTCCTCTTCCAATGGCCTTTCCCAACTGTCTTCCGGCAGCAGAGATTCGTCAAAATCGAATCTCTCCGCTTCGTCCACCAGACAGGGCATTTTAAGCGGATCGGGGAATTCTCTGACCAGCTTCAGCTTGGACACGTGCACGATCGGAAATACCTTGTAATCTGTGCCGATCGGGATCGGACGGGCAGCATGCTCACCGGTCATCTCTGCTACACGGAAAGGACCGTGCCACATGTGAGCTAACTTCTTCGCATAGCCTTCCTTTACCCGTTCGAGGTATAACCATACCCTCGCCCCTGGTTCAATACCATGAGGTCGGACCTGATCTTTATTCCGGTCTGCTCGATCTTGTGTGGCCTGACGCAACTTTTCATTGACGACTTCTTTCGCATGCTGGTAATGCTTCTGGACCTGCATACGCCAACGACGGGCATCGCGATCGCGGGTCCGAGTGCAGCCAATCGGTATCGCCGCTTCAAGTGTCGATCGAGGGTCCCATCCATACGCCAGATAAAAAGGCGTTTCTCCTCGGACCCGATCGGTTGAAGAGTTGAGTGCGAATACCAGTCTTTCTGCATACTCGTCCCAGTCACGTTGGTCCGGATCGGCCACATACATCTTATTCACCCTTGTTGTTGTCTGCACCATGCGTTCAGCCGATCCGTTCACTTGCGGGCAATATGCCATCGTCGCGCTCTGCTTCTGGCCTAGCATATTATTGAACGATCGGAACACCTCGCCCATAAAACCGAGTTCCCGAACGTGTCTGATAACTTCGCTGGCGCCGAACCTTCTGAATACGCATTCCTGGTAGCTCTGGTCGATCTGCTCCGCAGATCGGGATGGACTAGCCTTTGCGATCACCAGACCGGTGAATAGGTCGATCCAGATCAGCAGCTCAGTGTTGCCGCGCGTCGATCTGGGCAGCGACGGTATGTTATCCATTGCCAGCGTACCAGATATTCTCGGTGGGTGCGACCGAAACGGGTCTTCTTGACCGATCGGACATCCAGCACTTTTTCCACCTCGAATTCGTCCTCTTCCAATGGCCTTTCCCAACTGTCCTCCGACAGCAGAGCCTCATCGAAATCGAATCTCTCCGCTTCGTCCGCCAGATAGGGCATTTTAGGCGGATCGGGGAATTCTCTGACCAGCTTCAGCTTGGACACGTGCACGATCGGAAAAACCTTGTAATCCGTGCCGATCGTGATCAGACGGGCAGTATGCTCACCGATCATCTCTGCTACACGGAAAGGACCGTGCCACATGTGAGCTAACTTCTTCGCATAGCCTTCCTTTACCCGTTCGAGGTATAACCATACCCTCGCCTCTGGTTCAATACCATGAGGTCGGACCTGATCTTTATTCCGGTCTTCTCGATCTTGTGTGGCCTGACGCAACTTTTCATTGACGACTTCTTTCGCATGCTGGTAATGCTTCTGAGACTGCATACGCCAACGACGGGCATCGCGATCGCGGGTCCGAGTGCAGCCAATCGGTATCGCCGCTTCAAGTGTCGATCGAGGGTCCCATCCATACGCCAGATAAAAAGGCGTTTCTCCTCGGACCCGATCGGTTGAAGAGTTGAGTGCGAATACCAGTCTTTCTGCATACTCGTCCCAGTCACGTTGGTCCGGATCGGCCACATAAATCTTATTCGCCATTGTTATTGTCTGCACCATGCGTTCAGCCGATCCGTTCGCTTGCGGGCAATATGCCATCGTCGCGCTCTGCTTCTGGCCTAGCATATTATTGAACGATCGGAACACCTCGCCCATAAAACCGGGTTCCCGAACGTGTCTGATAACTTCTCTGGCGCCGAACCTTCTGAATACGCATTCCTGGTAGCTCTGGTCGATCTGCTCCGCAGATCGGGATGGACTAGCCTTTGCGATCACCATACCAGTGAATAGGTCGATCCAGATCAGCAGCTCAGTGTTGCCGCGCGTCGATCTGGGCAGCGACGGTATGTTATCCATTGCTATCACCTGGAAAAGGTAGAAAGCCTCGATATTTCCTGGCGATCGGCCCTTGATTATCGGTCTGCCCTTTTTCGGTCTCGCAATCTGTGCAACAGCCCACATATTTCTGCACTCTCCGAAAAAGTCCTCTCCAGTGAAAGTGGGACCTGATCTTGTGGTATATCCTGCCTATGCCTTTATTTCCCCCTTCTAGACTCACATGGTAGTGATGAAGGACATCCGGCTGTAGCAACTCAGGGATCACCAGTTTCGGTAGTCGATCTCGATCGGCACTGTCTTGATCAATGTCACGGCAGTAATACAGCAATTCATTGTCGTCCACATCGTAACTGTCCGCGATCTTGGTACACTCTTTCGCCTGATCATTTGTTAACTTGGACAGTTCACCTCGCAGATAGGCCTTCAAGTTGACGATCTACTCTTCTTCGTCCTGCGCCTTGAGGATCCGTTCCGCCCTTAGCTGTTGTACAACGTACTCACTCAGACTTTCTTTTGGGAATGATCGGCGAGACTTCCGAGTTCGCGATCTAGTTGCCACCATCACATGCACCTGATCAGAGCTGCCCTTGGGCTTGATCAACTCCGGGAGCCTGTTTATGTTCATAAGTTCATGTAGAACGGCCTCCTCGGTGATCGTCGCCCCGACCTGGTCCCGCATAGCTTGGGTCGCGAGGTGATCGGCGCTTCTGTTCCAATCCCGTTTTACGTGCAATAGCTCGTGTTGGGATAGTCTTTCAGCGCCTTCATCACCCGATCATTCAGAAACTTCAGCCGTGGTACCTTACAGTCTATCTCCCCGGTGATCTGCCTTATCACTAGGTTGGAGTCACCACATATGATGATCCGACCTTTCTTTTGTGATGACAGCAGATCAAGACATAGAAGGAGTCCCCGATATTCCGCCTCGTTGATCGTTATGTCAGGCGTGAAATCGGCGGCGGCTGCTACTATAGACCATTGTGGTAACTTCCACAGTATGGCACTATAGGAGCCGACCTTCTTCTTCACGCTAGCTGATCCTTCGAAACTCAAGACCAGGAGTTCCTCATCCCGATCGACGATCGGTGGCGGCAGCGAGATTGACTGTCGAGGTTGCTTCCTTGGGGCAATCGCCATCGGAGCTTCATCCACTTCAGACCGAGGGGTGATACTGGCAGCCAATGTGCCTAATATCTCCTCCCTTCCCTTGGTGCACTTGACGACCTCGAGGGACCACTGTGACAAGATCGCTGGCCATCTGCCGAGCCGACCGTCCATCCCATTGGCTGATAACAGCCAGGCCAATGTCGACTTTCTCGAAAGAACCTTTACAGATCGGCCGACCAGCAGGTTATAGCACACATCCAAAATCCGTAGTAAAGCCAAAACTTCCTTTTCGACGATTCCATAGTTGAATTCGTTCGGCTTCAACGTCCGGCTCGTAAAAGTGACTCGGTGGTACACTCCATCATGTTCTTGCACTAGAGTGGACGAAATGGCCCACTTACTAGCATACACAATGACGATCGGCATTTTTTCCGGATCGAAATGACTGAGAATCGGTGCCGTCGCCATCTTGGCCTCCAGCATACCGAAAGCAACCTGTGCACGCTTCATGTGGTCATCTGTCTCCACCGGCGGAAAATCTGCAGGCAGATCGGAGTCGCAGCCTTCTCGTAAACTTGCCCGATCTCCTTCGCGCAACATATGGTAGTCGACTTCCCGGAGCTCGTACAGCACGGCCGCGTAGACCGCTAAGTCTTCAATGAAGCGGCTGTAGTAATTCAGGCTCCCTAGGAAGGACTTCATTGCCTTCAGAGATCTCGGAAATGGAAGGTTGCTCAGTGACTCCAGGTCCTTAGGATTAGCCTCCAGCCCACTGATTGACACTATGTGACCCAAATAGGCGATCTTGGACATGCCCCAAAAACTCTTCACAGCCCTGATCGACAGGTTCCAGTGATCGCACGTCTCCAACAACCGTTCAACTTTCTCGCACAGATCGCTCCATGACGAGGCAGGGATCAGTGTGTCGTCGATGTATGATCGCCTCCCCAGAACGGACGGACTACTTTCCCTATCGGGTTCACCCTCTGTAAATACATCATGGTTTTCGGTGGGGTCCCGATAGGTACTGATCTTGAAGTGTCCATACAGTGCGTTGTCGATCAGCCTCTGGTATATTTGGGGCGCGTTCTTCAAACCGAACGGCATACGGTTCCACTCGAACAGACCGAACGGTGTAACAAATGCGGAAATCTCGCGAGCCCCGATCGGTAATCGAAACCACCCAAAATCCACTTGCCATATCCAGCGAGCAATACCATAGGGTCTTGTCAAGATTTTCCAGCAGATCGATGATCAGCGGTATCGGGTACACAATAAGCTTGGTCAACCGGTTTACCAACCGATAGTCGATGCACAGCCTGATGTCGACTCCGTTCTTCTTGATCACAATCACGATCGGCGAGACCCAAGGCGAGGTCGACGGTTTGATAAGCTTGGTAGCCAACAGTCCTTTAATCAGATCAGACAATTTCTCACGGTACTGTGGCGCCACATTTCGGCATCGCCGGGAGATCGGCTTGGCATCACCAACATCGATGTCACAGATTGCTCAGCGAGCAGCAGGGGGTAAGGCATTGCCTTTCCCGATCAGCAGGTGCTTCTTTTTCCAGATGATATTTTTAAGCTGATCGATCTGGTCGGGACTATTGACATCCCGATCACCCACTTGTAGACCGTCCAAGGTGACTTCGGGCGGATCGGTAGACACTTCAGGGAGGACTTCCATCTGACTCTCCATCTCCTGATGGTACTGATCCCCGCCCTCATGTATGCAAACTTGATCGTATTCTGGGGCAATATCATCCAAACCGTCCTGGTCGGTTGCACACTGCTGTTCCCGATTGGCGGGATGCTTCTCGACGACGTCGATCTGCTTAGGCGCGCCATCGTGGTCCGCCCCATCAATGCCATGTTTCCCTTTCTCTATTCCCGGCTCCGCTGTCGCCTGTTCTTGTGTCGCCACCACGTTGACGAGCCTTGGATCATCTGCTTGGTGGTCCACCGTGTCCGACGACTGCGGTGCCTTTCTTCGAACTAACATCTTCTTTGGGGTTACATAGCTGGGTCGTTTCACCATAGGTGAGGTATCTTCTTCCACCGATCCATCATCGCTGATCAGATCGGTGGTCGCATGGTATGCCAAGTTCTGCCACTCAACATACCGTCTCGATCCGATCGAGACGAACCCCATCTTTCTTGGCACTTTCCCTTCCGCCAGCCACATGCCAACAATAGTATTGTTGTAGAGTGTAAGCGGCTTGTCACTGATATTAGTGACTCGAAGAAAATCATATCGGCCGTCGATCTTCACAAAGGTCGACACCCACCGATCGCCCCTGGTCACCCATAACTTCCTTGATCGAAATCTTTGTCGACCGGGGTATCAGCGGATTGGCCTACTGGAATGGTGACATCTTGGTCCCACCTGACCAGATCGGTGTGCGATCCGTATAGGGGCCGCCGACCAGATAACTGGATCTGGACCTCATCCGGGAGTGTAAGCACTCCATGAGACAGATCAAGGCAAATACCTGCCGGAACCATGCAATCCATACATAACAGGGCATCCTGACCGGCCAGCTTGCCAACCCAAGCGCTGAATAAGTAGACCAACGAACCCGATAGGGTGATCTTCACGCGCGTCCATCCTTCGGTCATGTAAGAATTTTCCCCAATTCCAACGCATTCTTGTATCTGGGTATCGTCTATACGACATCCGACCTTACGAGCAAAGGCGGAGTCTATAATCGAGACTTCGGCCCCAGAGTCGAACAACATCGTTGCCTTATGGTTATTAATCTTACCACAGGCTTTCGCCTTCTTAAACTATTTGTCGGGTGCATGATACTTCCAGTATCCGCGAGACTCCCCAGGCAGCAGATTCAACTGCATGACCATCTTCGATCGGGAATATTCATCGGTCGTGAGATTGTAGACCGGATGATCCCGATCGACGCAATTGAGAACAGAACATGTATTGTCGGTTTTATTCTCCTTGCCTACATATGCATTGATGCCAAACCTAGGCCGCTCGGCTCGATCCAGATTCCAAACTGGAGAGCGTTCTAGTTTAACATATTTTCCACGTCAGGTGGAAGCATCCCCGCGTGCTTACCCGGCACATACCACTTGCGCATCAGATTGAAAAACTCTTCAATCTTGCACTGGCCGGCCTCGTGGATCTCTCCACTTGACTTGCACACGAAGAGGCATTGATCGGTGGGGTGGCCGCGTCTTTCGCACTTCTTGCATGTTAACTTCTTCCAGCAGTCCCCACCGTCATGCTTGCTCGACCCGCAGTGAGAACACTTCTTGCGGTCGGTCCGGGTCGGACTTGTTTCCACTCCTGTCCTTCAGATCTGCCTGGTTAGACGTCGATCTGGTTCTTGGGGCAGGTTCCGTGATGAAAACGTGGCGACACTGGTCCTCATCCGAATCCCGAATGGACAGGCCGCTACTTTCCTCTTCCGACCCGGTGCTGTCTTCCGTCACAGTCGCCTTGACAGCACGGGCCGATCTGGTTAAGGGCCTCTTCACAGGGTCGGTCTGGGTCTTCGATCTGTAGCGACCCGATCCAACGGCGACCTTCGCCCTCATACTGCGCGAGTGTTGCATCGTCTGCAGCGTCTGCAACGTCTGCTACACTTCCGTCACATCCTTTAGGCGCAGCAGAGTGAGCTGATCTGCCAGCTTGGTCATCCAGGGTCTAATATAGTGACCACGTGCTCCATAGCGGCACCGGTCGGCGGGCTGCCTTACTTGATTACTATTCCGGCGCGAATTGCGGCCACTTTCAGGCGGTGCAAATACTCGATCGGCGTCTCGTCGCCCCGCTTCTGCATATGGTGATACTTGCGGGCGGTAGAAAATCCGGAGTTGCAGTACTGCCCCTCAAATTCTGAACATAGCATATCCCAGTCAGATCGGACATCCCGACCCAACTGTAGGATCCAGTTCGCAGCCGTTCCTTTCAGCAGATCCCTGAAGAACAGAAACCGTTCATTTTTTGGTGTCTGATCCCGTAACAAAGCAGACTTGACCCGACCAAACTACGACCTGGCTTGCTCTTCGTCGGCGTCCTTGCCAGTAAAGTCCTTGAGATCCGTAGTCGCGGCCGTACGAATACGTGGGATCGCGGCAGATCCAAGATCAAATGCGGTAGTAGAGGCTAGGTTAGCCTTACGCGTTCTGCCCGCCCCTGCACCGTCTGACCCATAGTGGTCATCCGGATTCTCGACCGACTCCATGTCGTAATCGCTATTCTTGCTTGATCGGCGCGCTCGGGCTGGCTACGGCTTGCGTCTTCCTTTGCCAACTGGTTTACCACTTCGGATAGCCTTATCCGCTGATACCACTGACTCCATATCCACATCCCAGCAAATATTGACATTTTGCCGGGCAGATCGGTCCTGGGCATGCGGGCGCGGAGGCTCGGGGCTCGGTATCGATCTCCCAGGAAACGCTCCATCATTGCTTCAAACATGGCTTGGACGTTATCTTGGGTCATGGGCAACGTATTGGTGTCCTTCTTCGAGGTACTGAAGCCTGTGGGGGCTCCTGGGGCCCCGACTGGCATGCAGCCCCATGCTGCCGCACGTCCTTTTTATGCTCCCATGGGGGGTATGATCCACCCCCATGGTCATCCGCTCAACAACGACCTCCAGATCCGATGAGTTATTAGAGGCATGTGGAGACTGATACAACGACTTATCGTCGGAGCACATATCGTCGTATACTGCCGTGGTCTCAGCGACCTTCAATGCCGCGGTGGGAGTTGGGCGGCGGACCGCCCCCACCAACGGCACCAAATGGTCATGGAAGGTTGATATCGACATCTCCAGCCTCCAAGTATCCAGATCGAAGCGTTTCTGCACGTTGGCGAGGTTTCGCACTTTCATGCCGACCTCGGCCAACATCGCCAGCAGGTTTTTCACCAATAGCAACGGCCGATCGATTTGGATCGGTTTGGTGGTGGGTCCGAGAAGGCGATCGGGGATATGGGGATCTATAATTCGCATGACCTGGTCTTCGCGAATAAATCGCTTCAACTCGTGGATGTAGTACATCCTGGTCAGGTCTTCTTCTTTGACGACCCCATCCCCGACCTGCGACTTCTCTTCCAAGTAGTCTTCCTCGGACGGCATTTTGAGCATCTTCTTGGGAACCTTGGGAGGGTGGGCTGGATCGTCCCGATCCGCTTCCAAGTTGATTACACTTTTATTTTATTTTCGTCAAAATATTCATTCAAATGCATAGTATCAGGACAAAAGTCCTGATCCTTTCCGGAACTATAGCAAGACCTGCTATAGTCCCGATCGGCTCCGGTGGGAGCCTTATGGGGAGGAAAAAAATTATTAATCCCGATCTGGTCCTCCACCCGGCCAGACCGGATCGCCATCTTTATCAGCAACGAAGACGTAAGGTGATAGCCTTTCCTTACTCCCTCTCTTGAACGATTCCAAATTTAAATCTTCAAATTCAATCTTTGATGACACCTCGCGGTGTTATCCACGATCACCAAGTGATCCGGGCACGCGCACCATTGTGGTGGAGTCAAGTTCAAAATCGGACACCGTATTGTCGAGAACCTGACCACCATTGTGCCCGGCCTTCCAACTTACGGGGGGGGGGTACCCCGCGAACCTTCTTCTTCGATCCGATCGGATCGTACGCTGATGGCAGACGACCGATCATCGACACAGGACGCCCGGTCCGATTTATTCTTCATCTCACCTTGTGTACCCGATGAATTGGGCTGGTAACACACTCGGTGGATCGGTGCTGGTAATTGACTTGTGGTCTAAATGTGGTAGACCGTGCAGGGTGGTGTACCCCGGGCGGAACTCTTCACCCTGGACCAGTTATATTCGAATTTAGTATGCTCCAAAGGGCAGATCGCTCAAACGATCGTAGAGCCCAACCAATACGAGAACAAAACTCCAATAATCCAATAGTCCAGAAGGGAGATCCAAATGAGAACGTGATATACTACACGAACGATATATCCATGTAATAATCCGAAAGAAGTAATAGCACGTTCCAAACGTGCGCAACTTAAACTTGAGAGGTCGACCAAAGTGCACTCCTTCGAGGGACTTCCGGCAGTCCAAGTGCGTCTGTGACGCGTCCCGGCCGGGTATATTGAGCTGGAGGGTATTATTCGACCCTCCGCTCCCAAAACACTCTGCGGCGTGCAGAGGTGCAAAGCGAAACGACCCCCGTTTGAATTAGAGGTCCAACAATTAAGTCGTAAAGCCAAAAACGCTCTTCTTAGACGAAGCCAAAACCAAAACATTTTCCCAACAGGCAAAACCAAAAACTAAACTACCTACCCCCTATAGTCCCCAATATGTACCAAACATGGAAATATGTAGTACACGCAATCTCATGTGACTTACCCAAATCCGTGTTCTTGACACCCCTTGCACATGACCGGCTTAAAAGCCTCCTGGATTTCCACCAATCAGATCGCCGATAGGCCGATTGGTATGCTTCTAACCGGAAAAGACCAAAATTCATGGGTCCGCTTCGCCACATATGTGCCGGGTAAGCACGCGGGGATGCTTCCACCTGACGTGGAAAAGATGTTAAACTAGAACGCTCGCCAGTTTGGAATCTGGATCGAGCCGAGCGGCCTACGTTTGGCATCAATGCATATGTAGGCAAGGAGAATAAAACCGACAATACATGTTCTGTTCTCAATTGCGTCGATCGGGATCACCCGGTCTACAATTTCGTATCATCTTGTTGCCTCCGTACAGGTTTTGCACCCTTAGGACCTCGTGAGGTATCGCTTTGTACGATCTTGTGTTGATTTGTCATTACATTGTCGTGTTTAATGTTAGATGTACAGTTTTTTTTCACCTTTTAGACCGTAATAGGTATCTCTTGGTATCATCTCCACACCACATCATCAAGTCATTGAGCCCGTATGGCCTCACTTTCTATATCATTTTCATTATTTAGCTATATATCTCCATTCAACATAGCTAGGCACGTAATTTACCCACAAATTCCAACATCTTCCAATTGTGTTCGAACATGCTTCTTTCTTTTATATTTTTTTTGTTTGTCTTATCTGATTCTCCCCAATACAACCAACTCGGGTACGCATTCTACTCATCACAACCAACATGGGTCCGTGATAGGGATGTGCTACATCTTCTGGGGCTTCTTTTTCTTGTTTGCTTCGACTTCTTGTTATCTTCTTTTTATCTCTTCCGTCGTCTTTCCTCTTCACCATTCTTCTCTGCTGAGGCGTCTACATTTCCCCTTCAGTGATGTCCTCTTCTGCCGTCTGGGCTGCGTAATGCCGATTCTCCCAATCTAGCTGTGCATAAAGCTCATACAAGAGTATGGTACACGAAAGATTGTCTTCGGGCTCCCACGTCATCTCATCGGTATTCTTCCACTTGATAAGGTACTCTTTCATCCGACGCCCGTTTCTTGTCAGATGTTTCACTCGACAATCTACTATGCGCTCCACTTCCCATTCATCGTCTCTGCCAGGTTCATACCAGGAATCTTCCGGAAGTAATGCTTCATCTAACTCCAATGCATCCTTGGTCTGAATATTTTCACGGGGCCTTCTCATTTTGTTGGTGTAGGGCTTCAGCCTAGCAATATGTAATAGTGGGAATATCCGACTCTCAGTTGTTGGTATCACCAACCGATACACCATATAGTTCACCCGTTCATCCACCACATATGGGCCATGCTATAAGTGAGCCAACTTTCTTACTAACCCTGGCTTGACCAAATCATGATACAGCCAGACTAACTCTCCAGGGCGGTAAGCGGTTTTTTGTAGTCGAACATAATTTCGATTTAACTCTCTCGTTATGACGTTGGGCTCTCTCTTTATCCACTTGCTCTCGAATGATGTCTGCCTGCGCTTGAGCTTCCATGTTTTTTTATTCACGGCTAATCTCCAATCTAGTGCATCTTTTCCATGACAGACTGATCTTTCGGTGGTACCATCGCCTCCATCGTAGTTCGAGGTTCCCATCTATGTACCAAGTAGAACGGAGTTTGATGATGTTGTAGATCCACCGAGGTTCTTAACGCAAACTCCAATGGCGCAACAAATTCATCCCAATCTCTTTGTTATGGATCCGTTATATAGCAATTTATTGCCTTGATCACTGTTTGCACCAATCTCTCCTGTTTACCGTTGGCCTGTGACCGATATGCCAATGTAGGTCTCTGTTTCTGCTTCAACATTCGATTATACCTCCTAAATACCGAACTCATAAACCTGGGATCTCGATCATGTCTCAGCATTTCTTGCGCTCCAAATCTCTTGTAAACTCCCATCATATACGCTTCTACCACATCCTGGGCAGTAGTGGTGCTCATTGGAATAAGGATCACATATCCGGAAAACAAACAGATAAAGCAATAGTGCTTCATGACCCATAGTGGTCTGCGGCAGCGGTAATGCAAAATTCATAGCCAAAATATGAAAAGGTCTTGAAGCCACAATATTGCCGCTAGTGCGCACCTGGTATTTTGGCTTTCCTTTAGCCGTGGCACAATCTTCACACGCTGCAGCATATTTTCAATATGGGCATACATACCTCTCCAATAATACTTGGACTTCAACCGCGCATATACTTTTCCAACCCCTTGATGTGCCCCACTACCAATCTCAACATGGTAGGCATGTAACACATCTTCTTGTAATATGGTTGGTACTACCAATCGCAAAACTTGATCTCCAGTTCCACTTCATGTGCAAGCGATATAATAAAGAATATTTTCACTGTCCAGTACATACATCATCGCGTGTCGAGCTACCCTTTTCCATTCTCTGGCGGATTTTATCTTGTCATCTTCTCCTTTCAGATATATCTATAACCTTGCCACACCAATCGTCATCATTCTGAGCCGATGCCATTCGCTCAATTCTAATGACTGGCGCCGTTTCATAAGGGTCCTCTACTGCACCTTTTTGGACTTGTTTCGATCCAACGGTACCGTCCTCTACAGGGTGCATCTCATCTTCTATTTCCGCCCCTTGTTCCTTGGTCTCACTTCCTTGGTGTTGATGATGTCCTTTCTTCGGTTTACTCATGCTTCGAGTGATTACAAATACTTGTGCTGATCGATATCCACCATCCTCCCAAACAGTGACTTCAATGGTATCCACTTGTGCCTCATTACTTGGATTACTTCTGAAGTCGTCGAAAGATTTGGCAATCGCCTCCGGGGAGTCCTCACTCTTATCCCTTTCTCGAGGACTATCTGCATTTGCATATAACAACTCTGGTAATATATTCAACATTTTCAGATCCATCATTTGTTGATCACTTGTAATCTTCCCTGATCGCTGTTCTTTCATGGCTCACTGTGCAAGGAAATCTGCTGCTTGGTTATACTTGCGTGCCACATGCACTAAACTAATCGGCTCGAAAGTTTCAACCAGCGAGTGCACTCTGTTTAGCCAGACCAATAACGAAGCTTGGTTACAGCGTAAATCTCCATTAAATTGTCCGATCACCAATCTCGAATCCCCACTCACTATTGACCGTTTTATATGATGTACTTGCGCAAGTTGTAATGCACCGATCAACCCATGATATTCACTGTCGTTCACAGTGAGGTTATCCTGAATTCCATATTCAGCCGCTATCACCTCCCAGGTGGGTAACTCCCATATTATCATGCCAAAAGTGCCTTTAGGATCATTTTTCATCCGTACTGCACCATCAAATGACAATACATATCCAGTACTTTGGCGAAGCAAACCTGGCATTGGTCTAGTAGTTGGCGTATCCTTCAGTGTCTTTAGTGGAGCGATATCCTCTAATACTTCATTCATTTATTTCTATAGGCACTATCGATGTGGCCAATAATGCGGGTAGACCAACACCTTCATGGTTCATTCTTATGATCTCTAACGACCATGGGGATAACATTACCGCCCATTGAACTCCTCTTCCAGTTAAACTTTTAGATGTGAATAGCCATCACATCGTGGAGTACCTTGCGTATACTGTTATATGTTGTCCAAACAAAATATGACTAGCGTCCTGTAACGTCTTCAGCAAAGCTAGCACCTCCTGTTCAGCTCCTGTATATCGGGTCTCCGCATCCTTGAACACTTTACTGACATATCTTACCGGATTCAAGATCCCATCGTGCTCTTGAAACACTGTAGCTCCAAATGCCCACGTATTGGTGTATAAAATTACACTTAGTGGTTTGGCACGCTCAATATGTCGTAGCAACGGTGCATGAACAAACCGTGGCTTCAACAATGCAAAAGACTTCTCATAATGTTCCAATTGAGTACCGTCCCTTAACTGCAGGTCCGTTAATTCATACAGTGAGGCCACTAACGTTGCGAAATTGTCGATAAACCTTAGATAGTATATGACTGCCCGTGAATCTCTGAACCCCCTTTAATGTCCGTGGAAATGCCATCTTGATAATTGACTCTAAATTTCGCGGGGACGCTTTGATTCCTTTTGCAGATATGCGATGACTCAGGAACTCCACACTGCGCTTCCCAAGTGCACTCTTGGGTAAGCTTATAGTGATTCTCCAATACTTGAACGACTCCGAAAGGTTCCCAAGCATTAAACACAGTGTATCCCAATTAATTGCCCCGAACGTAATGTCATCAATGTATGAGCGCCTCCCAATGATAGGTCGCTCCTCACTTTCCACCACTTGACCATTATGAAATACATCTCGTGACAGGGGTACGTCCGTCTCCAAAACATATGTGACATCATCATCGATATCCATAGTAGTATCATCGTTCGTGATCTTGCACATCAACCCCATCTGTTGTGAGCGTCGGACCATTGTCCACAAGGCATTGTCCACTATGCGCTGATATATTTGCGGCGCATTCTTTAATCCTTGTGGCATTCGGAGCCATTCAAATTGTCCTAGCGGACAAATGAAAGCGGTAATTAACCGAGTCCTTTTAGTCATAGGTATAGCCCAATACCCACTCGCGTTATCCATTGAACATAGACACTTAATCCCTTCAAAGTTATCCAACAAATCATCTATCAGAGGCCTGGCATACACCATCAGTCTCGTCTTTTGGTTCACAGCTTGATAATCAATGCACAATCGTATGTATGTTTTATTTTTCTTTAACACGATCACGATTGGTGATGCCCAATCTGACTCCGAATACTTAATTAATCCTGCTTGCAACAAGCCTCGTATCAACTCGTACAACTTTGGTAGGAGGTGGGCTGGTACCTTGCGCGCTTTCTTGGCTATAGGCGAATTGTCTCCAACACCTACATCACATACCGCACCCTTGGCCGGTGGCGGTAGCGCATTACCAGAGCTTATGAATTGTAGCCGGGTGCGTACACGCACGGTGCGGATAGCGAACAGAGGAAGACTTTCCTTTAAGCGGCGTTCGCCGCTACTTAGCCGATACGCCCTTATAAAAGGGCTTAGTAGGAGAGAGCTCTCCTACTCGGGGCCAAGATTCCCGGGGTGGTTTACAGATAGCTTTCGCTAACCCCTTGTAACAAGGCTTCCCTTATAAAGGGAGGTAGCGTAAGGGAGAACTCCCTTGTGCTACAATATTCACCGCGCGCGCGACCGGGCGTGGTCGTGCGCCTAGCTCCACTAATGCCTTAACGACAAGGAGCTCCGCTAATGCCTTAACGGAAAGGAGCTCCGCTAATGCCTTAACGGCAAGGCTCCCTTACTAAGGGTGTAGGTAAAGGTAGGGCTCCCTCTTACCTACGGCACTCACTGCGCGCGCGACCGGGCGTGGTCGCGCGCCTGCACTTTAGAGTGAAATGTAAACTGAATATATTTAATATGTTGTGGTGAAGTGACTGGAATTTACGGTTGAATGTATACGACAAGTATTCATCGGTCGCATACTATTGGATGGTTTTGGCCAATCACGTAACATTTGACCGTCCACGACATCATCGTCCACGACGTGATCGTTTACGACACGACCGTTCACGACAGTAAATCCCAGAGTGTGATTGGTCTAAAGGTGTCAGGCTAACTTAATGACATACTAGTCTTAAAGGAGTTAACGCTTGGAGAACCATCGAGGGTTGCAATCGGAACGGCAGAAGATGAATAACGAAGACATGATACACACATTGTTGAGTCTAAAAGAGTCGGGAGGCCCAGCCAGTGGAAGATAACACAACGGGGAAGAAGTCTGCATCTCAGGGACTATCCCTCGTAGTATGGCCGGACTACAACCTGTGACTGAACGAAATTCTGCACATACACACCCTTCTGAATGGACCAACCATAAGAAGGAGTAGTTGCTACGCATACAATGTGGGAGTAAGAATCGGAAGAAGTCAGTCTCCGAGATAAGCAACTTATACAATCAGCGGTGTCAAAAATAAGGATGGACCAAGAGAACAGAAGATAGTGATAGTGTTGAGATTATGCTAAGGCGATTGGGATCTAAACGGAAAAAGGATAATGAGTGGACTGAGGAGGAGATGAAGTGGTTGACAGAGCTAATAGAACAAAAAGCCACCACCACTCATATCGCTGAGCTGTATCCGGTGCAATTCCCACAAGCTAAGAAGATGCGCACCAGAACATCTATACAAAATAAGATACAAGCCTTGCGCCTACGCCAGAAGGATATGGGAAAATCCCGGATACTATTGGATGGGGATGATAATCAACGTGAAGAAAGAAAAAGTAGCAGGAGATGGACCTCACAAGAGGATCTTATATTGAAAGAGGCGATCGAACGTGGAGAAATGGGTGTGAACTTAATTTCTAAGAAGTTACATGACACATTAAGCACGGGCAGACTCAAGTACACACCGAGAACATATGCAGGAATCAAACAAATACTCCATCGATTAAAACGTAGGGTACAGAGCGTCGAGCATGCCGTTACAAGACCAGGTCCACAGTCGGAACAAGAAATCTCTACGAACGTCGAGGAAGAGCAACGTATCGCGGATGATGAGATACCAGGGAGCCCGAATCCATCATCAGGAGAAGAAGGAGAGTCAGAAAGTGCGCAAGATGTTGTGTTGACTCAACTTGAATTACAGAGGATGGGTGCTGAAGATGTCAATACGTGTAAAGATGTGGAGCTTTCAGACGCAGTACAAGAAGCAGAAGAGACCAATTCCAGTGCAATCGCCGAACAGCAAGAAATGGTGGACGAAAACACATTGGAATCAGCACTGAGTGAGAGACGAATTGACAGCACCTTAAACGATGATGTAGAATCAAAGCGAGACAAATCCACGAACATACATCCTATAGAGTCGACAAAGGTCCAAATGCAAGTCTTAGTGGAGACGATGCGGAAGAGACCGAGACCAAAGAGGATGAGCTTCCGTGTAGACGAGATTTCGGTGTGCCAGAGGAGGAGAATAAATGCGCCTCGGAAGGCATAGACTTTCCTACAAACACTGTGCACACCTATGAGGAGATGTGTAGAGAAAATCCGCACAATCTTATTCCGACGTCATCAGAAGTGGAAGGGGAATCAGACATGGTGGAAGAGTTGGTGTTGAATCAACGTGAACGACAAAGAATGTCAGCTGAGGATATCAATGTACGCGGAACTGTGGAGATCGGAGAGGGTACATTGCAAGCAATAGAAAAGACAAACTCCGGTGAAACCTGCAAAGGTCAGAGGTCGGGGGATGATAAAATAGTGGTACCAGTGCGAAACGAAGAACGACGTGACAACACTCTAACCGATGATGGAGAGTCAAAACGAATCATCCCCACAGCCATAGATTTAACAGAGTCGGCGGAAGACTCAAATTCAAGTCTTTGTGAAGGTAATGAAGAAAAACTAGTAACTACCGGAGATGAGTTACCAAATAGACAGGACCTCAGTGGACCAGAAGAGGCGAGTAATTGCGTTTCCGAAGAGATAACTCCCACTACAAGCACAGTACAGAACTATGATGAGGTGTGTGGAGAGGTGCTGAATAACCTTACTCCGATGACTGACACAAACACAGAAGCGTTCAAGACGGTTATGCAGAGGAAATAAGAATATAGAAGTTATACGTTTAAGGAAGGGCCACTCACAGCAGAGTGTCGAGAGTTGGCGTGGCATAGTATATGTAAGCAAGGATCAACGGCAAGGCAAGTAATAACGCATATGTCGGACATGGAAAAGAATGGTGCAGGAAGTCGAAAAAAGCACTGTCAGTCCGGGAACTATCATTAGTGAGAGACGATCACTGGAGTTACACAAAGAAATTGGTATGAGACGACAAATCAAATCCATCTCCCCGGAGGATGTAAGAAACGTATTGTTTGCTGTCACGTTATTACTACGAGATTTAGCGTCTCTAGTGGTTTTCCTACGCGAATGTTGGGGCGGTGGTTATGGACCTTGCAGGGATGACTTGTGTAGTCTAACATATGATGTGACAATACCACAATTTCAATACCAAGGAAGTTGCAGACATTGGTTATATGCAAAATATCGGGAGGTGTATGTGGACGATTTCACATCAGTAAGTGATTACCTCCTTACTATGTGTCTAGTGACACATCTAGATGCATATTGGGCCACTAACCCTGAGCAATACGACTGGATAGCGGA
Source organism: Peronosclerospora sorghi (assembly GCA_026184515.1). Lineage (NCBI taxonomy): Eukaryota > Oomycota > Peronosporomycetes > Peronosporales > Peronosporaceae > Peronosclerospora > Peronosclerospora sorghi. The sequence goes on along the minus strand of CM047592.1, from coordinate 7,500,457 downwards.
TGATGTTGATGCAACCATCAAGCTTCAGGTGTTATCATACGGCATTGGGCAATGTTTAGCCAAACGATGGAATACTTACACCAATGATAATGGCACAACTCATTTTATGCCATTAATGAGAGGGGTAATGTACCTGCACATAGCCGGAAATGATATACATGAACATGTAAATACGAGTACAGAAGATTTACAACGATGGGATTATGGACAGATATGCGTTCCACAAGGAAGAAACCTGGAATTTTTAGGTTGGGGGATAATATGTTCTGTAGGATTCAGACATATTATTCTAACCACAGCCCCAGGAGGACGTATTCACAAGAACATACATAAATACGATGGATACCCAAGGTCAATATTATGAACTACGTCCGAAGATTCGGAGTGATAGATAGGCTGACCAGAGGTTCACCGCCAGAAATTTTGGAACTAATAATTCGACGGGAAACTGTTCAATCGCTGAGGAGTTCATCAGTAATGGCTGATACAGAGCAGACACCAGTATACAAGACATTTCAGCGCAGCCTGGACAGGGATCAAATGGAAGTGATCCGTGCAGCAATAGAGACGAAAGGGATAGTGTTGGCTCGTGGCCCTTATGGATGTGGGAAGACATCCACAATTACTGCTGTTGTGCTGTCTTTATTGGCAATTTTCCCTTCATATCGGATTGCTATCGTGTCCGAAACCAATGCAGCTATTGATGAAGATCTAAAAAGGTTGATGGATTCAAAGCAGTTGGACGATCGAGATATAGTTCGGCTGGGAGAAATAAAGAGCACTATGTTAGCGCCAGATGCTGAGAAGTATCGACGAAGGTTCCTTTCGGAGATATTACGACGAGAGCGACAATCATTGGAAGGATATGTGAATCGGAAAGAGATAGCTCCCAGATTGAAGTTAAAAGAGAAAGACACATTGGATGGAGCACGTGTGATTGTTGCTACTTTGGCTCAATTGGGGCGACCAGATCTCTCGAACTTGCTCTATGACGTGTTTATCAATGATGAAGGTGCACAAACAGCAGAAGTGACATTATTGCAAGCTATTAGACCGTGGATAAAAGTGATTATCGCTGTGGGAGACCCGTACCAGCTGTTTGCATACTCTCCTATGGATGAAAGAATAAAGCATCGATTCCGTGATGGCGTACGTCGTCATAATATTACGTGGGGGTTGATACATTCAATGGAACATTATCGAGCGATGAGGAAGATATCACCTGCATTCCCTGGAGTTACTATGACAGCAGAATTTAGGAGCCATCCTATGATCACGAGATTGTTGCAAAAATTTTACCCATACACTATTTGAGATCGAGCCTATAAGTCACAAGATTATCTGGCCCCAATGCATCTGAAGCATATGGAAACACTTAATTGGGCAAAGCCGGATGACAGCTACCCTTCTCGGGTGAAGAAAATGTTGGGGAGACATCGTGTCGTGTGGGTTAGCTCTCAAGAATGGGTTGAAGAACGCGAGCGCACCATGTATAAGCATAGAAACGTTATTGAATTGGCAATAGTGGTGCATGTATTGGACGAAGTATGGTCGGTTTTACGGGCTGAAGCACGGAGATTGGGTACCGTTATACAAAAGTCAGTTTTGATAATATCCCCATATCAAGACCAAGTCTCAGCCATGAGGACAGAGTTGCGGTATTTAAATGGAGTGTATGCAGACCATCTAGATATCGAAGTAGCTACTACCGACTCTAGTCAAGGTCGAAAAGCAGAGATTACTATTGTTATCATGGTGCGTTCACATACTATCGGGTTTATGAAAGGAAACCCCTCGAGATCGTTGGTATCACTCAGCAGATCACGTGATTACCTATTCATTGTGGCTGCGCGATATGTATTCGAGCAAGATGTCGATTGGGATCGGATGATGGAAGTGTGTGAAAGATATGATGTTCCTTGTTTTGTGTCCACTATGACGGACATTGAAGCGCGTCAATATTTGAAGTGGAGGTAATGAAATGGCGGTACAGACAAGCGATATAAATGGGTTGCTTTCTTTTGCTCGCTGGCGCTGAAACTGCGCAAGGGGCGGTTGTGGTGAAGTGACTGGAATTTACGGTTGAATGTATATGACAAGTATGCATCGGTCGCATACGATTGGATGGTTTTGGCCAATCACGTGATATTCAATGGTCCACGACATCATGGTCCACGACATCATGGTCCACGACATCATGGTCCACGACAAGCGTGGATAAGTACGCAGGATATGGTCGCATATGATTGGATGGTTTTGACCAATCACGTGATATTTAACGGTCCATAAAATCATGGTCCACCACATCATGGTCCACGACAAGCCTGGATAAGTACGCAGGCCTCGATATGTACGCAGATCTGGATAATATCGAAGCCAGTGCTAAAGTAACCAAGAAGTAACAAGGTGAACAGATACTGGAGGTAGATATAGGATTTCTTAATACTTTTAATATAATCAAATTTCCCCCTTTACGAGCAGTCGCCACACCAACCAAAAGAAACCTTTTCCAATCCTATACAAAAACTAAGTACAACCCGAGGACACCTTTAAGTGAACGCGTGTTACAGCGTAATAAAGATCCTCTGCGGCTATCTAAGTTGAGGGACAGCGTGAGTGTTACCAGGAAAGTGTCCATTTTCAGTGACTTTGTATTAAGGTTCGGACGTAAGTACTAAGAACCTGGGAAGTTTAAGCAAGAGAAGTGTATTGTATCGCTTCCTTGTGTTGTTTTTGAGTGGAAACCTCGAAAATTTAAGTTCCTTCACGACAATGTAATTAGCCTAAATTAATTTAAACTAATATAAACTATATTTAATACTAAGTAGAATATTCCTAATTTGTACCTAGCTAAAATGTAGTGTACACACCTGCGTACGGACACGTGGATGGCTGACACTCCACCACACCAAGGGCCCCTGCCCTGATTGGTTAATATAACCAAAGGTTCAAAACCTTTCAAACCGGCCAATACTGACCTCAACCGTGGTGTACTCATGTACACCAACACTAAATGTAACCCGAATGTAACCCCGTTACATGAATCCATCGGCATACTTGTATAACAATGACCGTAACTGGTCTTCTTGCTCCTTGGTGGTGATCCCTGGCTCTCCTATATCCGCGTGAGCCATATCAGGTGACGTTATGGGATCTTGCTCCACTTCAGGAATAAGAGCCAACTGTTCTTCCATAGATTCAACCGACATCTCCACCCCTTCATGCTGGTAGACAGACCTCCCTTTCCAATTTTGTCTGATCTACCTTCAATGGGTCTATAGCATCCATCACATATACAGCGGGGGGGGGTTATCCCCAACCGTCTGTACCGCATGTACACTGGTCCAATTAATCGTCATACCAGCACTCCCCATAATTCGTTCATATAATTGCCTGTATTCTTCGGAAACTCGATCTTCTTGAGTCATTAACGGTAGCGGATTTTCGTTGGGAATCTGACAACTTTGGTCCTTCATATTCAGAATTACCCCCGCATTCACCAAGAAATCTGTTCCAAGTATCGCTAAAGGTTGCGAGTCAATGTTGGCTACCCACATCTCACAGTTAAAAATAACAGATGGGCCCATCCGAACCTTGACAGTGGCCAAACCAATTGCGCCAATGGTACTTTCTGTCACGCCACAACTAGCCGGGGTGCCAAACATCCGGACTGGTATTTGTAACATCTTCGCCACATTGATATGCAATACTGAAATGTTCGCGCCAGAATCTAACATTAACGGCAATTCCAAATTGTCAATTGCTCCTTTCACATATACTTGCGTTGCCGGCTGCGTTGTCTTGGGCAACTGTTGCCACCCTTCTCGTTCTCCCTCTCTTTGATCCACCAACGTGACATAAGCCGAGACATCTGTTGCTTCGTTAGTCGCTCACGTATTCTTTTTCCCTTCTTCTTTTTCTTCAAATGTAACTTGTTTCTTCGTTTTTTCTTGTAATTTCTTCTTTTCTTGATTCTCGTCCATAGTGAGTGATCTTTCCATGCAAAATGTATCGTTTTTCTTGGTTTCTTTTACACCTAAGGGTTAACGCGGTGTTGCTTTCACATTGCTCGACATTGCCCCCCCTTTTTCTCTCGACGTGGTTGCAACGCACTGTGGGGTTAGGCATTTAACTGTGCGGCCACTTCGTCCTTGGTTAGTTCCCCGGACTTCAACTTACTACGCATCTCGGCCATCTCCTCGATGAACTTCCGACAATACTTCACATCATGACCGACTGTTTTACAATGCTCACGCGTCTGCAATTTCCAACATTTGTCTTTATCGCGTCCTCTCCGATTGAAATGTTCACACACCACGCCCACATCATTATTATTAGGCGCACTCGTTCGTGCACCTCTGTCTTCATAATTAGAGCGTGACCGCTGCATAGTCTGTACTTCTCCGCCCATCACATGTACGCTGGGTTGCACATCTTAATATACCACTTCAGCACCCTTGCGTGCAGTCACTTTCTTTCCAGGCCTTGTCACACGTGCCTCATGCTTCGTTAGCAACCTTTCCAGTTCCTTAATTGTATTGAATGCCATATGCTGATATTGCATTTGTATGACGCGATCATGAATAGTGTCAATGAATTGCTGGATGTGCTCTTCCAACAATGAGGCGCTATAGACATCTCGGAAATCCATTCCAGCTCGTAACGCCGCGGCATTTAGACGATATAGATAGGTAGTTGCCGGCTAGTCTTGTTTCTGGGTCAATTTAGAATACATGACCCGAGGCGACACTTTGTCCACGCAAAACTTTCGTTGAAATAAATCTATTACGGCATCCTAATCATACTTCACCGTATCCGCCAATTGTTCTTACCATCAAGATGCTGTGTTCTTCAAGCTATCCACAAACATCCCGAGCCGTTGATCGTCATCCCAACGTAAAATGTTTGCTGCATGGAATAATCTTATCACCCATGCCCTTGCACTCCCAGCGTCTTGTCTATTTCCGTCAAATGTCTTGATCTCTGTGTTCTGGAAAATGGCTGTGACAGGCTGACCAGATGATGCCCACATATTATGTCTTCCACTCGACATGCCATATCTTGATGCTTTCGGCGGGTTGGGATATGCCCTCTCTTGTAGTGAAGTGGCTGAAGTTTATGGTGAGGTGTATACGGAAAGTATACATAAAGAGTATACGGTGTCGTAGTCGGCCATGAAGTGAGTTTTCGGTATTGAAGCCATGCTGAAGTAACCAAGAAGTAACAGGGTGAACAGATACTGGAGGTAGATATAAGATTTCTTAATACTTTTAATATAATCAAATTTCCCCCCTTACGAGCAGTCGACTTACCAACCAAAGAAATCTTTTCAAACCTATACAAAAACTAAGTACAACCCGAGGACACCTTTAACTGAACGCGTGTTAAATCGTGATAAAGATCCTCTGCGATTACCTAAGTTAAGGGGCAGCGTGAGTGTTACCAGGAAAGTGTCCATTTTCAGTAACTTTGTATTAAGGTTCAGACGTAAGTATCAAGAGCCTGGGAAGTTTAAGCAAGAGAGGTGTATTGTATCGCTTCTTTGTGTTGTTTTTGAGTGGAAACCTCGAAAATTTAAGTTCCTCCACGACAACTGGTGCCGCGACCCGGGACTTCACGTCGACATAATACAATTTCACACACAAAATGGCTTTAGTGTCTACTGAGGGAGAGAAAGAGCTGGTCTTTAAGTTACAGCGCTCTCAGGAGGACCATGAGAAAACATACACTTTCTCTGATGCCTGTTCAAGAATGGCACGGTATCAACGACATGTATTAAAGTTGCCTGGGGACTCACATAGTTGGTTTTCAATATATGAAATCCGCAAGGTGGCAAAAGCTGCCCCTAACTTTAGAGTTAGAGAATACCTTACTTCTTTTGGAGGATTGAAGGAATCAATAGAAACTATAAAAACGCTGCTTCGAAATTGTGGCTACGAATTCGTACGACGGGAAGAATTTGACACTGCATATGACTTCGATCTGGATCGTACCGCAAAAGATATTGGTTTGATGGTGTCACTATTGCTAGCGGAGAACCAGTGGGAAACATCCCTGATGGTGTACCCGAAAGAGGCTACTGACATCAGCCCAACTTACTACATTGTGGCAGAAATCACCCATACACCGGTAAAAGAGTCTAAACCACCGGGCATGCAGGAACTGTGTAATGACGATGAGTTGGAGGACACTGTGGATTGGAGATCAAAAAATGAACGTCGAGTAAGAAAAAAGTTGGAATTTTCCTCGGATGAAGATGAAATCATGTCACCGCCACGACCAACGTCGAAAAAACAGGACCCAGTGGTGACAAATTTAGTCCAGTTTATGCAAGATGGGCATTTAAGTTTGGAGGAGTTGACGAAAATTACCGCATCTCTGTCCGCTAGTCGCACGCCAGATACTACGAGAGGATCGACTAATGAGACACACCGAAAATCGGCAGCTCCGGATAGAGCATACCCCTACCCACCAAAACCATCAAGATATGGCATGTCGAGTGGAAGACATAATATGTGGGCATCATCTGGTCAGCCTGTCACAGCCATTATCCAGAATACAAAAATCAAGGCATTCGACGGTAATAGAAAAGACGCGGGAAGTGCAAGGGAATGGATAACAAGATTTCTCCATGTGACAAACACTTCACGTTGGGATGACGATCAATGGCTGGGGATGTTTGTGGATAGCTTGACGAATACGGCGTCTTGGTGGTATGAGCAGTTAGCGGATACGTGAAGTATGATTGGGATGCAGTGATAGACTTGTTTCAACGGAAGTTTTGCGTGGATAAAATCTCCCCTCGGGTTATGTATTCCAAATTGACACAGAAACAAGACGAGCCGGCAACTACCTATCTATACCGGCTAAATGCCGCGGCGTTACGAGCTGGAATAGATTTCCGAGATGTCTATAGCGCCTCATTGTTGGAAGAGCACATACAGGAATTTTTCGACACCATTCATGATCGCGTATGCGCATGCGACCTCGACATCTTCTTATATCCTGTGGTTTTCAATATGGCCAAGCGTCAGGTTGAGAAAGCCGGGGTGATAGCTGACGACGGCGTCTGGTATCCCGGTCTTCATTGCGACGAGCCGGTCACAAACCTCAAGGACGCTTTGGCCCAGATCGATCGGAAGGAGCCCTGGCGCAATCAGTACCAGAACGATATTGAAGACCATCCGGCGCTGGCTATCGGCCGTCTGTGGGTCGATAGTGATTCTGGATGCAGCAGTTAGCTGACCAGATAACTCGTAATACATGCCATCATTCTTTTCACATTCCTGATCATCCAATCCCTTAATCAAATTCATCACTTTTACCAAACTTGCACCAACACGTTATCATATACAGTTTCCATATACACATCGCCAAAATCATAACCACGTTCGTCATTCCACTACTCCAGTTCATCACAGTTCATCACAGTTCATCACAGTTCATCACAAATTCACAAAATTCCGACCTTACACATATTCACACCGATCGATATACTGATCGGTGCTACTGTGTCTTGGTCTTCGGGGGTCTGCAATCTGCATCACTGCGAAGCGATTCCTACTGACTCGTTCTCGCTCGAACTCTTGTAGCAGTGCTCCACAATATAAATCAAGTTCGTTGATACAATTTTCTTCGTCATGATCCTTTCAGAGGACCAGATATTCTCGGTGGGTGCGACCGATACGGGTCTTCTTGACCGATCGGACATCCAGCACTTTTCCACCCTGAATTCTTCCTCTTCCAATGGACTTTCCCAACTGTCTTCCGGCAGCAGAGATTCGTCAAAATCGAATCTCTCCGCTTCGTCCACCAGACAGGGCATTTTAGGCGGATCGGGGAATTCTCTGACCAGCTTCAGCTTGGACACGCGCACGATCGGAAAAACCTTGTAATCCGTGCCGATCGTGATCAGACGGGCAGCATGCTCACCGATCATCTCTGCTACACGGAAAGGACCGTGCCACATGAGAGCTAACTTCTTCGCATAGACTTCCTTTACCCGTTCGAGGTATAACCATACCCTCGCCCCTGGTTCAATACCATGAGGTCGGACCTGATCTTTATTCCGGTCTGCTCGATCCTGTGTGGCCTGACGCAACTTTTCATTGACGACTTCTTTCGCATGCTGGTAATGCTTCTGGACCTGCATACGCCAACGACGGGCATCGCGATCGCGGGTCCGAGTGCAGCCGATCGGTATCGCCGCTTCAAGTGTCGATCGAGGGTCCCATCCATACGCCAGATAAAAAGGCGTTTCTCCTCGGACCCGATCGGTTGAAGAGTTGAGTGCAAATACCAGTCTTTCTGCATACTCGTCCCAGTCACGTTGGTCCGGATCGGCCACGTACATCTTATTCGCCCTTGTTATTTTCTGCACCATGCGTTCAGCCGATCCGTTCGCTTGCGGGCAATATGCCATCGTCTCGCTCTGCTTCTGGCCTAGAGTATTATTGAACGCGGAACACCTCGGCCATAAAACCGGGTTCCCGAACGTGTCTGATAACTTCGCTGGCGCCGAACCTTCTGAATACGCATTCCTGGTAGCTCTGGTCGATCTTCTCCGCAGATCGGGATGGACTAGCCTTTGCGATCACCATACCAGTGAATAGGTCGATCCAGATCAGCAGCTCAGTGTTGCCGCGCGTCGATCTGGGCAGCGACGGTATGTTATCCATTGCTATCACCTGGAAAGGGTAGAAAGCCTCGATATTTCCTGGCGATCAGCCCTTGATTATCGGTCTTCCCTTTTTCGGTCTCGCAATCTGTGCAACAGCCCACATATTTCTGCACTCTCCGAAAAAGTCCTCTCCAGTGAAAGTGGGCCCTGATCTTGTGGTATATCCTGCCTATGCCTTTATTTCCCCCTTCTAGACTCACATGGTAGTGATGAAGGACATCCGGCTGTAGCAACTCAGGGATCACCAGTTTCGGTAGTCGATCTCGATCGGCACTGTCTTGATCAATGTCACGGCAGTAATACAGCAATTCATTGTCGTCCACATCGTAACTGTCCGCGATCTTGGTACACTCTTTCGCCTGATCATTTGTTAACTTGGACAGTTCACCTCGAATATAGGCCCTCAAGTTGACGATCCACTCTTCTTCGTCCTGCGCCTTGAGGATCCGTTCCTCCCTTAGCTGTTGTACAACGTACTCACTCAGACTTTCTTTTGGGAATGATCGGCGAGACTTCCGAGTTCGCGATCTAGTTACCACCATCACATGCACCTGATCAGGGCTTTCCTTGGGCTTGATCAACTCCGGGAGCCTGTTTATGTTCATAAGTTCATGTAGAACGGCCTCCTCGGTGATCGTCGCCCCGATCTGGTCCCGCATAGCTTGGGTCGCGAGGTGATCGGCGCTTCTGTTCCAATCCCGTTTCACGTGCAATAGCTCGTGTTGGGATAGTCTTTCAGCGCCTTCATCACCCGATCATTCAGAAACTTCAGCCGTGGTGCCTTACAGTCTATCTCCCCGGTGATCTGCCTTATCACTAGGTTGGAGTCACCACATATGATGATCCGACCTTTCTTTTGTGATGACAGCAGATCAAGACATAGAAGTAGTCCCCGATATTCCTCCTCGTTGACCGTTATGTCAGGCGTGAAATCGGCGGCGGCTGCTACTATAGACCATTGTGGTAACTTCCACAGTATGGCACTATAGGAGCCGACCTTCTTCTTCATGCTAGCTGATCCTTCGAAACTCAAGACCAGGAGTTCCTCATCCCGATCGACGATCTGTGGCGGCAGCGAGATTGACTGTCGAGGTTGCTTCCTTGGGGCAATCTCCATCAGAGCTTCATCCACTTTAGACCGAGGGGTGATACTGGCTGCAATGTGCCTAATATCTCCTCCCTTCCCTTGGTGCACTTGACGACCTCGACGGACCACTGTGACAAGATCGCTGGCCATCTGCCGAGCCGACCGTCCATCCCATTGGCTGATAACAGCCAGGCCAATGTCGACTTTCTCGAAAGAACCTTTACAGATCGGCCGACCAGCAGGTTATAGCACACATCCAAAATCCGTAGTAAAGCCAAAACTTCCTTTTCGACGATTCCATAGTTGAATTCGTTCGGCTTCAACGTCCGGCTCGTAAAAGTGACTCGGTGGTACACTCCATCATGTTCTTGCACTAGAGTGGACGAAATGGCCCACTTACTAGCATACACAATGACGATCGGCATTTTTTCCGGATCGAAGTGACTGAGAATCGGTGCCGTCGCCATCTTGGCCTCCAGAATACCGAAAGCAACCTGTGCACGCTTCATGTGGTCATCTGTCTCCACCGGCGGAAAATCTGCAGGCAGATCGGAGTCGCAGCCTTCTCGTAAACTTGCCCGATCTCCTTCGCGCAACATATGGTAGTCGACTTCCCGGAGCTCGTACAGCACGGCCGCGTAGACCGCTAAGTCTTCAATGAAGCGGCTGTAGTAATTCAGGCTCCCTAGGAAGGACTGCATTGCCTTCAGAGATCTCGGAAATGGAAGGTTGCTCAGTGACTCCAGGTCCTTAGGATTAGCCTCCAGCCCACTGATTGACACTATGTGACCCAAATAGGCGATCTTGGACATGCCCCAAAAACTCTTCACAGCCCTGATCGACAGGTTCCAGTGATCGCACGTCTCCAACAACCGTTCAACTTTCTCGCACAGATCGCTCCATGACGAGGCAGGGATCAGTATGTCGTCGATGTATGATCGCCTCCCCAGAACGGACGGACTACTTTCCCTATCGGGTTCACCCTCTGTAAATACATCATGGTTTTCGGTGGGGTCCCGATCGGTACTGATCTTGAAGTGTCCATACAGTGCGTTGTCGATCAGCCTCTGGTATATTTGGGGCGCGTTCTTCAAACCGAACGGCATACGGTTCCACTCGAACAGACCGAACGGTGTAACAAATGCGGAAATCTCGCGAGCCCCGATCGGTAATCGAAACCACCCAAAATCCACTTGCCATATCCAGCGAGCAATACCATAGGGTCTTGTCAAGATTTTCCAGCAGATCGATGATCAGCGGTATCGGGTACACAATAAGCTTGGTCAACCGGTTTACCAACCGATAGTCGATGCACAGCCTGATGTCGACTCCGTTCTTCTTGATCACAATCACGATCGGCGAGACCCAAGGCGAGGTCGACGGTTTGATAATCTTGGTAGCCAACAGTCCTTTAATCAGATCAGACAATTTCTCACGGTACTGTGGCGCCACATTTCGGCATCGCCGGGAGATCGGCTTGGCATCACCAACATCGATGTCACAGATTGCTCCGCGAGCAGCAGGGGGTAAGGCATTGCCTTTCCCGATCAGCAGGTGCTTCTTTTTCCAGATGATATTTTTAAGCTGATCGATCTGGTCGGGACTATTGACATCCCGATCACCCACTTGTAGACCGTCCAAGGTGACTTCGGGCGGATCGGTAGACACTTCAGGGAGGACTTCCATCTGACTCTCCATCTCCTGATGGTACTGATCCCCGCCCTCATGTATGCAAACTTGATCGTATTCTGGGGTAATATCATCCAAACCGTCCTGGTCGGTTGCACACTGCTGTTCCCGATTGGCGGGATGCTCCTCGACGACGTCGATCTGCTTAGGCGCGCCATCGTGGTCCGCCCCATCAATGCCATGTTTCCCTTTCTCTATTCCCGGCTCCGCTGTCGCCTGTTCTTGTGTCGCCACCACGTTGACGAGCCTTGGATCATCTGCTTGGTGGTCCACCGTGTCCGACGACTGCGGTGCCTTTCTTCGAACTAACATCTTCTTTGGGGTTACATAGCTGGGTCGTTTCACCATAGGTGAGGTATCTTCTTCCACCGATCCATCATCGCTGATCAGATCGGTGGTCGCATGGTATGCCAAGTTCTGCCACTCAACATACCGTCTCGATCCGATCGAGACGAACCCCATCTTTCTTGGCACTTTCCCTTCCGCCAGCCACATGCCAACAATAGTATTGTTGTAGAGTGTAAGCGGCTTGTCACTGATATTAGTGACTCGAAGAAAATCATATCGGCCGGCGATCTTCACAAAGGTCGACACCCACCGATCGCCCCTGTTCACCCATAACTTCCTTGATCGAAATCTTTGTCGACCGGGGTATCAGCGGATTGGCCTACTGGAATGGTGACATCTTGGTCCCACCTGACCAGATCGGTGTGCGATCCGTATAGGGGCCGCCGACCAGATAACTGGATCTGGACCTCATCCGGGAGTGCAAGCACTCCATGAGACAGATCAAGGCAAATACCTGCCGGAACCATGCAATCCATGCATAACAGGTCATCCTGACCGGCCAGCTTGCCAACCCAAGCGCTGAATAAGTAGACCAACGAACCCGATAGGGTGATCTTCACGCGCGTCCATCCTTCGGTCATGTAAGAATTTTCCCCAATTCCAACGCATTCTTGTATCTGGGTATCGTCTATACGACATCCGACCTTACGAGCAAAGGCGGAGTCTATAATCGAGACTTCGGCCCCAGAGTCGAACAACATCGTTGCCTTATGGTTATTAATCTTACCACAGGCTTTCGCTTTCATAAACTATTTGTCGGGTGCATGATACTTCCAGTATCCGCGAGACTCCCCAGGCAGCAGATTCAACTGCATGACCATCTTCGATCGGGAATATTCATCGGTCGTGAGATAGATACCTATCACGGTCCAAATGGTGAAAACCCTGTACATCTAACATTAAACACGATAATGTAATGACAAATCAACGCAAGATCGTACAAAGAGATATTTCACGAGGTCCTAAGGGTGCAAAACCTGTACGGCAGCAACAAGATGATACGAAGAGATACCTATCACGGTCCAAAAGGTGAA
>CM047592.1:7427946-7469584 GCA_026184515.1 Peronosclerospora sorghi | reverse complement strand
TTGGCTCAAATTCTAGCAAAACTTACATCAACTGTAATGCCCTCTTGAACATGTTAAATTTTGAGCTCCATCTAGTGTCGTTGTCGCTTTTCAATTCGTTTACTGTCGACCCTGTTTGCCTCAACGCAACAACTGACTGCAGTAGTTCCTTGCGTTGCGGAATAGACTTTACTGCCACCACCAGACCTTTAAGGCGTTTTTACACCGATTTAATATCCACTCGGGCATTGTATGCTTCAGTTTTAATAGCCAGAATGCTAAAAGACAGAATGCTAAAAAAAAGTTGAGAATCAGTAACACTAGATATTTTTACTCATAATTCAAACAACTGAACATAAAGATACCTCATGGGATCGTCCTGAAGGTCAGCCTGTCTTTGGTCCTCCAGTCGGTCCAAGGTATCAGTATCCGTTCCTCCAAACAGGGAATACCGGCTTTTGCTACCAGATTAATGATATGCGCAAAAGAACAGTGAACCATGTTATCCACATCTAAATCCACGTCCGGTGTGTTTGCAAAAGGAACAAGAATTGTTAAGTTGTTGCCTCTATTTTCCGCGGTCACATGTCCAGGAATATCCAAGAGTCCAAGCCGTTTTATCATTTCGTAATAATACTGCTCAAGATGCTCTCCGCTATGAGATCCTAATCAAATGAAAATAAATTTCAGAATACTAAAAACAATCGGGATGTTCCCGAATCCCAGCCATGAAAAACATACCTAATGTCCTCTAAAACAAATGTAAAGCTTTCCGTTTTTTAAATTCGGAGTTGATCCAATGCCCTGTCAAGCCCATGCACGCGTCTTTTTGTGAAGTAGAGCTCCAGCGATCAATGGCTAAGTAAATTGCTTAAATGTCCTAGAGAGTATCGCGCACTTGTGCTGTAAAATGTTTGACGTTGACGAGGAAAAGATGTTGGTCCCAATATTTTGTAGCTTCAGCCTTGACCATCATCGTAGAAATTTTGCCTTTGCTAGCAAAATTCAACAGAATGATGAAGGAGTTCCTTTCAACAGCCTCAAACGCCATGTCCAAGGCTGCAACAGCTTCCACGATCATTGTTTTCAAATTCACAGTGTTGAGCTCCTGGGAGTGTGTCGAAAATGAATCATGTTTAGCAAAAAGAAACCAGTTGTTCCCCGCAGTGATTTGATGCCATTGCTTACCAGATTCAGTATCGACTTTTTAGTCCCTGTCAAGAAAGCGTCCAGCGAATGGTGGCCCTTGGTACCAGTCTTCCCTCTTTTATAATTGTGTGGACGTTGGTCAAGTGTCGGTTCAAGTTGGCGCTTCCCTTGTTTGCCACAACAAGGGTTTGCTTGCAAGACTTGGAGGCAGCGCACCGGTAAGTTCTCTCTGTTATCCCGTTTCTTGTCTACTGACTGACGAGCTCGAAATACGACCAAATTCAGCTTTTGGTATTCTAGTTGACACTGGCATTGTCTGCGGTTTTTCCTGGTCAGCTGGTGTCTGCCTAGCACTGACTGAGGGTGTAATACTGTTTTGAGAGTGTCCTTCCATAGCTATTCAAGGTTGTGGGTTTTGGGTAACTAGTGATGACTTTTTTTGAACGGAAAGTTGGACCGTTCAGGTGGTGTTGTTCTTTTGCGGTTAGTGGAAAGATAGATAGGGAACGTACGGAGAGAGAAAAACTTTCAAAGTGGAAATGGTACTGTAAGGTGCGAAGTGGAAGTCATTATTATTGTTTCTGTCACTTTACTCCTCACTGCGTACACTATGTATTTCTATGTCTATAAATACAGTACAACACCCACTCTCTACCCCAACAGTTTCCCTTTTATTTTTTCATTTCGTTTCGACTATGGGTGGCTCAGGTCAAATATACAGGATCCTTGGATATGAATCAGGATCTGGATCTGGAAGAAGCACTGTCTTCTTAATCTACGAAAATTTTTATTCACACCGATAATATTTATACATGTTTTCATCCGAGCTAAAATTACTATTCACAACTTAAGAAAAGCGCCCCAAACAATAACATACATACTCTCATCTCTTTGACTGCCCGTAACTCCAGAGGCGTTTGACCTCAGTAGGATCAAGCGTAAATGAAAATTTGTTAGAAAAACGTTTTCCTCTGGCAATTTACAACATTTGTTAGGAAAACGTAGATTTCGTCTTTATATCGCCAGTGCTATTCCGTTTTACCTGTAGTTTTGTTCATCTTCAGGTAAGGAAGGAGCATTGGTAAGAGTGATGGGTTCGTCTATACGCACCCTTCAACGTCGATAGATTAAATCAGAATTTGCTGTGTGTTCCTACTCGCTAAAAAAATAGCAGGAAGGGGGCGATCATCATCCTCGTGATATAACTTGAGCTTCACTTGCACGCGGCATTACAGATCCCGGTGTAGTGACTATGGAAACGCAAGATTATGACAAGAGCACTTATTTGTGGCAAGCAATGACGCACTATTTAAGGAGAGGGCTTGAATCCAGTCATTGGCTTCACAATGAGTGGAGCCGTCAGATAGGCGTGAAAGTCAAACTATCGCATTATATTAAAAACACCACAGCATAGCTAGCTCAGTGAGGCGTTAGCAGAAATTTGATGCATATGACAAGTGTTACCTGTTAAGGGGCACGGAGGACAAGCGAAAAATAAATTACAATCAATCAGTATGTCAGACGCACTATGTGTTGGAAAAATTACGATGTATGGTACAATCGACGATTTTGTCATAGGACGGAACCACGGTGGTATCAATCTTTTCATATATGGATTTTGTGATTAGCGAATTGGGACTAAATTTTTAATTATAATAATACACTTTTACTCTTTTTATCTTTAGTAAATATCTCTACCCCGGCGCCCTATACTCACACATAGGGCTCCTCGCTACGCGCATCAAAGGACTCAAGTAATGGCCGACTTGAGTGGAAACGTTTGTTCACACGCGCCCCAACTAGTGTCAACTTCCTACACTGTCCATGACGTTAAGTGGCTAAAGGTATGGACTTCCACAAAGATCAGTACGTCCAGCTCTAATCCTGATTCAAGAGACTCACATTTGTTGGGTGGAACAAGCAGATAGATTATCAGATTAATGGAAGCCTTTATGTGGACGTCATAATAATCCGCGGGGGTATGCAAATAAGCGGGGGTGGGCCTTCTAGTAATGACGGATTATGTAGATTAAGTTGAGCCATGGCAGCAAACTTTGTAGTAATCGAATCATAAGCGTGACATAAAGGGGATGGAAGTTAATCAACATATATGCGACAGCTATAAAGGTTGACAAAAAACTTATTTGATGACGTGCCAGTATGGGGTCTGGCCATCAATCAACCTGTCATGTTGGCATGTTGTGGCTGTTATAGAAGTTCAGGTGCTTGGAGAACGAATGGAGAGTATCCAGCTGTTGCGGATGGTGCAGCGAGCCAATTTGCTAAATGTGGGACTACTCAGGTCATGTAGCGACGAAATAAAATGGACCCAACTGAGCAGATTACCTATTGTAGAGGCGATTAAAGGAGCAGAATCGATAAATTTTACATCACAGTTGTGGGTGTAGAGGACGCTTCGACCGTTATTATTATAAAGATGAAATAAAGTTGTACCTTAGCAGGCAAAAAAACAGTACATTCCCCACACCATCATCAAACGATTGTGTAATTTTACCCCTGGTGATTCTGAGAAGTAATTACAGGATGATGCGAGAACTGACTCTAGGGGTGGGCTTCAAAGGTATAATACCCTGTTACGCACGTGTAAAAGTATTGTGCGCCAAGCCACCAAGTGAGAGGCGCACTGGATACGACTATATAAGTTTCGTAAGGAAACTTGCGGAGAGGAATTTGTTGAAATTAAATATAGCCATTTTGGCTTCAGCGTCTTTTATAGAGATGAAACACCATTGGATGAAATGAATACACATTTTCGGTTTATAATTCAAGTTTAACTGGCTAGTATTGTTATATTTGAATTAAGTAACCATAAATAATATACTTCTCGTCTTTTTGTTTTTGAAATCAGATCAACCTAAACGTCCTCTGCGTGGCATCCGTCGCACACAAGCCCCTCACAACGCAAGATCCTACCTGTTCAAAACTGTCAGGCCAGGTAGTTTAAGATCTGCGCATCAAGTACAATTGTCTTGTCTATTTATACAAGTTATAAGCCAAAGTTGTTGAAGGGCTGCGACAAGGAAGATTTGTCGGTTTTAGGTTTGTTTTGGGAGTCTCTCGTTATGTTTTCGTGCAGCTAGTGGAAAGTCCCCTTGTTCAAGGGACTAGTAGAGCTGTTTTTGGATTTTTGGAAGAAGTTTTTCTTGTTTAACCTAAAAAACTGGATGATAAACAAGACTTTGGAAACGTGGCAGGACCAAATGCTGTCCTGAAGGTGATTTTGAATGGACTGAAAAATGTCCAGGCGCGGCTGGTATCGGTTGAAGAAGCACTCAGTGACAAGTGTGTCGTCTGGGTCAAGGAAAGGCTCACCAGTCACTGAGAAGAATAATGATTTCCGAGAAAGCTTACGCAATTACCGTCCTTTTGGCCGGCAGATGACGCTCGATTTTGCCGAGGACGAGGGCATGAAAGTTGGTGATATGCCACGCGTGAATGTGAACATAATACCACATAGTGCATCTTGTGTTGTACCGGGTGTGGGAGGCGAAAAGCAGATGCAATATGCTTCCTTTCGGTCAAGGTATGAAAAAATACCAAAGTTGACCGTGGAGAAGTTTTCTGGTGCAGAAATTTACCGAAGCCTGGATGCCGGGCTCAAGCAATGGGCGTATCTATTCATGGAGGCCACCGAGATCGCTGAAATATCCTCTAGATTTACGTGGACAGAACGGCTTAAGGTGAATAAGAAGAATGAAGAAATTAGGTTTTATTTGGATTCGAATTTTTCAGATATACCTGTTATTACAAAACCAACCGAAAATCGTATGGATAAGGGAAAATGAAATGTTTTTTTTGGATAGCTAAAGTTGGGGGAGTATTTAGAGTGCACAGCATCTGAGTATTCATTGGCACGTGGCGGCGAATCTATCCCCATTTAGATTTCGTTTTGGAACAAATTTGGTTGGCATTCAAGGTCAACATCATGAAGCGGCAATCTTTTTCACGTCCGATAAGTACCCCAAAAGGACGTGGACCCAACATTACTTATACCTAGTAGCTTCAGACCGGAAAAGTGAATCAAGTGAAAAGTTGATAGTGGAGAACATTGTTAAGTTTTCTGCTCCACGGTTTAAGTGATGTTGATGGCCAGGTGCGATCCTGCAAGGCAGGATTACCTTAACCATGCCCAAGAGCTAAATACCTAGGCACAAGAGCGGGAGGATGACAAGATCACCCGCAAGATCTCACGCCAATTTAGTGTTCCGACGGAAGAGAGGCGGGGGTTTTATGACTGTGGAAGTTAAGGGTATCTTAGAAGAAACTTCCCGGAAAGGCGCCGCCGAAACGCAAACAACTCTGGCGAAAAACAGACCAAGAAACCAAGTGAAGGTTGGTCGAACAGAGTGGTGCTGTAGACAATAGAAACTATATCAGAGGACGTGACCAGATGATGTTTCAGTAGAATATCTGACGATAAATTATAGATTGTTAATTGTGGTGCTATTATAAACTTGGTGGCAAACGCAGATTTATTGGAGGATGTCACGGATAGTGGTAAAAATGACAGATTTGATTGCCTGAAAGTAGCATGCTTAAGTCTACCAAGGTTGCAAAAATTACATTGAAAACTAATTGCCAAATGTCGACGGTCATTGAACTAACCGAGAGGTGTATTATTCACCTAAACTGGCAAATAATTTAATCTCGCTTGGATTTCGCAAGAAGGGGTGCACCATTGCGGACAATGGTTACCACATGAATATGGCTTTCAATGATCGAATAGTTTTTCGGATTGAAACGCTTGGTTCTTTTTGTGGCTAATTTGGCGAGTGTGAAAAAGTGAATTGGGGACAAGTTTTCGAATATGTTTTCAAACAATATTGAAGAAAGCAACTTGAGCGAGCTTCACGCGGGAACTTTACATCATAACATGAGCGCTTGGGTCATCTATCATATGAAACTGTTGAAAAACGGGCTAGAGAACCTAGGACAGGCATAGTCCTCAGGGACACTAAAAACTTCTTTGCCTGACATGTGCTGAAGGCATGGCGACTCGGAAGAAACAGCCAAGGAAGGATTCAGGCAGAAATGAGCCCATAATCTAATCGGAGAAGAGCGATTTGCAGCAACCTCAAGGGTCCAATCACTCCCCGTGATCGACGTGTAAATCGTTTTCTCGTGGATTATGTTGATTACTTTTCAAATTATGTGAGGGTTTGCAGCTCATACGGAAGATAGAGCGGCAAAAATGTTCGAAAATTTTATTGCATGGTTTGAAAATGAATTTAACTGTCGGGTTCATGTACAGAGAACCGATGATGGCGGAAATACCAGAAAGTAGGGCTGCTCTGCAAACAACTAGTATACGCAGAC
Organism: Peronosclerospora sorghi; assembly: GCA_026184515.1. NCBI lineage: Eukaryota > Oomycota > Peronosporomycetes > Peronosporales > Peronosporaceae > Peronosclerospora > Peronosclerospora sorghi. The sequence goes on along the minus strand of CM047592.1, from coordinate 7,463,119 downwards.
AGATTACCGAGGCTGGAAATCCAGTCTCGAATGGTAAATCTGAACGCAAAAATAGCACCATTTTTAATATTGTCCGGTGTTTGATTTTTGGTTGTGGAGAGAGCTGGTCTATTGGTAGGAGGCGACTGAGTGTACGGCTTACATACTCAACCTAACTCCGATAAGAGTGAATAAAGGGAGGTTACCTCCGATTGAAGTGCTGACTGGGAAAAGGCCAGTCCTGACGGATATCGTCATTTTTGGATCTCGTGCATGGTATGGAAAGATCTCAGAAAGAAGGTCCTAGCCAGGCATGCGGAGCGTGCGCTGATTCTTGGAAAGAGCGACGAGACCTAGGGTTACAAGGTTTGTTGCTGAGAGACAAAGTGGTTACTGGACGAGAAATATGACGTATATTGAGATGCTCGACAAGGAAGCGAGCGACAAGATCTCTAGAAATCTGGAAAATGCCACGAAAGAGGAGCTTGCATTCGAGACAAGTCACGTTATCAACCAAGCAAAACTGTTTCGAAACCGGAGGTGAAAATGATGTTTCAAGATATGTAATTGAAGTGGGTAGTGGTGAACAAGAAGTGGATTCACGTATTCGGAAATACACCGGAAGAAAACGAAGACACAGAAGCACAAAGATATCGAAAAAAAAACTGCGTGAAAAGAAGCAAAAATAGAGGAGATGACTTTAATAATTATTAGTGGAACCGACAAAACAGTTGACCGTTGTAATGGCTGGACTGCCGGAAGTGGTTTATCTGTATACGCCGTATCGGAAGTCTCGAATCGAGAGCAGCAGTTCCGTATCCCAGAAGTTACAGGGAGGCCCACACAAGTACAAATGAAGACAAGCTTACTGCAGCGGAGCTGACTGAATTAGCACCCCTGCAAAATTTGGAAACATGGAAGATTGTGCGCAGCATACCAGACAGGGTACCTCTCCCGACCAAGTGGGCATATAGTACCAACATAAATCCAGAAGGGACGGTAGGTTCAAATCGTGTCTGGTTGCAAGAGAAAACAAGCGGATATTTGGCAAGGATTGCCTGTTTACGTTCTTCACGGTGATGGAAATAAATAACGTCAAGGTGATTTTGATGTTGTATCAGATTTGGGGGATCGCCGCAAGACATGGAGATGTGCATTTAGAGAGCGAGGTTAGTGCTGAAAACACAAAATACATTGATGTGAAGTTGAAGTTTTGAAGGATTTTTCGAAATAGGGTGTTGTTTCAGCTTTTCATGTGCCGAGTGTGAATATGGTCGCAGACCTACTTACCAAGGATTCTAGTGCGCTACGAATGAATGAATTGCGATTAAAAGTTGGCTTGGTTTGACAAAGTTACAGCTTCCGGTGTTTTAGGAGGAGTGTTGAAATTACATGTAGCCATTTGGCTTCAGCGTCTTTTCATGCAGATGAAACACCATTGGATGAAATGTATATACATTTTCGGGTTATAATTCAACTTTAACTGTCTAGTATTGTTATATTTAAATTAAGTAACCATAAATAATATACTTTTCGTTTTTTACTTTTGAGAACAGACCAACCTAAACGTTCTCCACGTGGAATCCGTCGCACACAAGCCATTCACAACGCAATATCCTACCTGGTCAAAACTGCCAGGTCAGGTAGTTTAAGATCTGCGCAACAAGTACGTGTGTTGTCTTTTCCTACAGCATTTACAAAGTAATCAATTGGTAACGGCGATCGAACAAGTCTGGTAAATAAATAGGCGACTATTTTGGCAAGGAAAGCTACTTCAAGAACAAACTTAGATGTTCGCAAAAGGCGTTGGTGATCAGCCAGTAACTACGATCTCTCCCCAGCCGGGAAAGACATTCAAAGGTACGAGCCCGATCTCGGACAGGTTTGTATCGATTTGGAGCAAGATAATGGTAGGGAACCATAATATTATTACCACAGAGCTGATATCTCAAGAGAATCAATTGCTAATAGCTGAAGTGGAAGCAGAGGATGTGATATTAGCAATTGAAGGACTGGAGCTCAGTAAACAAGCAGAGTTTGACGGGATAAATAACGATTTTTTAAAAATAATCATGGATAATATGATCCCGGTCATGGCAGAAGTTTGTAATAGATTACTACGGGATAGACGCCACAGAATTGCTTATACAGGTGACTATTAATCGTTATAGTAAACAAGGGATTGGAAAAAATGCGTTGGGTTATCAACTATTCTCATTGCTTCAGACGAGCTACAAGATTTCCACGAAGCTCTTAGCACGACGAATGCAGGTCTTCTTAGAGAAGTTAGTCGCCGAATCGATAAGGTTGAGGAAAGGATGATGTCAACAAGTGCATAACTTACGATGATGAATTGGCCTCATCATAATAGTAAAGCGGGGGTCCTGATCCATGATTTCGCCGAGGTGAACGATACGGTTGGCAGGCGGGTATCGGATGCAATTACGGTTTTTTATGGGTTACTACCAATTTGTTCAATGATAGAGCTTTTGTGTCGGTAGGATCCGACGGATAGAATAAACAAAGTATGAATGGACGGTGTCAGCCTTTAGACGAGAAAGTCACACCAGCGCAAAAATATAAGGTGACCAGTAGCAATCATTTTGTGTTCTCCGAGAGTAGAAGTGAGAGAGGTTTCAGGAGTGCAGAACCCGATTTTGTTATAGGGAGCTTTGAAGCATCTACGTAGAGTACGTACGGGTCCCGGATAGTCAAGGGGTGGGATGAGTGCGCTGTTCATTGTTCTTCAGGAGCCACAAGTTGTACCATTTTACGAATAGGAATAATCTTTCTGCGTTACGCGGTTATCCATGGGAGATACCATCGGTTGTGGAAACAGGAGGATCTGTATGAGATTTGGAGAAGGGATAGTTGAGAACCTTCCCATTTAATCGGGATAGGTGTAAGCCATCTCAAGCGCGTGGTGTAATGGCCTATTCATTTCACTTGGACCCCGACTACCCGACCTTGGATTTTTGTCCACTGCGGGACTCGAACCCGCTATCTCCCGGTCCCATGGTGGGGCCTTAACCACTTCAACACAGGTTCTGTCAAGATTTGGAGACAGGCTCACCTGATTTGATGGATGTCAAATCTGCGTTTAATGCCTACAGGAGGACTAATGGAAGTCACGGATCTTGGAAGACGTAGGAGCTTGTAGGAGCGAAAGGAGGAGTCACCACTTAGAAAAGAAGACCGGAGCAAAGACCACTTGAGTGGAAGAAGGAAGATTTTGACGTGTATTATTAAAAAATTAAAGATTTAATCCACCACTGCGATTTTTTCCAATGAAAAATACTCATGGACGGCCACCTCACTCACGTACCGAATACCGTACCAATCAAGTACTACCGGCACCAACCAGTTTTTACAACATAATCAACGTACCATAATCATCGCGGGATCGTGTTGGACAGGTTTAGGAACCGGTAAACCTTAATACGTCCCTTAAATGCGAACACGCGTGAGTTCCGAGCGCCGTCGTGAGGTCTTTGTGACGCGGTCCTAGCAGTGCCTTCGTCATGATGTCTGCCAGCATCACAGACGTCTCGCAGTACCTGAGATTGACTTTCCACGCTTGACTTCGTCACGAATGTTGATTTCGATGTGATTGGCGCTTCCATGATTCACGGGGTTCTTGGTCATCTTGATACACGACTGGTTGTTTTCGAGGATCTTGAGCTCGGGTCCCGACTCGCCTGCTGCCGCCTGAATCTCACAAAGTAGGCGATGAATCCACTTGCCTTCTTGAATTACCAAACTCAGCGCAATGTACTCCGCTTCGCTCGTTGACAGCGACACGCTTTACTTCTTCTTTCTTTCCAACTCACAGAAGCGCTAATCAACAGGAACGTGTAGCCTGAAGTTGATTTTTGGTCGGAGTGGTCGCCAGCATAATCTGCATCAGAGTATCCACGGAAGTCAGCCTTGTCACCAGGTTTGAAGCAGATGCCATGCGATTTAGTTCCTTGCAGATAGCGGAAGATTCGCTTCACCGCGGTCCAGTGCTCGACGTGAGGGTTCTTCATGAAGATCGATACATAACCCACCCCGAAAGCGACTTCCGGTCGTGTCGCGGTCATCAAGTGCATGAGGGCACCCATAGCCTCGCGGAATGGAGCGTTTACCTTGGTTGGCGCATTGCTTGGAACTAGTCCAGAGCTCAGATCCGCCGTACTCACTACAGCCTTGTACTCATCCATGCTGAGAATGTCGTCCACGTAGCGTCGTTGGCACATCGTCACACTGCCGTCGGTGTTGTACACCAGCTCTATCCCCAATAAAAACGCACACTTGCCGCTTTTGGCCATCTCGAATGCTTTTTGAGGCTGCCCTTGGTCCTTGTCATCAGATCCGCTGAACTCCCGGTCACAAAACTTCGTCAACGTACACGAAAAGAAGCACGCATTGACCGTCCTCAATCTTGATGTAGAGGCACGGGTCATAGGTTGACACTTAAAAACTTATAGATCACACATATTCGTCGAAGGTCTTTTTCCATACACGCGAAGCTTGCTTGAAGCCGTGGATTGCCTTCACCATCGCTAGGAAGTCGAAATCGCCGTCGAGTCCGGCACCACACAGTACACGACCTCCTTAATTATACCGTAAAGGAATGCTGTCCCCACGTCCAGTTGGTTTAGAGGCCAGCCAAGGAACACGATCAAAGCAATGATCATACGCAGCGTCATACTTGACCACGGGCGAGAACCTCTCCGTGTAGTCGATGCCGTACTTCTGCTTGTCCCTTATCTACGAGCCGCGCCTTGTACTTTTCTATGGATCCATCTGCTTTGCGCTTGATCTTGAACACCCACTTGGTACCGACGGCATGTTGGCCATTCGGTAGCTTGGCGGCTCGAAACACACCACGAAGTCGCATTGACTTGCGTTCCGCGCGTAAAGCCTTACACCAATGCACTTGTTAAGGGCCGTTTACCGCTTATTGGAATGTCTTCGGCTCGCACAAGTCGTCTTCCTCCACCGCATTCGCACTTTCTCGCCAAAACACAGAAGGAGCGGAGTCGTCATCTTCATAATCATGTGTATCATTCTCTTCTTCATCGTTTTGGGTTGGCTTCACTCGAGCACTTGATCGTCGCTTGGCTTGATGCTCAAACGATCTGTCAGGCGTACTGGCTTGTTCCAGCCCAGTTGCTTTGGCGTAGAGAACGAGAACTTGCTGAGGCACCTTCAACGTCACTTGAGCGGGTATTGCGTTTCCCCGACTTCTTGAACTCCGTCGGACCAGCAGCCTCAGTGTCGTTGATCTTGAGGGAATCGAAGCCCAGGTCAGCATCTTCATCATCACTTGAGGTTCCCGTAGAGAGACCAAAACTTGACTCGTCGAAAGTGACATCGCGACTAATCACCACCTGCCCCTCCTCGATGTCATAAATTCGATACGCCTTTGACACTTCTTCGTATCCCATGAAGACACCAGCGCGAGCCTTGGTATCCCACTTGAGTCGCTTCTCCTTCGGAGTTAGGACGTACGACCGACACCCGAATACACGCATGTGATTCACACTTTGCTTGGTGTTTTACATAATCTCTTAAGGAGTCTTGTTCTCGATCCTGGGCGACTGTAGGCGATTCTTGACGTAGATTGCAGCCATCGCCGCTTCACCCCAGAAACATTTGTCCAGATTAGCATGGTGCAGCGTGCTGCGACCAATCGTGAAGATGGTCCGGATGGCGCTTTCTGCCGTGCCGTTCGTCTGGTGTGCATACGGAAACCTGGTCTGATGTTCGATGTCTTGATCTTCATAGAATACCTTAAGCGAGTTGGTCGCAAACTCACGGGCTCCGTCATGACGCAACAACTTGAACCGCTTGCCAAACTGTGTCTGCACCTTAGTGATGTAGCTCTTGAGGCACTCTTCACTGTCCGACTTGGCACGTAGGCAGAAACCCTTCATGCATCCCCTGGCTTCGTCCACGATAGCAGCAAATACCTGCTTCCGCCCAGTGAGGCTTCCTCCATGGGACCGCAGATGTAGGAGTGGAGCAACTCAAACGTGTCGTAGCAGCGCTTATAACGGTTGCTTGGGAACGGATTTTGCACCATTTTTCCTTGCTGGCAGCCGCGGCATACATTTGGTTCATTCGACTTCAGAGGTGCCTTGGCGTCTTTGATCATACCTTTGTTGACCATTTTGCGCAGCACGTCGATGGGAGCATGATTCATACGAGTGAAACTCAACACTGGGCGTAGACGTCGCCGCGTTCACAGATCACAGTGAGGTGCGTAGCCAGTAGAGTCTGTCGACGAGGTCCACCGTAGCCACCACTTGCTGAGAACCTTTGCGCGCAACATGCATGCTGGCACCGTCGAACACCACTTGGATCTTGCCCCTCATGTTAATCTGTGGCACCGATAGCAAATTCTTCTTCATGTTCGGCACGTAAAGCGCGTTGTTGATCTCAATCTCTCGCTCATCGCTGTTGGGCGGAACCACTCGCTCGATTATGGTTCCAACACCCTTGATGGCGACCTTAGTGCAGTCTGCAACTCTCAGTTCGCCTTCATCTCGCTCGTTCAGCGTGTCGAACTTGGGCTTGTTGTTGCCGACATGGTGCGTCGCACCGCTGTCGACTGCCCACATACTGGACACATCCTTGCCCGTCAAAAGTCCGCATTCCAGCGAAACCGCAAACGCCACGCGATCATAGTCGTAGTCGTCGTTTCGTCACTTAACATTGCTGGCCCCGCGTCCACGACCATTTCCGCCGCGTCGGCCTCCTCTATTCTCATCCTTCTGCTTGGTTCAGCACTTGTCGATCACGTGCCCCAATTTTCCGCAGTAAGTACACTGGCGAGACTCTCTCTCGGTACTGAATGCCTTCGCCGCGTCTTCAGTCTTGATCGCCGGAGTCTTTTCGCCTTGCCGCTTGATATGCTCGTTCGTGAGTACCTCACAACATCTTAAGTCTTCAGCTCTGCGCTGCTCATCTCCAAGTTCAACACGACGTTCTCGTAACTCTTGGGTAGACTGCGTAATTAGCAGATCGCCACGTCCTCATCCTCCATCTTGGCGCCGATGCTGATAAGCTTGGCGCTGATGTTGAGGACCTCGTTGTAGTGATTCAACACATTCGCGCCTTCAGACATCTCCATGCTGAAGAGCTGTCGCTTCAAGTAGATGCGACCAGACATCTGCGATCCTCCATACAGAGTCTTCAAGCATGTCCACGTGGTCCACGCTTCCTCGCAGTTGTCGACTACATGGTGGTAGTCCACATCCATGTGTAGCAGCATCAGACCGAGCGCGATGTTGCTCGACTTGACATATTCGTCCATGGCGCGAGAGTCCGTGAAGCTTGGAGTCGTCTCCCGGTTCACGACATGCCACACCGACTTGGTCAGGAGCACACCACGCATGTAGCGGTTCCACGTCGCGTAGTTGTCGCCGTTGAACTTGTCGATGAAGACCTTGGTCGAAACGTCTTGCGCAGAGGACATGGTACTTGGGCTCATAACCTAATGGAACTCACGGATCTTGGAAGACGTAGGAGCTTGTAGGAACGAAGGGAGGAGTCACCTCTTCGAAAAGAAGACCGGAGCGAAGACCACTTGAGTGGAAGAAGGAAGATTTTGAAGTGTATTATTATAATTAAAGATTTAATCCACCACTGCGGTTTTGACCAATGAAAAATACTCATGGACGGCCACCTCACTCATGTACCGGTCAAATACCGTACCATTCAAGTACTACCGGTACCGACCAGTTTTTCCAACATAATCAAATCGTGTTGGACAGGCTCAGGAGCCGGTAACCCTTAATAAGGACGAACAATCGAAGTAACTAGTAATTCCAAAAGTAAACCGAAATTTTAGGTGACAAAATGTGCTCCGTTCATTGACTGGCATAAAGAGCCATTGACACTCGCCATTCCACAACACCGAGCTTTGAACAACTCCGTGATGCGTTACTGGATGTCTCACACCCTACCGGCAAGCGAACGCGTGCAATTTTCTACTTACGCACACGTGGCAGCGTCACAGACTTGCAAGTGCTACTCACAGCCTTGCTAAACCGCAAGGACTCGGAGCTCATGCGGCACGTTGGCATATGTGATTGGTCAATTCCAGATGGAGGAGGCATGTGAGTCGTTGCAGCAAGTACTGGAAGATGAGACTGATGACGTCATGGTGCGTCATGAAGCAGCAGAAGCTCTCGGTGCTATTGGTGCAGCCCAATCATTGCCAATTCTAGAAAAATTTAGCACGGATGTAGCCCCTGAAGTATCGGATACATGCAAATTGGCAGCTAATCTCGTGAAATATAAGCTGGTCAAGGCTAAAGGAGAGATATTAGAGGGCGATGTTGATCGGAACCCGTATTTATCGGAGGATCCTGCTCCTGCTGCAGAGAAAAACGTATCGACCGCACAGTTGCGGGAAATATTGTTGGATCAGAACGGGGACATGTTTGCGAGATATCGAGCCATGTTTTCGCTCCGGAATCCGAATGCGGAAGAAGTGGCATTGGCTCTAGTGGAAGCCTTTTCTGATCCAAATGATTTGTTCAAACATGAAATTGCCTTTGTGATGGGTCAGATGGAGAACCCGATCGTTGTCCCGGCATTGAAGAAAGTGTTGCTGGATTAGCCACAGCACCGAATGGTGCGTCATGAAGCGGCTGAGGCGCTCGGAGCGATTGGTACCAGTGAGTGTCAAGAGATTTTGGAAAAACACTTGACCAGGTTGTGCGTGAGAGTTGCGTCGTGGCGTTGGACATTATGGACTACTGGGCACCCACGAAATAAGTATGGCCCTGTAAAAATAATATAATTATTTTTTTGCATTCGGTATTTTGCACAATATTAGGTTCTATCAAGCGAACAGATAGCCGACATTGAGTCGATTAAAAGTACGTAAAGAAGATGGTAGCAGGGTTGAGCTGGTTTTAAGTCGCTGAGCAATGGACAAGCACGCGGCTGGCGGCAGGGAGACTTCTTGGGCTGGCAAGGGTCCAGATTTTGACAGCGTCGGTTGAACAGGACCGTACAATACTTTTAGGACTCGGCGAAAAGTCGTCGCATCCTGCTGCTTGATCCTTGTCTCCCAGCTAAGCAGTTACATGTGTATTGGTGTTGGTGAAACATTGGCGCCGCCTTGATCTTGAGTCGACACATACTTGTCGTCCGACGAAATCAACACGAACCGAAATGTACCATCAGAGTCAGCTTTCTCAAGCAACTTGGCGCTTAAAATGCTGTCAATCGTGTATTTGCTAAAAATATTGTCGGTCTCGACAATATTTTCCACGTGATCTCCTTCTAAGGTTGATTGAAACAATGGGTAAGCGGAGATAAGGTATTTGTGCAATCGGATTGTCTCCGGCTGCTCCACGTTACACAGACCAATCCGCTCGCAGCAGGCTGTACAGATTAGAGGGATCCACTCATGTTTCTCCTCGAATTCACCATCAACATCATTCTCAAGATCTTTTGTAATTGCTGCGGCTATTAATTCACTAGAATGCAGCAATATATAGGATTCACCGACAAGAGCTCGATGTTTCTGAGCATATATATTCCTCCCGTGGAATATGCTCAAAGGATCCGACCCCAGCTCCCCAAAAGTCGAACATATCCATCCAATTCGCCGACGGTAGTGGTAGCACTTTGTGAATATTTTTTTCCACATTTTTCCTATCACCAAGCAAACGGGCATTGCATTTTCGACAATGAATGATTGCGTAATTTTCCGACTGAAGTTCGATAGGTGAAACTTGCGTAAAGGATGAAAACCCACCGAGCGGTTGCTTCTCTCTAGATTGAATTGGAAGTCTAACGTACCAATGGTCGTTTTTTTCCTCAATTGTACACTTTGTCATATCCACGCTTTGTTCAATTTGCATCCACCAGATCACTTCCATATTTGGGTGGTGCTCGTCTATATACGTGACCTCTACACGTGTGGAATTCACTTGAATCGCAAGTTGATGATCGGGAACAACCGTACTCTGATCCTTGAGTCTAGCACAATCTAGAAATAGATAACACTGATAACAGCCAATGTTGGCGTGATATTCTATAAACAAGCCGATAATTTCAGGTACTCGCTGTACAACGTCAAGTTCCTGAAAACGGCGCACCAGATCTTCTGCTTCTCGAACATTTTCGTCTTCGCTGGTCGTTCCATTAGCTCGAGTATATGTTTTGTCGGTATTGGTACCATATAAAGTGATGGGGACTCGATCTGCGTGGACTCGTTCCTCCTCTCCTAGCATCTTTTTTTCAGTTTATTATAACCAATGAAAAGCCAAGCGGAATTGAGGCGAAAAAATCCATTATGTTGAGTGAGTGAGAATGTGAGGTATATTTAAGTACGCGTACGACATAGTACATCCTGTTGACAGGCAACAAAGTTACCGTGGTGACTATAACTTTACATATTTGAAATGTCTTGTCCTCGGAAAGCCGCGCGCCGTCTCGCAAAGTCTCGTCTCGATATGACCAGGTTTCGTGGCGTCGGCGCGGGTCCTGCTGTTCGTGAAGTTCGGCTTGAGAGGCCTCTAGCCAACGGTTGACATCATTGTTGAAGAATGCGGCATCCTCCTTCACCACAACTGCCTCCCCGTCATCGTGCACTTGAGTTGAGGCTTCGGTCTCCAAGCAATATTTGCCATTCGATCCGCCATTTTGTTGTATGTGCGATAGTGATGTCCCCAGCTGGCGACACTGATATCGTCAGCAAGTAATCTTGCCTCTCGAAATAGCAGTCCAAGTGAGTCTTGCGTGGTGGGTGATGCGCCCGGAGTTGCGAAATCACGAGCGCGCTGTCCCCCACGACATGCAGAGCTGGATAGCCACTAGCCTTCGCTTGTCGAAGTCCGTTCACGAGCCCCCAGTATTCAGCTACGTTGTTCGTAGTCTTTGTACAACCGTAAGCCATGCTAGATACCCACAGGACGCATGCTTCGTCATTTGGATGTAAGTTGGACAATGACGGATACTGCTCCGCCCGGTCCAGGATTTCCTCTTGATCCCCCATCGAAGAAAATCAAGTAGAACGCGCCAGAGGTTGTTGAGCAGCAGCGCTCGCAAGGGAGGGGGGTCATCAAAGAAGATGACGGTTTCAGCAAGCGCCGACCGTACTCTAGCAAACAGGAGTCCGTCGTCACCCATGTCTGGCTGGTAAGTTGATCTTCGGAACCGTGAAACCGCTCGTCGACATTGTGTCCTGGCTCGTGCGTTGTGTACTTCCTGTGATAGAGATGCGTATTTCATGCGGCGAAGACGATCAACCCAGATGGAATGTAGTGTCGTGGAAACAAGAAAACGCCAGAGCTCACGTGTTGCGGGAAAGACCGCATCCTTCGCTCGAGACACATCAACGCCGGGTCCTATAGCGTATTTGATGGCTTCCCAAGAATGACTCGGAGTATCCGGAAGGTCCATTCCAAACACCCAGACGTGAAGAACTGCCTCCCTCAAGTCGCCAAGCTGTCGCCGTCGTTCAAGTAGATAATCCCAATGGCACCGGGCGCTTGTGCAATCCCAGAATACATGATTAGCCATGACCGGAATGGAAGTCGGACACTCTGGGTCTGGAAAAGATAGATCCTGGCTAGCCCAATTCCATAGCGGGAAGCTGTTACTCTTCAGACGATAAATCGTCTGCGCGTTCGTCGGGAAGGAAGCTCGTATCCTTCGAATGTCTCTCCATTCGATCAGAGATGTCCCTGCTGCAATCACTTGGAAGTCCGGCTTTGCCACTCGTTCGTCGCATATGCGTTTGCCTTCCTTATTGCGTCTGCGAGTGATTATCTGTTTAAGTTTTCTTCGTTTCGGCCTCCATCGTCGACGGCCAGCCCTAGGTGTACAACACGCGTGAGCATTGGATGCGCACCAAAGTGGACAGTAGTTCCACTGTCCAGACGCGCTGCGGCATCGCAAGCAGACATCGATGAGACAGGAGCCACTTTTCCCGCCATACTCGTGTCGAAATGCGATATCAATGTACCGTTGTGGCCGAGGAGCCATTCATGATTCTGGTGGACCTTTGTCGAGTAAGCTATCAGCGCCCCGACTCAACTGACCGGTAGGCGAGTGCTGGAAAATTGTATAGGAGAGCAAAGCAGAAGGTCCTAAAGTGCCGACGCTTCGCCATTGAGTTAGTAGCCATGTTTCGCTTGGGCAAAAATCGAATGATACCACTCTAAGTCGGCTCCCAGCTCATTATATCGCCAAGTTACTTGGCCCCTGCAGTAACGGGGTTACATTCGGGTAACACTGTGTGTTGGTGTACATGAGTACACCACGGTTGAGGTAAGTATTGGCCGGTTTGAAAGGTTTCGAACCTTTGGTTATTTTAACCAATCAGGGCATGGGCCCTTGGTGTGGTGGTGTGTCAGCCATCCACGTGTCAGTACACAGGTGTGTACACTACATTTTAGCTAGGTACGAATTAGGAATATTAAAAAAATTTTTTACCAGTACTTGTATTGATGCTGAACTCTATTTTTGATCGGTGCGATGGAGTATCTTTTGTAGTTTCAAGCAGTATAAAAGTGTGTAAACGTGATAAAAGCGCTGCGGAAGAAATTGCTTTTATTGAAAATGTGCAAAGGAAGAATTTGCACCCTTGCCAAAAGAAAAAGGAGTAGAAATAATGAGAACTATTGCGGATACTTATATTGAAGAAGGCATAAACAAAGGATATTAGCCGCCCTTGTTGGTACGAGAAAATCTCTTACAGATGTAAATCAGAGCCCAAAGACGGCTGCGCTAATTTGATAAATGAAGTTAAAGCATAATACAGCAAATTTACCAAAGAAAATCTGGCACTAATAGAACCATTTATAACATTATGAGAGAAAGTAGTAATAATCCCTCCTTAGATTTATTAAAAAAAATCGCAAACGCCCTAATTATTCTACTTAGTATTACATATAGTTTATATTAGTTTAAAATAATTTAGGCTAATTACATATTAAATATATTCAGTTTACATTTCACTCTATTTAGCGGACGCGCGACCTCGACCGGTCGCGCGCGCAGTTAGTGTTGTAGGTAAGAGGAAGACCTCCCTTTACTTACATCCCGTAAAGGGAATACAGCCGTTAAGGCTAAGTCGTAAACTAACCCGGGAATCTTGGCCCCGAGTAGGAGAACTCTCCTACTAAGCCCTTTACAAGGGCGTATCGGCTAAGTAGCGGTATCTACCGCTTTAAGGAATAGTATTCCTCTGTGCGCTAGCCGCACCTTGCGTATACTCACCGGCTACATCTGGTAGCACTTGTAGTTAATCCAACACCTGTGTTGGTAGACTAGGCATCCTCTGCAAAGGATGAATCAGGACGATTGGGATAGTTTGACCCTCGTCCAGCAGGAAGCCTTTAAAAGGCTGTTACCCTTAACGGGGGAAGAAGGCATGAAGCTCTTAATGGAGCAGGGCCTTGAGGCCGTAAAGGCAAGGGTAAATGCCCTTATCGCTCATGAGGCGAGTTGTAGTGGAGGTCATTCCACGGGGGTGCGCCCTCCATTATCGTTCAAAATAAAGGAGTTCACCGGGGAGAATGGTGACAACCTTTACGTGTGGTTGCGAGAGGTCAAAAAGGCCTTCGCCACAGCGAATATGACCGCTGATCACTTGCAATTGGGACTTTCATTGACCTATCTTACGGGCAAAGCCCGTACATGGGCGTTTACGTGTTCGGAGTCAGTCACGGACGTGTTCCCAACATGGAAGGTCCTTAAGCAGAAGCTCATGGACATGTACGCAACGCCTGATCTGGTTTTCCAGAATCAACTGGCGTTTCTGAGGTGCCGTCAAGGCACTAAGGACCTGGAGATTTATATCCAGGAGATTAAGACCCTGTTGGCAGGGATGTACGCGAAAGCGTATTCGGACGATGTGTCCATCCCCGTCTTCATGGGAGGCCTGAGATAAAGGGCCAGCACGTTCGGAATTGTTCCGATGCCGACCCCAATCCCTGGAGGGGGCGTTCAAGATGACGTTCAACGCCGAGAGGAACTTCCGTTCCTCTAAGGTGGGTCCTGAACCCATGGACCTGAGCCAGGTCGAAGCGGAGGAGAAACCTCCCGCTAAGAGTCACACTAACTCTTTTCCACAGAGCTTCGAGGCAGAGCTATTAGCTATGCTGAAGCGACATGGGCCGCTGATATGCTTCCTGTGTGGGAGCATGGATCATCTGAGGAACAGATGTCCGAAAAAAAAAACAGCGAGACACTCGCTACAAGGTACCAAGGGTGGAGAAAAAGCCCTTGTCCAAGCCGTCGGGAAACGACGGCTCCCAGTAGGTGCGGGGCGCCTTACTGGGGGACCCCTCAGTGCTGTTAAGCCCCAGGGTAGGGGACGACAGCACAAAGACCCGAGGGAAGCGGTGTTTTCTAGCACCGAGTTGGTGTACCAGCCAGGTTTTCTGGTAGTCCTTGCGGACGTGAAAGGCTTTGATAAGCCTTGGAGAGTCTTGATAGACTCTGGAGCGTCTGACAATTATGTCAGACGGGCTTCTGTTGTGAAGAGTCGGCTGTATGCCGAGGCCCTAGAGGCACGTTCTCGTGACTTTGTCACGGTCCGTCTTGCGACGGGCGTACAGGTTTCTGTACCCAAGGTATCGATTGACCTTAAGCTGAAGTTTGCAGACTTCGACAGCTTAGAACGTTGCCTAGTCCTGGATTTGGACTCGAGGTATGACCTCATTCTGGGCATGAAGTGGCTGGAACGCCACGAGCCATGGATAGACTGGAAGTCTAAGTCCATTGGCTCAACGCATTCGCGGTCGGGTGAAGCATTGGCGAGTCATGAACCCACCTTTGCTTGATCGCAAAAGCGACTCTGGCGTGAGATTCCAGAGATTGGGATGTCTGAAATGATCATTCCCAATGGCGTTAAGGAATAGTTCCTTAACGAGGGGGATTCGGCGGTTAATCCCCGCGACGATATAGACGAGACTGGTGACTCGCCAGTGATAGAGGTGGACTCCTCTGAGGGTAAGCGCGAGGCGCTTAGAGAAGAGACCCGAAGTTCGTCTCTTCTACAGTTCGGAATTGATTCAGACCACGCCGTGTCCGGCGAACAAGTTGCGACTCCAGTGGTAGGGGTACAGACCCCTGTGGTTAAGCGCGAGGCGCTTCCAAGCGAAGAGACCCGAAGTTTGTCTCTTTCGCACGTCGGAAATGATCCGACTACGCCGTTATAGGTGAGACCGGCGATTCACCGGTGGTAGAGGTAGAGACATATGTGGATAGGCGCGTGGCGCTTCCAATAGATGGGGCAATTGACTCCCCCCATCTGGGTCTCGGGATGAGTCCCGAGGCCAGTAGTCAGCAGTCCTACAGGATGCTGAATAGTGTGACAGGTGTTGTCACAGAAGGCGTAAGCCTGGAACGGTTGCCTGGGGTAGGCGAACTGTTGTCGTCGGAGGAGATGTCCTTCAACGAATTTGAAGCTGCTTTGAAAGCAGATGAAATCGACAAGGTTGTCGTATTACGTCCGGAAGAGGAGTTGAACTCCTCATACACTATGGACGAGTCAGTTTTGGTGAAAACCAAACAGGCATTAAATGCCAGAAGCGGCCTCAAGATTCTCGCGGATCCTGAGGACCCTTACCATTCTTTGTTAAAGAAATTTGGAGATGCCATTAGTGCCAACACGCCGATGGGGTTACCACCGGATCGGGAGTCCGACATGAAATTGATTTTTGTTCCTGGAACCAAATACTGCGTCACTAGGCAGTGGCCTCTCCCCAAGGAACAATGCGACGTCATCGACGCATTCTTCAAGGGGAAAGAAGAGGCAGGGATGGTACGGGAGAGCAAGTCTCCCCACTCATCTCCCACTTTTTGTGTTCGTAAACCGAACGGAAAGTGGCGCATTGTGCATGCGTATAACAAGCTGAATGCAGCTACTGTACCCATGCAGACTCCGATTCCTCGGAAGGATGTCTTCCAGAACAATATGGCGGGCTGTACTGTGTACAGTGCCTTAGATCTGGTGGACGGGTATTATCAGGTGCTCATGCGAGCGTCCGATATTCCGCTGACAGCGGTTAGCACGCCTAGTGGCATGATGTGGGAGTGGCTTGTTATGCCACAAGGGCTTTCAAATGCACCAGCGACTTTCAATCGCTTGGTGACTCAACTCTTCCGCCCTCATAGGAAGTACGCTCAGACGTACTTCGACGATATATTCGTCCATAGTCGTGCGGAAGGCGACTCGTCTGATTTCAGCATCTGATACACCTTTGAGCAGTGCTCGAATGTATGCGAGAACTTAAGTTATATGCAAACGCATCCAAGTGTATCTTTGGTGCTGAGGAAATTCCTTTCCTCGGATGCTTCATCGGTAAGGATGGAGTGCGGGCGGATCCCGCGAAGGTGAAAGCCATTGTGGAGTGGACTTCGCCTGTAAATCTTATAGATTTACGGAAGTGGCTTGGATTAGCCAACTATCTCCACAAGTACAGCGATAACTACGCTGAAATGGCGAAGCCATTGACCGACCTTCTTAAGAAGGATGTTGATTGGTGTTGGGAAACTGAACACCAAAACGCTTTTGAAGCGATTAAGGGGATCTTGTTAAAAGCTCCCATTCTTGCTCTCCTAGACTCTGGGAAACCATTTAGTGTCGTCTGCGACGCCTCCGATTTCGCAATCGGATGTGCTTTGTTACAAGCAGACGATGCAGGAAGGGAACGCGTAATTGCGTTTGAGTCGAGGCAGCTTAAAGCTGCGGAACGGAATTATCCCGTTCATGACAAGGATCTACTTGCAATGAATAATGCTCTAGTCAAATTTAGGGTTCACCTACTCGGCTCAAAGCCGTTCGTGGTTTATACTGACCACGCGTCCTTACGGACAGCGACAAAGTCGCCTCATCTCTCGCAACGGATGGCCCGTTGGCTCTCCTTTGCGGAGTACAACTTTGAGGTTAAGTATAAACCGGGCAAGCAGAACGTGCTTGCAGACGCGTTATCGCGTCGTCCCGATTACGAGCTCGCTCATGCGACATTCGTCACCAAATCTGTGGTGGATCTCATACGCCAGACGTATGAGAAAGACCCACAATGTACGGCGCTTATCAGCGCGTTAGGTGAAAAGGGTCTTGGCTCGTCTGAGCCAACCCTGTCAAGTCGATCTAAAGCTCGTTTACACCGTTACAGGTACTGTGACGGTCTGCTATTTTATAGCACGAGCGCGGAGGACACTCCGCGGGTGGTAGTTCCTCATGATGAGTAACTGAAGTATAGAGTCCTCTTTGAGGCACGTGACGCCCCTACCGGGGGTAATTTAGGTCGAGATAAGACCTACAGCGCTTTAAGCGTTTTATATTGGTGGCCCAACATGTATAAGTGGGTCGGTGCGTATATACGCACCTGTGAGACGTGTCAGAGGGCTAAACCCTCTGCAAGTTCAGCTGCGCCTTTGGCGATCTTACCGGTTCTAACGGAGTGTTGGAAATCCATTAGAATGGATTTTATCTTCGGTTTTACGAAGGATAGGGCCGGGAACACCGGCATATTGGTCTTTGTAGACCTATTGAGCAAGATGGTTCAGCTGGAGGTGGTGCCAGAGTCTATAGATGGACACGGAACAGCGAAAGTGTTCCTAGACCGTGTCTTTCGACAGCATGGTCTACCCGATTCCGTTGTGTCGGATCGGGATCCCCGTTTTACGGGACAATTCTGGGGAACGTTGTTTAAGGTGCTAGGCAACAAGCTCCTCATGTCCACTGCGGATTGTCCGCAGACGGACGGTCAGACGGAACACGTTAATCGCGATGTGGAGGATATTCTCCGGAGTTTATGTCCGGATTCTCCAAAGAGTTGGAGTGAGATGCTTCCGATGGTTGAATTTGCTATCTACAATTCGGTTCATGCATCTACGGGGTTTACCCCGTTTTACGTGAACGGATTAATGAATCCGAGGGTTCCGTTGACGCCACGTGTGTGTGGCCCAGGGCTTGAGGGGGGAGGATTCCCCGATGTCAGCCCTGTATCTGTGCGAAAGCACATCGATAAGTTTTTATCGACGCGCCTTAGTGTCTTACGACACGTCTGCGATGCCATGGCGGAAAGCCAAGACAAGCAGGAGGAGCAAGCTGACCGAAAGGGGCGGCGTAACAAAAAGGTATACAAAGTAGGAGAAATTGTTTTATTAAACGCTAAAAATCTTCCTACACATGCAGTTTCAAATGTTTTGCGCAATAAACTGCGCCCCAGGTTTGTGGGGCCCTTTAAGGTGTTAGCCCGTAAGGGCTTGTCGTACACCTTAGACATCCCAAAGGTGATGCGTACGCATCCAACCTTTTATGTGGGTATGCTTAAGCAATACCAGAACCAGGAGGCGGGTCCCCTCTCGGAGGAGGGTGAGAAATCGGATAGCCGAAAGGCGCAACAGGTCGGAAAATCTCCGACAGGGTTGATATACGACCCTGAAGCTCCGCAACGAGAGACTCGAGAGAGGCAAGCCGCTCCTAGATGCGTTCATTCGCACTCCCCTCGTTGCGGAGTCCCTCCTAAGCATCTTGGATGCGACGGCTATGCCGATCACAGCGCTCGTGGAAGTCACGCCGCACTAGCGCGACCCCCTCCTCCAGTGCTCGATACGGAGGGTACTCCACATTATCATGTGGAAGGCCTGATGGCACGACGCCATCACCGGGGTGAGACCCAGTACCTGGTGAAGTGGAAAGGGTATCCACATTCTCAGAATTCGTGGGAGTACGAGACTCCCCTGCGGCAGGATTGCCGTGACGTCGTTGACGCTTTCGAGCGGGAGAATCCCACTGAGAGGCAACGACCAAAGGGGCTGAAGAAGCCCCTTCACTCCCAATAGCTGGGAGTTCGCCGAAGGCAGATGCTGTGCTTGCATTGCTTTCCGGCACCACATCGAGAGCAGAGCGCGTATAATAGGAGGCAGGCAATTGCCCTTGCGCTTTGGCCTGAGCATAGGCCAAGCGTAGCGCTCTCTCTACCCGAACGTCGTGTTCGGAAAAGCTGTTGTACAGCGCATCGAAACTGGGGAGGTGTTTCTCCCTTTCCGCCCAGGCGCGGAACGCCTGTTTTGCGTCTTTGAAGCTTTCGTCCATCAGGAGAACAAGGGGAATCTCGCGGATAATATCCACGAGGACACCGCGTGCCTGTTTCCCGAGGCGCGTCCGGTAGGACTTAACGGAATAATGTTTGGGAGTTAGTAGTCGGGACCGGATTTGGTTCAGATGCGCAATTTCACGCGGCAGTATAGCCGCTGGTCCAGGGGTATAGGAGGATAAACCCCTCTTGACCGCGTCCTTAGCCCTCTTTTGAGGGTCGCGAGGTCCCTTCCGTGTCCGTCCGGCACCTCGAGCCTCTTGAACCAAGGACGGTTCATTGGTGGTGGTTGCCTGTGGCAACCTGGAGGTATCACCCCTAGCGGGTAACGGTGGCGCACGAGCTAGCGCGTTTTCCCCACGTGTGGGGAATGTGTTGGATGACTGATAGCGCCGTTCGGCGCTATCAACATGACCATCCGTTGGTGAGATCTCCCCAAGGGCGTCCACTTCCGAGCTGTCGGAATAGTTTGCGTCCATAGCACCGCTGAAGGTGTACAGTGGAAAGCCAGAGGTACTGTAGTTGGAGTTCTCCAACAAGATTTTGATTATTGCGTAAGCAATAGTCTTGATGGGGGAGGATGTAACGGGGTTACATTCGGGTAACACTGAGTGCTGGTGTACATGAGTACACCACGGTTAAGGTCAGTATTGGCCGGGTTGAAAGGTTTCGAACCTTTGGTTATTTTAACCAATCAGGGCATGGGCCCTTGGTGTGGTGGCGTGTCAGCCATCCACGTGTCAGTACACAGGTGTGTACACTACATTTTAGCTAGGTACGAATTAGGAATATTCTACTTAGTATTACATATAGTTTATATTAGTTTAAAATAATTTAGGCTAATTACATATTAAATATATTCAGTTTACATTTCACTCTATTTAGCGGACGCGCGACCTCGACCGGTCGCACGCGCAGTGAGTGTTGTAGATAAGAGGGAGACCTCCCTTTACTTACATCCCGTAAAGGGAATACAGCCGTTAAGGCTAAGTCGTAAGCTAACCCGGGAATCTTGGCCGCGAGTAGGAGAACTCTCCTACTAAGCCCTTTACAAGGGCGTATCGGCTAAGTAGCGGTAGCTACCGCTTTAAGGAATTGTCTTCCTCTGTGCGCTAGCCGCACCGTGCGTCTACGCACCGGCTACACCTGCGCAAAATCTGCTACGTTCAAGGTATACACATTGCCTCTGCGGTCCCTCAGCCACGACATGTCTGTTATCGTCGCTTGTACTATCGACCTCTGTTCGAATCAACCTGATGTCGCTACTTCCGCTCGTATCCCGGCCAGCAGCCGTTCGTACAGCACACGACGTACATAAATTGTAACACTACCATCTCCATTGTATTCGACCACGGATCTCAATATTAAAGAAACGGGCCTCCGGCATACCTCCGTGACTTCTCCTTGGCGTTCAGGGCGAGCAGCTGAAAGCCCAACAATTTTAGATCCGGTTAACCAAAGCGTCGCTTGGAGTCGTGGCTTCTGGTCTTGGGCCCAACATGGCGTGATGTAAGCCGGGCCCAAGTCGGTAGAGCTCAATAAGAAATCACCGTTCAGCAAATCTCTCGACGAAGCTGTAGCTGCCCACTGTCCAACAGAGGTCACCGCCATAATCATCAGTTCCGTTCGAATACACGGTACCGATAACCCACCTTGATGTATCGGTAGTGAGGCCATATCGGAGGGGACCCACGGTCGGGACCTCTTGCCACTGCGGCCGCCCCAGACAAAGTCCAGAATCAAGCCCTACAACCGAGTTACCATGGCGGGACGTGTCCAGCAGTGCCGTGCTAAGTAGGTAATTTTTGGCACTGCGATGGCGCTAGCCAGTCGAGCTCGTTGTTCCACCGTTTGAGTATTTTCTCGGGCTAGTACAAGGCGACTCCATAGTGATCGTATGCATTTAGACCAATTGGCACTTATCGCATTCTGTTGACCCACCAGTACACGAAGATGTCTGCAGGATTCGGTTGGAGACAGCAAGTTGAGGCCACATGTGTCCAAAGGCAGAGATGATCCGCCTGAGTCCAGCTCAATGATCATAGACATGGATCGGTTTGTCAACAACCCTGAAACAGCCGCAAAATCATCGAGAATCGTAACAGCAGGCAGAACGGCAGAACGATTGCGCAGGTATACCGCCGTGTCATCAGCGTAGCCCGAAACTTTGAAGTCAGTGGTTCTCCATCCAGATGTAAGAGGTACCCCGCGAATGTCATCCCTCTCTTGAATCACCCGATAGACACTGTCCAAGGCGAGTATAAAAAGAAGGGGAGCAAGAGGGCACCCTTTCCGGAAACCATAGTGAACTTAACGTCGACTTGAACGGTAGCCATTCACAATAAATTGACAAGTCGTATCGCGGTGTAATGCAGCTACGATTGATACAAATTTGAGCGAGAATCCAAGCCAGGTCAGCACAGAAAGTAAAACCGGACGTTGCAACGTGTTGTATGCCTTTTAAAAATCCACAAGCAAAACAATGGCTCCGTGAAGATAGCTGTCAGCACTTGCCGCTTTGCGTACTGCCGAGAAAATGTCAAGAGCTGTATGAATTGATCGCTGCGGGACAAACCCAACTTGAGCTGGCAGAACGATACGCGACAGCATCGGCCGCACCCGGAACGAAAGTATCTTGGTAAACAACTTGTAGTCGCTGTTGAGCAGCGCGATCGGGTGATGACCAAGTGGCAAGGCGAAAGCCGCCGTTTTCTTCATACACTGAATGTTCGCTTCACCAAAAGACGCTGTTAACACGCTGCACTCCATCCATATATTGTACAGTGCTGCGAGAGTTGGTGCAAGAGCGTCTGCGTTAACGCGGTAAAATGTTTTGCTAATTTCATCCGGTCCCGCAGCTTTCCCACGTTTCAGGCTCTTCAAAGTCGCACACACATCGTCTGGAGATACGGATGACGTCACAGTAGAGTCATCAACCCGGTCCGGTCGGGAGGATCGGTCAATAAATGCCTCTGTGACATCTGGGCGATCAAAACAATGTGTCATAAGATTCCCCTCAGCCTTCTGCCATTTCCTCAGCCAACGCCTGCGACCTATTCGGCCCGTATGTAGCTTGGCCACCCAACGAAACGATGGTGTCCTGAAATTTTATAGACACCCGCGCGTAGAAGCGACGAGAAGTCTCGCCTGGAGAATACGTGTTCTGGACAAGAAGTCGCTCTTCCTTGGTCTTTTTCCATAACCGTGGACACTCCGCAACGCTTCGCCGAAGTATCGGCAGGGCTCGGTTGGTCACATGCCGCTTGAGTACACGCCATTGAGGTAGACGATAAGCGCGCTTCCGACAGCGCCGTATTCAGACGGGCATAGAGACGCTTCAGCCGCTTTCTTTAGCTGCGTGGCAAACCATGGCGAGCTGTATTGGTAGTCGCCAAAAGAACTTTTCGTAACCCGTTCTTCCATCCATCCCACCATTCGGCCAATCGTCGGGCTGTACGAGCGTCTGACGTCGAAACATAAATGGACGTGTCAACTTCAATCTGTGCCACCTCAATGGCCGCAAGAAATGGCGCTTGTCGCGTTCGTTTGTGCACATACCCGGGACTGGATATACCCGCCGTGGCTTACGTACGCGCACAACATGTTGTGGCTCCCCAATCCGTATACGAATTCCATTGTGGTCGGCTTCTGGGACAGGTACAGACTGATCGACGCCTCGAATCCAATCAGCGTGAAGAGCGATCACGTACCACCGATCTAGTCGAGAACTTGCTGATCCACCGCCAGAAAAGGTGTAGAAATAAGTGTGCGCCGCTGCATGAAAGGCTGATATGGCCCTCTCTTCTTCCGATCTATCCATTTCATTCTCGAGAACATCGCAAAGGTGTGCCCACTCAAGAAGCCTTCGTAGCGCCACGGAATCATGTCTGCCGGGAGGTGAGTCGTGGAACGGTCAAGTCGAGGCACCAACGTGCACTTGAAATCCCCACCTACTAACAGAGGTCCGTCGTGTTCCAGCAGGTGATGTCGAAGCATCTAAAAAAAGTCTCCCGTTCAGCCTTACCACTCGGGGCATATACGTTGACAACGAGAACGGTTTCGCCTCGAATATTAATACGAACAGCCATCCAGTGCGGTTTCTACTGTGCCTCATGCCACGGTTCCATTTCAGTAATCGACGAGTACGGATTTAGTAAAAGCGCAACCCCTCCATGCGCTTCGTCTGACTCGGTCCATAATGTGCGTCCGGGTTTGTCCACGAATCCCCATGTGGTGTTGTACAACTTGTTCAAGCTTTCTCCTTCACCAACAGATACCCGCGTTTCTTGTAATAGGACCAAGTCGAAGGCTCCTCGCGATTCTCGCTGCCTAAATGGCCAAATCATTCTGCACACCGTTCCGGATGTTTGGGGAATCCCGCGACATTTTGCGAACGGATACCGATGCTGTTTTTGCTCGGACTTTGAGAAGTCTTCAACATGCTCCTACGACTAACTCGAGGTGAGCAAGCCTTTGGAGGTAGAACGGAAGGAAACTCAACCCTGGCAGTCGACCAAGGTTTCCCGAGAGTATTTGGAGAAGAGGGACTTGGATTCTCATCCCCTGTCGAAGCAGCCCCTTGCGCAGCCGAGGTGCCCTTAGTACTCATTTTCCAGCATTTGACCATCGCGGGCGATAAGGTCAAGTGCCGGCTTCCAGTTGGCAGACTTGCATAAATGACGCCGACAGCTGCGCTCACCTCTTCAGAGAAGTGGTACAGTACAGCTTTGGACTGTGACATCACCACCTTTGTCTCATCTGTGATAAGAGCAAGCTGTGGTAGTAACACACACAGGACATTGAGGACTCCCCAATGATCCAAATTCGACAGCGGTTTCGAAACAGTCGCGCACAGCAGCTCCGGCTGTAGTTTATTGAACTTTCTCCAGCGTTGTATGCTGTCCGTCGTCTTCCACCATATTTGTCCAGACTGACCGTCTGTTGTTGCAGCCCAGCCCGTACACAGCTCTCGCAGCTCTTTATTGACGTGGGTGGTATGTTGGCGTATCACAGCCAGTTGGTACTCGATGTTGATCGAATGTCCAAAGGCTCGAAGGTTGTCCCTCGACATCGAGGGAGGTAAGCCATAAGGTACGGCAGTGCACTGAAAAGCGTCGCCAGTTCCAACGCACACGCAGAAATCCACACTGATTGGCCCTTTGGACCAACCGGCAATGTAGCAGGTAACTACGTCCCCACTTTACTCTCGGACACCCACTTCCGAGCTGCAGCAGTGTTTGCCAAATTTTGTTTCTTGCTCTCCGGCACTGCAGAGGATGCTACTGCAGATGAGGCTGTTTCAGGAACCTTACGCATTATGGTTGCCCGTAACGTCTGTTCATGAGAATCTTAAGTGCGGATAAGATCCTTCGGGACTCTGATTGGTTCCTGTATACTTGTTGTCTCCTGACCGCCTCTGGTTCGTGTCCAGCGATCGCAGGTGCCCAAGTTTGGATCAGCCAAGGATTCTGAAGAGGCCTTAAGCTCGTCTTCAATAGCCTTCGCTAGCTCCGCTGGAATAGTAACACTAGCTCCACATGGGGGCAGCATTACATCCCCTCCACCAAGATCATCCATTCTCATCGTAGTCCCAAACGTTAAAGTGCTGTACGCCATAGATACGTCGAGATAAAGACAGGTCACTGTGTCCTGGTCCTGAGAGTTTGTCGGTGGCATGTCTAATGAATCCGGAACAGATGTTCCCGCCCCATATAACACCGCACTAGGTGCGGCCTTTGATAGAACACTAGGAATATCCCGCTTGCGGCGCACATACGACGACAACATTCGCTGAATCGTTGCGCGACTCCTCTCCCGAATTTTCTCTGCTCTCACAGCATGCATCTCGCTCGGCGGTGAGGCAATGCGCTTGACTGCAACCTCGAGATTGGGCGTCTCTTTTGGAGTAATCTTGGCCAAGTGGCGAGTCGGTTGTTGTAATTTGTTCGTGGCATTATATGCTGCTGTCTTCGCTCGGTTAGCCGCAGCGCCGGCGGTACGCTATGCGTACTCCAAATTCGGCAATTCTCCGCCCGAATCATCGAGAGCAGTATGCTGGTCAAGGCCTGAGGCTTCACGATCAATAGCCAACTCCAGCGCACGAGCGTGAGCCTTGAAAAAGAAGGCCTTCTTGTTTTCGGCGTCGATCTTCTTCTCCGCGGCGGTGGAATTCAGTATTTCAGCTCTACGTCACGCGTCCGCCACCTGAGATTAAGCAACCGCTAAAGCCTTATCCTTGGACTGTAGCGCAGCCTTCGCAGTAACTGCAGAAGTGTCCGCTGTCTGATCTGCCGTGGATGCAGCGTGATCGCATCCAATGAGGTGGTCCAGTTCGGCGATCGCTTGTGCACGCTTCTTAGACGCCTTTGCAGCAGAGGCTGATGTAACGGAAGTTTGGCCGCGAATTCATTTGTGTTCGTAGGCACTGTTGCTTTGTTCAAAGCTGGTGTGCTTGTAGACACTTTTCCTGAGTTCGTCGTGTTCTTGTTGGCGGAATTTTCTGCCGCGCTGGTCGCCGCCTTGCTAATTTTTCTAGTCCCTTCGGCCGCTTTCGACGGAGGACGTCGATGCGGTGCATCAGTAGAAGGCGCCACCTGAGTAGATGACGCTGCGCTGGACCTCGAGTCCCGCTTTTTCTTGTTCGCACCTGGGTCAAACCATCCGGCGGAGGTTGGACCAGTTGCTCGCGCAGTACCTCCGCTCGTCGCTGGCTGGTGACGGGAAGAGGAGGAGGATGCATCCTCCCTTGGCTTGTCTCTTGGAGAAGACTGGGGTAGCTTGTCCAACAGTGGCGCCTTGCAAGCATCCGTCTTCATCTTGGCCGTGGTCGCTGCCAGCGTCTCTGCCTGTCCATCGACATGCTGCAGGCGCCCAGACACATCAAGGTGCTTGAAAGTCAAGACGCTCACTTTTTTGCCACTTGGTGCGTCCCAGTGAACTTGCGCTGGTGTTCGGACAAGATAGCGCCCCTGCGAGCGCGCATTTCTCACTTGAATGGTACGCTGAATAGCACGAAAAACACGGGACTCGTTGGAAATGTCGGTGATGATGCAGGATCAGTGTCGTTTCATTAGTTTGAATGTGCGTCACCAACTTGATATCTTTTGGGGAAAGAAGCTGAATCAAACGTGGCGACGAAAAAATTGGAATCAAACGCTTCTGATCTATTTAGGCTCCCTCGAACCACCGATGTCACCGATTATGACATACTCGACGATAAATTGCTTGAATTGTGCCCGCGGTCATGCCATGAACCAAGATTCTCACTTGGTACTGCAACATGGTGCGAGTGGTTGTAGCATTTGATGTAGATGACGTAGCAAAGTCATCCCTCTCCAGAGTTGCTGGACACAAGAGCTGAAGGCGTGTGCCTCGAAAGGATACGCACTTTGCATGCCAGCTCGACGCAGCTGCCTGTTCCGGCAGGACGAACGTGAGGCGTCGTGAGCTCGAATCGTAGTACGTTCGCTTCGCTCTCTTAACAAGCTCCCTACTCAATGATTCGGAAGACGTATCCCCTGTACGGTGTTACAATATTTTCGACCCTGTGGTGAGGTGGTTTAGGCCCCACCACGGGACCGGTAGGTCACGCGTTCGAGTCCCGCAGTGGACACGAATCCAAGGCCGGGTAGAGTCGGGGTCCAAGTGTAATGAAGAGGCCCTTACAGCACGCGCTTGACATGGCTTACACCTACCCAATTAAATGGGGAGGTTCTCTAATATCCCTGTACGGTGTTCCAACAGTTGCAAGAGAAACGTTTTCTCCGCAATATGTTGAGGCATTCGGACGGAAGGTGGAACGACCGCAATGACATTTCCTTCCAGGTATTATTCGAAGAAATCTTGCATCTCAGCCCTCGTGGCTCTCGAGTGCGTACATACCAGAAATCCGGGCGTCGACGGGAGTACAATGTCCCCATCATCCATGCTGCAAGCACCTCCTCCTCAAGTGGAATCATTGGACGCAAATCGTCATCCGCCTTTCCGATCCATCGTCTCATCGCGGTGCGCACCAGTACAGCACGTCGGTCTTGTGGTCCCCCGACATCCGTATGAGGAGAGGTGGTGTGGTCGGATGGGTCGTTTCCGTCGCTGAAGTTGTATCTTCCGCCGGGTTCATGAGGTACGCTGGAAACATCGCGGTGGTCGAAGCCGTTGACCGCAGCCGCGAAGGAGACCCGCCCAGCTGTCGATGGTCCGGGACCAGGCCCTTGCCTCCCCTGCATAAGTGCATCTTGTTGCGCAGGAAATGGGGGGGCATCGCCCAGCGGCACACCGCGGTCGTCAGTGTTCATTAGTAAAAAAGGCACCCTTCCACGTGTCGTGAAGGAGTTGAAAATTATGATGAATCCACTTAATCAACAACACAAAGAGGTAATAAGATAGTACTCATTGCTTTACTACCCGGGTACTTAATACTTCCGTCCGAACCAACAAATCAATCGAGCACACTGGGGACACACTTCCAAAGGCGGTTCCGGGCTGCTCCCAACACTAGCACGCTTTAAACAGCTGCTGCTCCTCTTGCTAGGGCGTTCACTCAACGGCTTCCTTGTATTACTCTTGGTTTTTTATTGAATCCAAAAGAAGGTTTTTTTAAGGCCGCCAGAGATCTCTGTACTTCAAGGGAAATTTCGTTCTATTAAGTTTTACCAACTCCTACATCAAAGTCCATCACTTTTCTCACCCACTACTTCTTGGTTACTTCAGCGCTGACTTCAATACTGGACTCTGGGACCGTCGCACCCTCTGTAACTTGATTGATCAGATTTTCCATCGTAATCTGGCCGTCGCGATCTGGCCGTCGCAGGTCGATGATGATTGGTCAAAATTGCTCATCCAAAATCAAAATACTTAACCACTTGAGAACATCCAGGAACATCTAGGCGATCAACTCAAGCAGCCGTTTGCTCTGCCGCTCTGTATGAATCCGCCGTTGTGCTGGTAAGTTGCGCCTGTGTCTTTTCTTTCTGTGGCGTTGCTTACGGTTTGTTTCCATGGTCTGGTCACTCTGTTATCTCGTGTGCCCTAGCGCAATTTGGTGATGAATTATGAAGCCGAGGGCGCATAACTTTTCGTTGGCTCTGCCGCTCTGTATGAATCCGCCGTTGTGCTGGTAAGTTGCGCCTATGTCTTGTCTCTCTCTGGCGTTGCTGATGGTTTTTTTCCATAGTCTGGTTAGTTTGCTATCTCGTGAGCCCTAGCGCCTAATTGCTAGACATTTATGCGGGTGGAGACGCTCAACTCAGCGTTAGCGTCACTGCTATGATACTAGAACCAAAACAACTTTGCCAAGACATTGTGGAAATGTGAGAAGCATCACTCGTTGCTAGTGATGGATAGAAGCATCTTGTTATAAAGACAGAAGCCTTCGCACTACTAACATCATGATACACTAAGCGTTCATATTGTTCACCTATGGAAGGCATGACACATTTTTTTACACTAATATTCAGTGTTTGAAGAAATCACCAGCGTAAAAGTGTCATAGTGCTAACGTGTAGTGTTTGGTGAGATAAAAATATACCAAGAATTGGTAACTACCGCAGATCATCTCCTATATGTCGTAAATATATCCTCCACTTCACCACAATGTTGTAAATAAAGATTCCACTTCACCACACACGTGTCTAAATTTGGTTCGTTTGCATACTTAGTCGCAAATCAGGAAGTAAAATCCATTATGTTGAAGTAGGGGATGGTTCCCGTCGTTCCGACGAATTGTTTCATTGAAATTTCATTGAAACTACAGTATATCTACACTAACTTTAAAACAAACAGAAAATAGTTTTTGCTGTCAACGACTGCGTGTGCAATCTCGGACATTGATTGCTCCCATCATTGCAAAAATTTTCAACCTCCTTCAACGAAGTGTTTCGTCATAAACGACGTTGCGCATCAGTCGTAGATCTGCAGACTCAGCTTCCAAAAGGACAAAGATGTTATCCGTGCTGTCGCGATCGGAGATACTGCCGTCGTAACCATCTCCTACCGTGATGGCACAGACCTCATTGGCAGTCGGGGTATTGTACCTCTTCCGATCGTTCGATTGCAGGCATAGCATACTGATTTCCAGATCCACCACCTTATCCCTTTCTATCCGCTGCCGCACCTTCTCCTACAACTGTACATACGGGTTGTGCTGTTAAATCATGGCTTGAAGTTCGCCGACCAGATGCGGAAATAAATTGATGCGGCCACCAATCGCCATGCTGTTGTCTGTAATATAAAACTGCGAGAAGTTCCTTGGCTGGCCGGGCTCCGTAAACAGCGATCCCGTGGTGGTACAGGACATCTTCGAGTCGAAAAGCGTACACAAATCTCTGCATAAACTGTTCATCCAACTTCGTACCTAGGGACGTGAACGGCAGCGCGCTGTTGTACGCCCTAATGTTGGTGCGGAAGTGCGGAGCGCACGGGAAATAGGCGTTTGATCCCGTAGCAAACTCCTTAACGGCTCTGGTGGCTGTGCCAATGGTAAGTCATTGGCCACTTTGCCACGGTCGCAGCACATCGTAAAAAGTGGTCGCGCAAGGGTTGATACAGGACCTTTCACGCGCTCCTCAATCCAATGGATCTCCCCGCAGTTGTGGTAGCGGAAGTTAGCCCGGTTGAGCACAATGCGCAGCGAGGCAGAATTTGCGGAGATCTCCTAACGTGCGAGGGGGAACTCCGGATCAGCGGCACAAAAAAGGTCTTCCACAAGGTGCCGTGCACGCTGAGCACGTCTTGCCGCTGCCTGAGCTTGTTGTCATTGATCTTGTTGCCCTTGTGTCTCAACAGCACGTTCTTCAGCACGCCGCTTCCGATTCAGTCGGATTTGCTAGTGTTGTTGTTCTGGTGTCTCAAAAGAAAACAGCACGTTCTCGAGCACGACTCTCCCGAGCCATTAAGTTTTGCAGTGAAGGCGGACTCTCTGCTTGCGGTGGAATTGGGGGGGGACTGTTAAAATAGTTGGTCTATTTCGAATTCTATATTATAATAAGATAGGATTATTTTAGGTAGCAATTTGCATTTCGTCTATTACTAGCATAATTAGTGCATTACTACTCGGTTCTGAGTACACACTTTTTTGTTTCGTATAAGAAATGTATACCATACACAGATGGAAGTTTACCATAACTTCAACATCTGTTTTCATAAGTTCATGTTTAGTTAGATAATCACTTCTCAAAATACATCCCGTTGTAATTCCCTGTTTCGGACATCTTCTTCACATAACGAAATGTTAACTGATACCTCGTTCGTCACCAACGTGTGCTTTGTGTTGGAGATATCACGTGTGATTACTTTTAGTTTTATATTGGATTCACTATTGGACATTTACGACTCAAGTTTTCGACTACATCTAAGCTATGGATTCGAGCTCTATTCAACAGGAACTAATGCGGGAACAGGGAGAGTGGGCTTTATTGCTATAAGCGTTATGAGACCCTTCTTACACAACATCATTTCTATTTGTAATAACCAACGATAAAGTCCCATTCAATTAGGTCCGACTTATAGTATAGTTCGAATTCGATTCGATACGAGATCGCGACCATCATTCTGTTATATACATATATCAAGATAATAGATTACGTACCGGATCGCGACATGAATTCTGTTATTATATAGATATTTATGTGCGTGTCTGTTGCACCACATAATACCACATCTTAGCGTTCAAGCGCTTCAGTGTTTAAAATTACATGAGTCAAAGAGGAAATCCCCAAGAGCCACCTTAGCTTCCGCGTCTGGATCCTGACGTCGCCTAGAACCGTGCACTAGATGTTATGCGACTTCAGTCGTTTCGAGCAATACTGTCTGACATACACGTCTGGACAGACAAACGGACGTCACGCGGAGGCTTCCAAAGCAGAAATGCTCGACGGCAAATTGAGCATTCTCTCGCGCATGTAAGCATGCTAAGATTTCCTCTGATAACGCACTTCAAAGTATAAATAGTTAGCAACCTAGAAGGATCAGATAGTACAGTGAGTGTGCATGCAAGAAATCTTTGGTGTGGTATAGTCAAGTACAGGAACTTTCTTCCTAGGCTGAGCAACCACGACGAACCCAGGCAACTCACTGTTGGACCGTGTTCTACGTTGGCCAGATTCTTCATCAGACTTGTCTGTAGAATACTGACCTTCCCACTCATCGCAATTATCACCTTGATTGTGAGCAGCCCTCATTAGCCTCCCACATTGTGCACCCATCAGTATGGGCGGCTACCCTCTTAAGATAAACGCCTTGACGATTGTATAGGTTGACCGGTAAGAGCGAGCGATAAAACGCGAAGACTAGGTTTGCTCTTGGACGTAAATTCCGACCCTGGAGAGAGCAGTGTTATACTTGAATAAATTATACCAAGGACGCTGACCGAGAATTGAAGGGATCAGTCACTTCATTTGTGTAAGAAAGAATGATATTTGAGCTGAAAATATCACTGTTCTAATTTAAACATAAGTTTTTCAAAGGAAAATTTGGATGTTAAATTCTTATAACCCATTGAGAATGTAATTCGCTTTATCGAATCCAAAAAGGATTTAACTATATAGAGTGCTTTTGGCTGCGTTATCAAAGAATATTCTAATATTTTAAAATCATGACATTTGCTTGAACTATTACGATAAGCGAATGTAACGGTAAGGGCGCGTTTGGCAACCCCCTTGGACCCCTTAAATAAAACCCACGCCCTTCAAATTGCTCCCCTGCTTACCCATTTAACGTATCTACTCATGCCCAAAGGCACAAACAAAAAGCGATGAAGCTAGAAAGTCCAGAGCCTCTTGGACAGCAGCCCAGAAAACATACTTTCTTGCTACTTTGGTTGACCGCAAGTCCCAAGGATTCCGAGGGCTCCAAATTCAAGTCTGAAGCATGGACGCTAGTTAAAGCAGGATTCAGTGGCTGGTTCAGTGTCAACTACGAGCGGAATTAGCTGAAGAGTTGTTACTACATCGTAGGTGACAGTCCCAACGTTTACCAAGACTCCTGAAATTGGTGTTAACACAGCGTTGTTCTGCTTGCAGTTTAAGGACGTTTTTGCTATATAACCATTTTTCATTTTTGAAAATAAATATGCAATAGTATTTGTAACAACCATAAATGTGTAATTTACCAAATATAAATTTACGGGCGTGAATGGGTACACCCCCCCTTCGCTGCGTACCCCCCCTCCCTTTTATGTACAATGGATAAGTTTGGGCTTCAAAAATGAACCTTTGGTAAGATGAAAAGAACTTTTTTGCGCGAATTAGCATAAGACCTCAGATCTGATTCTACATCAGACGCTGCATTTCCGAAACTAATTCACAGCGCATCAGTGACGGCTGTAGTGGAGTCCACTTCGATATCTTTTGCTGCTGACTCTTTTGCTGCGACCCTCTCTTCTTGAGCCAGCTGAAACAAGTAAATCGCGGTTTCAAAATCCAGTTGCCGGTCCTGCGCGTCTTCAGCGCTTACGAGTTTCTCAAACGTTTGCTGTAGCTTAACGAGACGATGGGTAGCAAAATCGGATTGGATGCTCGCGAGCTGCGACTCGTCCAGCCTTTGAAATTTATATTTAAAATAATCCTTCAGTTCCTCTAGCTGTCGAACAACTGTGCGCACGCCCTCCATTACACCAGGTGAAGTCTCCTTCACCACCGATTCGACCGAGACCAATAGATCCGCCAGTGCCATCTCGAAAAGCTCCTGACCACAGGTATTTCGTAAAAGTCGTGAGTGCATTAGCAAATTCAGTAAAATATGTCAATCGTCGGAAAAAGCACCTTTAACTCGTCTCCGTCCAACGTTTCTAGCAGATTCAGAGCGCCAAAGTGAGAGCTGGAAGCGAGTGAATCATCCAATAAACTCTCCTTGTTGCCATCCCATCCATTCAAAAGATCCATTATCTTGTCCAGTGCCGTATCAACGTCGAAGGTGTTATAGTCTTTTAGTGCTTCCGTATCACTCAAACCCGCTTATATCCGGTACTGCATCAAGACCTTTTCGATCCTTAATTTCCTCGCTTTCGCGACCGCTATCATCTGCTGTATATATATATCAAAAATCGGCGGGTATCATTTTCATAGTAAACAAGTATAAAGAGCCCAAAAAGGATACGGTGCTTCGTTGCCTTAGTGAATTGACCTTTTTTGCATTTAAAATCGAGGTTTTGTCTCGCATGTAGCGGCTCCCCTGCATATACGGATCCAAGTCCAGCGCAGGAAGGTCCGTTGAGACTGCTACACATAGGTCCATCAATTGCGG
This sequence comes from Peronosclerospora sorghi, assembly GCA_026184515.1. Taxonomy (NCBI): domain Eukaryota; phylum Oomycota; class Peronosporomycetes; order Peronosporales; family Peronosporaceae; genus Peronosclerospora; species Peronosclerospora sorghi. Next base: position 7,429,832 of record CM047592.1, on the reverse strand, counting down.
AGCTTGTTACTTCTTCAATGGCAGCGTCAGTTGCGACGACTAGCGTTAGGAGCTTCATTATCGGGTTCTATGCTAGCGTGTTAGAGACTATTGTTATCCTCGATAACTATAGTCTTTAGCGAGTCCATGGAATGCGAAAGTTGTAAGGCTGCGTCATTTTTTTGTTGATTTAAAGATGCTTCTTCCAACGTCAGATATTTCAGATGTCTTGGGGTGTGTGGCCCGATCAGCCCCCTAATTTAAAGGTTCATTTTTGAAGCCCAAACTTATCCATTGGACATAAAAGGGAGGGGGGGGGGGGTGTACGCAGCAAAGGGTGTGTGTGTACCCAGTCACGCCCAAATTTACGAAACACTTGGTAATAAACCATTTGATGCTAATTTACGTAATGAATTCGTGAAAATTTAAATAAACGATAAATACTTCTAGAACGTCCAGTTAAAACTTGGACAAGCATCCTGAGGCTGTGCAACGTTACTCAACCCTGATGATTCCGTCATCCTTTTAGAGGGAAACTTTGCAACCGGCCAGGATGCTGATGACAATGTCGCCCTTCCGTCACCACAGTCAACTGCAATAGTAGGTGCTTTGCTGGAGGTGTCCGAGCCCCGAAGGAAGCCATGTATGGGAAAATGAAGACAGTGACAGTGAGAATAGTCTGCTGCCAGCTTTTATCATGTCGACTAGACAACGACGCACATCGACCACTCCAGCGCCAACGACTGGCATACAAGCTCCCCCGTCCCCATTACTTACTTCATTCATTTTCAGTGTGCGGATAGTGAAGGTCACAAGATACTATAAGCCGTCATGCTCTTTCATCAGCGTCGCTCACACTGACCATTTTTAGCTGGCGCAGATCGTCACTGTTGGTGCTTTGTGATCGGAGTGGCGCAACATCGGAGCGGAAATCATTTTCACTGTTACGTGCTACATGCCACTTTATCCCGTCTCAAAAGACCGGTATTGATCTGTTTGGTAAGCAGTTTCTAATTAACCAATTGTATGTAATCATCTCTTGGAGTCAGTTGCATCGACTAAGAAGTCATCAATGAAGCGACAGTAATGATTCAGACTCCGCGAGAATGATTGCATCACTTTAAACCAAGTTGAGAACGGTATTACTGAGTGACTCCAAATCTCATCCACTGGCTTTGAGACCGTCATTTGAGACTTAATGGCAAAGCTATGCGACCTATGTTCGTACCAAAAAGCTCTTGGTGACTCTGATTAACAGGTCTTAATTCCCGATATCTTCTTAATTTTTTCCACCTTTATAAAGAAATAATTACATGAAGGTTCTGTAATCAGGATGCAATCGATATACAACCTTCTTTTCACTCTGATCCAGAGCAGGTTCGCTTTTTCTAAAAATTAAACTTATTGGAAATTAATCGGGTCTCAATACGAAAATTCCTTACGCGCCTTATCGGTTAATATATGAGTATACGATATATCTATTGCGCATTGTAAAAGGCATTTTGTTCCATCCAAACAGACAAAACGGCGTTACAAAATGCCGGGATTTCCTTTCTCCTTCTGTCCTTGGTACCACCCAAAACCCTCTTGCCATTTTCAACAAGCAAAAACGCTAAACGTTGTCTAAATTGTCCAATAAGTCGCTGATAAGCGGCATCAGCTAAACCATCTGCCAAATTAATCGGGTAATCATCGATAATCGATACACAACTGGACATAAATCCCATTTTCTTCACCAGGATATACTGAAGCCTAGGGGATGTCGACGGCTGAACAATATTTTTGATAGTAATCCCATGATCAAAGACGATAAGATGGTTTGACAGTGCTGAGAAATAGATTTAGGGTCTTAAGCGTCTATGTCATAAATCGCTCCAAACGCAGGAGGGAACAAAGCATTCATTTTT
>CM047592.1:7410801-7427846 GCA_026184515.1 Peronosclerospora sorghi | reverse complement strand
ATGTATATTGGCCCACGGCGAGGCCCCCGTCAGCTGGTCAGCAAATGTTTACCTACAAAACTCTCACCGAACCTTCCAGAGGAAGGTTTCAAGCTAGGAAAAGGCTATATGGATTACCATATTGGATAATATTGGCGCTGCTACGTGGCATATTCGTTTGGAAGTCCTCTGTAGAAAAGTGGCTGATCCGAGGGAAGTAATGTTACTGAGTAAGTGAAGCGTGTCTGCCTAATTAGCCCCACCTTATCCAAGTTACGTTTCCGCTTAGAACACGTGTAAAAGGCAAACACCCCATGATCGAGACCCATCTTAACCGCTTCATCTTGACCAGCAAGAAGGTTGGTGGTACACAAGGTGAGCAAGGAAGAAGAAGATTAACGGAGGAACTCCTTCGATAATCGGCTATCTGGGCGCCGTGTGTGATAACGGATCAAGTACAGTTGTGATCAGCGCTCAACCGCAACGATGGGCATGCCTGTATTCGAACCAGAGATATCCCCGCGACTCCCAATATGAACATTATCAAGATAAAGTTGCGATTAAAATCAACCGGTGCTTGGAGCATTAACGGTAGGTAAACAGCCTCACCACAGATTAAAGAAGAACGTTCCACCGGGAACCGATATTACTCCCGTAACCTTGATGAGGAGTAGGAAAAGAAGGGCGCGGCCCATTTTTTATACATCTTATAATCCGCCCTAGATGCTCGTAAAAATTGAAGAACTACTGAATATAGTATTGAGTGCGAAAGACTTCCCGGTACCACAGACGAAAGAGATCAGGATGAAAATGAGGGCGCCGCATGACCAAGATTAGGCCAATGATCGTCGTGACAAACTCACTCAGATTACATATATTAGGGATCAGGGTCAAGATGCCCTATGCGCAAACGACAATTGCTTACTGGACCCATCATTATTATAAGAAAGATTTCTGTAAGCCAATGAGATAAGGATTCTCCTTAAACGCACCTTTTGAAGTCGCTAACTGGTCCCCATGTCCGGCATCGAACGTATCGTATCCGTAATGAGCCTGATCAACTTGATGAAAGAGGCGGTGACTCTCCCGGGCGTATTCGACGCTGATTATCTCTATTATGTGCCGCTCGGGACAATCAGCAAGATTGCTAGAGTGCTAGATGACTTATCTTTGGTACCCATATTAGGCAAAGCGGATAAGGGATAGAAGAATGCAGTCAAGGTAGACGCGGTGTTGCCATCTGCAGAGTGCCAAACTGGGTCGTCACATACGATTCTGCGTCTTCGGTAGCAGAATAGAGCCTGTCTTCAAGTCAAAGCTCCCTGGAAAAAAAGTGGTTAACAATGATTCTCAAAGCAAAAACAAGGTTGTGTCAATATTAAGCTCAGGACTGAATTAGATACCTATATTAGCCGACTGTCCAAGTTTACCCACCGCTCATGCCGTTGATCAAGCAGATCTGGTTCAATGAAAGCTATGCTCAATGAATTTTATTAGCATGAAACAAACAAAACAATAGAATGATGTTCACATCATCCACGATGGCAAGTCGATCAGACCTGGTGGTACGAAATGTCGATTTCGACTCGCCCAATCAGGGTCAATCGCCTTGAGCTATATGAACTGGATGATCTGGGTGAAGATTAACAAAACATTCAGCTATTGCAATGACTCAGAATCTAGCTTACCTGTAGAACCACCCGCCACCACTCGCATTAGCGTTTCCGCCGTCTGCGATTTAAAGGGGGCAGATGAATATTAAGCGATGGATTAGTTGGCACGTCTAAAGTAGGTTTTTCTCGTTTGGACGACACGCCGCAACGTATACGCGGGCAACCTAATGTATGTCCCCCACGCGGATGAAAATTAAATTGCCAGTAAAAAAGAGATCAATATGACGGCGCAACCAAAGTTGATTAACAGACAAAGAAAAGGAGGCAATGTACGACGAGTCTCCCAATTAGGTGAAAAAAGAAGAAATTGTGGATATCCTGTTTAAACCTGAAAAACCAGATGATGCAGAAGAAGAAGAAGCATGTGTACACGGAGGGTGCGACCCCTTTTGGCCGAAGAGTTGAAAAAAAAGCTAACTATATAACCTGGAGTTTACTCACATACTGAAGAAGTTTTGAATGATCTACAAGTTAGCGACGTCGAGTTTAATACAGTGAAGGAGATTGAAAACCTTCTATCATCATCTGAGTTCGTCGCCACTTGATGATTGAAAAATGAATGCTTTGTTCCCTCCTGCGTTTGGAGCGATTTATGACATAGACGCTTAAGACCCTAAATCTATTTCTCAGCACTGTCAAACCATCTTATCGTCTTTGATCATGGGATTACTATCAAAAATATTGTTCAGCCGTCGACATCCCCTAGGCTTCAGTATATCCTGGTGAAGAAAATGGGATTTATGTCCAGTTGTGTATCGATTATCGATGATTACCCGATTAATTTGGCAGATGGTTTAGCTGATGCCGCTTATCAGCGACTTATTGGACAATTTAGACAACGTTTAGCGTTTTTGCTTGTTGAAAATGGCAAGAGGGTTTTGGGTGGTACCAAGGACAGAAGGAGAAAGGAAATCCCGGCATTTTGTAACGCCGTTTTGTCTGTTTGGATGGAACAAAATGCCTTTTACAATGCGCAATAGATATATCGTATACTCATATATTAACCGATAAGGCGTGTAAGGAATTTTCGTATTGAGACCCGATTAATTTCCAATAAGTTTAATTTTTAGAAAAAGCGAACCTGCTCTGGATCAGAGTGAAAAGAAGGTTGTATATCGATTGCATCCAGATCACAGCCCCGTCATGGAATGATTTCTTTATAAAGGTGGAAAAAATTAAGAAGATATCGGGAATTAAGACCTGTTAATCAGAGTCACCAAGAGCTATTTGGTACGAACATAGGTCGCTTAGCTTTGCCATTAAGTCTCAAATAGGCCGTTCTGTTAGTACCCTGGTCACTTGTTGTGATCAAGCGTACCCGAGATATGTATTACATCAGGTGAGGTCGTTGACCCTGATCGCGCCCAAGAAACATTCTAGCAAAAGCTCCAGCCATAATCGATTTAGGGAAGGAGGAGCCAGTTTCGATGATTCGTCAGTTTGAAGAACAGTATGGGTTATTGTTTGGGGGTCGCCTAAGTGGGAATTTCTAACCGCTGTGACCTGGTTTAATTGTGAACTTTTGTGGGTTGAACAATTGTCTCGACCTGGTCCTTAAAGTCAGACCAGGTTGCATCGTTATTTGTGGTTATTCTAAATTTGTGATCCGGTAGATGCGGGGCGAGATTGCAGGAAAGCCGGATTAGTTACAAGTATTGAATCACCAAGCAATACCCAAGTTCCTTGATAGACCTGATCATTGATTTATTCATAAAAAATGGATCAAAAGTGTCGATTGCTTAGTGAGTGTCGCTCTGAGATATGAGGCAAGTTGGGAAAAAAGTTTATATGATCAGTTTAATTAGTTTGCGCTGCGGAACCTCGTATTTCCAAATTGACCTGAAATCAAGAAATAACGCTCTGATATGATGCATTTCACAACAAGCAACACTAAGCGGACTGACGAAAGTCCTACCCTGGAAAGGGAGTTGGTGCAGATGTTGGGAGCTAATTGAGCCCCTATGGCGCAGAACAAAGATCAATAGATCGTGCGCCTATAGTTTTACCTGAATGGAGAGGTGGCAAGACTGACCAACGACGAAGCGAAAGTTGTGGAAGTAGGCGGGAATGGACTCTTGTTTATTGAAGGGAGGTAGATCAAGTTAGTTTTCAACGTGGTAAAGTAGTCAGGTTGGTTATTCCTGAAATATAGTCGGATGTGCTACACCATTATTGCACCAGTATGTACAGAGGCCATCGAATATCCACCAACGATTCTACTGGCGCCGCGCCTATATCGAGAAATGAAAACGTACATCGGAAGGTGTATAGATTGCAAAACCATACACGACGGACCCCTGATAAAAGCGCAAACCCCTTAAACATTTTGGGCAGCGTAATCATTATCGTAATATACCATATCTCCTTAATCGTTCAAGGGACACACGAATTACTGATCTGGTTTGACCTTTTTACTCGCGAAAACTGGATCTGTTAAGACGGCATAACAAGTCGCTGAGAACTACGAGGAGTGTGTCTCCCGACAGTTCGGCGCGAGAAAGGTGGATTATTTTGTTCGCGCGCTCAATATCATGATCAGTCAACGTCAGAGTACCACTATCGCCTATAACCCTCAGGCAAACTGGATTGGCGGACGTATAGTACATATATATTCGACGGAGTGATTAGGATGAATATGTGAAGCTGCTTGAACTCCTCATATGATCACAACAGAGGTGACAAAAGTTTTATCTCGTGTATGGTTTAGACTCCCTGTAATGGGGTGCCATTACATAATTGATATTCAAGTTAGAATATCACAGTTAAATTTCAGACGCGTTGTCTGAAATTCAAATAAGAGATTATAAGTTATTATAATATACGAAGGAAAAGTCGATTCGGTATAAATACGGAATCTTGCTGGTTAACTAATAGTACAGTTAGTTGAATACTTGATATTATTATATTAGTTAGGTAATTACTATACTATTAGCCGCTAACCACCCATTAAATAAACATTCTTAATTTTGCGTTCTAACACATAAGTGAATATTTATATTTACTTTTAGTGTAGGATTAGTTGTCATTAACTAATCCTACCCCTCTTGTATTGCGCGCTTCCTCGCACAACACAGTGTAAGCCCGTAACAGGATCAGTCCTGTTACACCTGGTAGCACTTTGGGGTCCGTCTTAACGACCACAGTTCCGTTCCGCTAGTTAACTAGCGGAGCGAAGATTAAGAGCCGCTCGGCATCATGTCGCGAGACATGACGCCTGCCGAGCGAGAGAGAACGCTGGAAGTGGTGACGAAACACTTCCCCCACTTCTCGTCACGTAGTAACGACGCGACGGTAGAAATGGTTCGGTCCGTGGGGACCGACATCCTTACCTTCCTCCTGGGTAAAACCCCGGAGGAAGCGATAGAGGTGGTGAATCGCTTTAGGCAAAACCACCTAGAAAAGCCAGCACGTCCCGCGCAAGAGGCAGCGCGGACCGCACCTGCACCTGCAACGCATAGCGTTGAAGTGGTAAAGGCGCGAGTACCGCCCTTTACCGGTGAAGGGGGCGAGCCCCTTCGTAGACGGTTCGCAGAGGTGGAAGATGACATCTCTGCGCAAAATATTGTTGACGAACGTCAACAGGCGTACTTCGCCACAACATGTCTGGGCGGCAGAGCCAGGGCATGGGCGATGAGTCGCAGAGCCACTGATGACTCTGCGTTCCTTACTTATAAGGAATTTAAAGCTGAGCTAAAGCTCAACTTTGAGGCTCCAGAAATGGAGCTAAGTAGTCGGCAGGAGTTTATGGAACTCCGTCAAGGTAAGCTTGACCTCCAAGCTTACGCTCAGAAGACGCAATATTTGCTGTCAAATATTGTGTATGAGCCGGTTCCCCCTGCTATGCAGGTCACTGGATTCATGAAGGGACTCAATGATGGTCCCGTGAAACAGAGTCTCTATCGGCACCCGCCAGATACTCTGAGGGATGCCATTGACATGAGCATCCGTGAGGAGTTCAGCATGCGATCAGCGTCATCGCATGCTGGGTACAGCCGGAGAGCTCAACAGCCCTTCGCTTTTGACATGCCGCAACAGCATGTCAACAATCAGCAGTCGGGCAGACGAAGGTCACACTTCGTCTCAAGAAACAGCCACCCGCGCCAGAGCATGGGCTGTGGAGGTCAAGAGCCAATGGACCTATCGGTTGCGGTTGCTTCGAGTTCGAAGCAACCTAAATTTTAGAAGAACATTCGCTACAATCGATGCACGAAAGTGGGGCATTTTGCCCATGCGTGTATGGCACCACGTCCGGTGCCACGCAGTCAGCAGACGGAACTGTCCGCTGCACGGCGACACCAACAGGGACATCACCCTGTTGGTGCAAAAAACGTAAATCACCAGTAGGGGGGGGGGGCGCCCTACTGGGAATGTTATCCCACATGCCGACATAGGGCATGTGAGGGTAATAGCCCCAGACGGGACTATGTCCTGTCAAAAGGTGCAGGGTGATGATAATCCTCTTATCACCCTGGAGGTTAAGCCGCACGGGAGCGTTGTCCCCATGCAAGCTTTGTTTGACACAGGAGCGTCAAACAATTTCGTTAGAACTCAGAGTCTAACGCTGTTGAGCTTCGTGGAGGTAGAAACCCCACGAAGTATGTTGTCAGTCCGGTTAGCAACAGGTGCAACCGTGACTATTCCAAAGCTTGTGATTAAAACACGCTTCGAGTTGAATGAACTGTCATTCGAGGATGAATTCATCGTCCTCGATTTAGATGACAAGTTCGATGTGATACTTTGAATCCCATGGATGTCCAAGTTTAAACCTTCGATCGACTGGGTTAACCTATCGATCGACTGCGGCGGACCCACAGGATCTGATCACCCTGTGTGTAATCCGGCTGTATCAGAAGATACAACCGCAGCGTCGGATAGTCTGGTGGATAGGGATGGCACCACCAGGTCTGTTTCGACACGATCAGCGGAAGGTACCGCCGCTGGTGAGAGTCCAGAGGGACTACCACACGCAACAGAAGAGTCGTTGCGTGTTGGAGAGAAAAATTCCACGGGTGATAAAGACCACCGTGAGAATGAAGTGATATCCACGGTGGGAAACACCCACCGTGAGAATGAAATAGTATCCACAGTGGGAAACACCCACTGTGCGACCGAAGGTTCCAACACGACGAAAGAATTCCGTGTTGATGAGAGTGAACTTACGATCGAGTGCAATCGTGAGCACAACTCCGTGGTGGCCAGTGCCCATCACGTTGCGTTAGCCATGCACAAGGGTGATAAAGACCACCGTGTCGCAATAACAGGCGGCCGATCAGACGAGCACATCTGATCGCCAAGAAAATTCCATGGTAGGCAGTGGCCACCATGATGATGAGTATTCGCACACGGTGAATCGTAATCACCGTGTAGCAGTCAATCAGACGAGTGCGTCTGATTGCATGGACAGTTCCGTTGAGACGATCAACGTCTTGACGCAAACGGAGACCGGATTAGCTACCCAGTCTCTGTTGATGGAACACCCTCCGAAAGAAGGTTCGGAGGTGATGGCTCTTCATGCGCTAAGCTGGAAGAAGTTTATGAGAAACTTGCACGATGATCAGATCAAACAGATCTGTATTATCGTTGCAACAGATGATCTAGTGTATATTCGTGAACGAATATCCACATTACAAGTGAAAACATTAGGAAAGAGGTTCCCAATGATTAAACCAAAGTTCAGCGCTTTGAAGCGCAGAGCTGGGAGTCTCTTAAAGCGAACTCCCCATTTTATGAGGTACTTCGGGAAAACGCTGACGTATTCCCAGAAGAAGTACCTAGCGAGCACCCTAAGGATAATGGAACTCGTCATGAAATTGACCTCGTGCCAGGCACGAAGTATTGTGTCACGCGGCAATGGCCGTTGCCGCGTGATCAAGTAAAAGCGATCGACGAGTTTTTCGAAGCTCGTCATAAAGCAGGCCAAGTGCGGGAGTCTATCTCAACGCACTCTACCCCCACCTTTTGTGTGAAAAAGTACACAGGTGGGTGGAGAATCGTTCACGCTTACAACAAGCTGAACGCAGCGACGGTACCGGCACAGACGCCGATACCGCGAAAAGATGTCATCATTGATGGCATGTGCGGGAGCACCATCTTTAGTGCTCTCGATCTAAGAGATGGATTTTATCAAATCCTAATGCGTGATAAGGATATCCCTCTCACGGCGGTAAGCACCCCAAGCGGCATGCTTTGGGAGTGGCTTGTTATGCCGCAGGGGCTTCGAAATGCCCCTGCTACGTTTAACAGATGCGTAACGCATCTATTACGCCCGGTGCGAGAATTCGCACCGAGTTATTTCGATGACGTGTTCATCCATAGTAAGGGTGAACACGATAAAAGCGATGTAGATGTCCATAGGGAACATCTACGTCGAGTGTTAGAGCTTATGCGTAAGCATAAGCTCTATGCAAATATAAAGAAGTGCACCTTTGGTGCACCTGAGATACCCGTTCTTGGATGTTTTGTGGGCAAGAACGGGGCGCGCTCTGATCCAGAAAAGATCAGGGTGATCGTTGAATGGACTACGCCAAACAACGTTAAGGAACTTCGAAAGTTCCTTGGGTTGGCAACATATTTGCACAAGTATTCGTGCAACTATGCTAGGTTAATACGACCTCTTTCTCAATTACTTAAGAAAGATGTCGAATGGAATTGGGATACCCAATGCCAAAATGCTTTTGATGCAGTCAAGCAAAGCTTGACTGAAGCGCCTGTCTTGGATATAGCCGATAACGAGCGTCCGTTCCACGTCGTTTGCGACGCGAGCGATTTCGCTATCGGCTGTGCTTTGATTCAGCGTGATCACGATGATCGTGATCGCGTAATCTGCTATCAATCGCGTCAGTTGCGCCCAGCCGAGCGCAACTATCCAGTGCATGACAAGGAACTCCTTGCCATGAAGTATGCACTGGCCAAGTTTCGGATCTATCTATGGGGAGATAGACCGTTTGTGGTTTACACGGACCATGCATCGCTACGCACGGCCGTGAATTCACCACACATTTCTCAAAGAATGGCTCGATGGCTGTCATTCTTTGCTGAATACAACTTTACGGTTGAATACAAACCCGGAAAGTTGAACGTGATAGCGGATGCGCTATCACGAAAGCCCGATTACGAGACGAAACCGTACGTAACCGAAGGTGCCAGTGCAAACGCGATCCGTTGCACTGCTTTATCGTCGTCAATTATACGACAAGTACGCGAGGCCTTATCCCGACCTAAATGACCCCCGGTAGGGGCGTACTGTGCCTCAAAGAGGACGAGGCGTACAAAACAGACGAGGAGACACGTCTGTTGATTGATTACTTAAGTAATCAATCAAGTGAGAAGCGCGACGAACTCCGAGAGTTTCTCCGCGCTTGCGTGCATCGATATCGACTGCACGATGGTCTGCTGCTTTACAGCACATACCAAAAGGATGAAAGTCGCATCGTCGTTCCAAACGACGATGATCTCAAACATCAAATTCTGTTTGAGTATCATGATGCACCGATTTCGGGGCATCAAGGTCGAGAGAAGACATACGCTTCTCTCGCACGTGACTTTTACTGGCGAAACCAGTACAAGTGGGTACGGAAATACGTACGCGCTTGCGAGATTTGCCAGCGCGTTAAGCCTGCGCAGTATGCACAGGCTCCGCTGAAATCTCTGCCGGTTCCGACAGAGTGTTGGAAGTACATTTCAATGGACTTCGTATTCGTTCTTCCACCCGACAATAGTCGGAATAGCGGAATAGTGGTCTTTGTAGACCGTTTCAGTAAGGTGGTACATCTTACTGCAGTATCAGCGAATGTAACCGCCGCTCAAACAGCGCGGATATTCGTTGATACGGTATTCCGTTTGCACGGAATGCCGGAAGACATTGTCTCGGATCGAGATCCGAGATCTACAGGACGTTTCTGGAAAGAAACGTTCTCATTGTTGGGAACCCAGTTGAAGATGTCAACTGAGGACCATCCGGAAACGCATGGGCAGACGGAACGGGTTAACCGCGTTCTCGGAGACATGTTGCGATCATACGCACATGCCTTTGAACAGTGGAGTGACTATCTGCCACTCACTGAATTCGCGATTAACAATTCAGTGCATGCTTCAACTAAGCATACACCGTTCTACGTGAATGCCTTAAGGCATCCACGAACCCCAGCTTTACTTGGCGGTACGCCAAATCTAAGTGGGGGAGGGACCCGCTCAAATTTGAGCGAGTCAATGCGCAAGTTGCAACTGCAACTTGTGAACAAAACGATGGCCCTTCTACGGAAAGTGCAGTAGAAGCGGAAGCAGCTTCAAATAAACTGAAGCTGCATATGATGAATATGTGTCTGCAGCAATGGCTGCAGACAATGAGGGCAACTCACCTACTGCTGATAAAGCAGTAGATGAATTCGTATTACAGAGCCAAGATGTAAAACGCTATATAAAAGATGCACTTGATTCTGCTTTGGATAAGCAGAAGCAAAATGCAGACAATCAAGGAAGTAAGAACAAAAACTCCTTTCGGAAAGGCGAATTGGTACTATTAAGTACTACTAATTTGCCTATACATGCAATAAGCCACTTCCTTACACGGAAGTTGCTTCCTAAGTACATTGGACATTTCAAGGTCCAAGAGATTCGGGGGAATGCCTATACTTTAGACATTCCCACAGCAATGCGGCTCCACCCAACATTCTATGTTGGGCGGCTCAAACCGTATCATTCGTCTTCGTCTTACGACGAAACACAGAACCACCGAAGATACCGTGCTTCTCCAAGTCTCCCAAGAGAGACTTGTAATCGGTTCCAACCGTTGATGAGCAGAGCGGAGAGTCATTACCTCCGCCTTCGACTGCTCAAGTTCAGCCTTGTGCCGATCAAGCTCTTCCTTACAGCGGGAAAGCTCGATGTACAGAAGATCATTCTTCTACTGAGGTGCAGTGTGCGCCCCGAGGTTGTCGCGGACATTCTCGCAAAGAGACCGATATGTCTTCACACAGTGAGACATATCGCTGCTCAAGGAGGAACAACCCTCCTCGAGTTTGCGGAGCAAAGAAACATGCTCCGCAACAACAACGGCGAGGGAATTCTCAACCTCCGCCGCCCCTGATCGAAAATCAGGGGAATAAGCGATACATTCTCGAGCTCTTGATCTCGAAGCGCTCGGTTCCTTCGAAGAAGGGGCAGCGTACCGATTACTTAGTACGCTGGATGGGTTACCCCCAAGAGTTCGACTCTTGGGAGCCGATTGATGTTCTGAGGGCCGACGCCCCAGACCCTTTAACTGAGTTTGAGAAGGATTCTCAAACTCATAATGCGAAGTAGCATCAACACTAGGTGTTGATGCATTTAGGGCATCGGTTAAGCCCTGAATTTCGGCGGGTACGGAAAAACCACCGTACCCCCGCAACTCCTCCTCTGACCGACGAGGAGCGCCCTGCGGACACCGCGGGCAAACGAGGTGAGAAGGGACACCACAGTTCAACCCTTGTTTGATCCAAGCAAAATGGATGTATTCCATTTTGCCTGTTCGCGAGTCCTTAAAAAAGCGCTCGCGCATTACGTGAATTTTATTCACGTAATCATCTGGGCTTTTGTTGTAGTTGTCAACAAAAGCATTCCAACTCTGCGTCAGGGCGTCTTTATCGTCCCTGTTCCTCCTTGACCCTTTCCGGCTCGAATAATATCGAACCTGGAAAAAGAGGTCAATAAAGTACAGACGTCTCTTGTCCTACTTCGATCGAATCGACGTGACTGGATGTCTTCGCAGTCATCCAGAACGTTGATATCTAACAACGCATATTGGCAGTCCCGCTTACGGTGACCGCCACTGTTGGGGGCAATAGCCCATCCAAGGGTCCAAAACCCCACTTTGTACGGAACATGTGGTTCCATACGATGATACGCTTCAGACGCGGCAGGCGACTCTTCTGTTCGAGCTCTTTTAGAAGGAGGAACACCGCCTGCTTCAACATCACGCGCCGGGGTTAAACCACCCCGACGTGGAGACGTACTTGGTCCAGGTGGGGATCTGCGTTACCTCAACCACCTGTGATAATCATTGTCGCTGTCAGCTATGACAGCGACACCAGAGTCATCATCGCTGTTAGGCGATGGGCACCTAGCGAGTTTCGACTCTCTAGATCCTTTCGTGGGGACATCTGTGCCCCGATCACTTTGTTCGGAGTCAGAACTGTCTCCTAACATGGAAGAACCCTTCCTGGCAACACACCATTCGGGGGTTGTCATCGTGCGAGATGTTGCATTAGCAACATCTCCCTTTTTCTTGCCAGATGCCGTCTTAGCAGCATCTGTGGTCGAAGACGGTACTTCTTCCGACCTTTGCGTAGTTGACGCTGCTAATGCAGCGTCACTGTTGTCACTCAACACCTCAGCAACTAGTGCTGAGTCGGAGGAAGAAGCTCCATCAATGTTTTCAGCAGCGCTCTTTAGAGCGCCGCCGTGTGCTTTGACCATCGAGTCGATGGTCAATCAGTTGGTGAATGAGAAATTCCGACCAACAAGTTCCACCTATGATTGGCCAAAAGAAGAATTATTATTCGCCAACCACCTTAAGTGGGGGGGTGATGTAATGGGGTGCATTACATAATTGATATTCAAGTAAGAATATCACAGTTTAATTTCAGACGCGTTGTCTGAAATTTAAATAAGAGATTATAAGCTATTATAATATACCAAGGAAAAGTCGATTCGGTATAAATACCGAATCTTTCAGGTTAACTAATAGTACAGCTAGTTGAATACTTGATATTATTATATTAATTAGTTAGTTACTATACTATTAGCCTCTAAACCACCCATTAAATAAACACTCTTAATTTTGCGTTCCTAGACCAAAGTGAATATTTATATTTACTTTTTGTATAGGATTAGTTGTTATCAACTAATCCTGCCCTAATTGTATTGCGCGCTTCCTCGCAATTACAGTGTAAGCCTGTAACAGGATCAGTCCTGTTACACTCCCCCCGAATAACATTGATTAGCATGTTGGTGAAGCGGTTAGTTGAATTATAGGACAGTGTTTTTTTTAATATCGTGATTCTTGATGACCTGCTGATTTGGTGGTTAGATCATTTAACGTTTTATAATGGTGATAACGTATCACGATTCCTCTCCCTTTCCGTTGAAAGATTTATTAGTCGTATTTAGGGTACAACTTTGCAACGATTTACGACTAAAGATGAGCTGGGAGTGAGAAAAAAGAATGCAGGCTATTAGTACTTCGCGCCACTAATCAGGATGCAACGTTACCTTGGTTTGTATATGTATTAGTGGATTGGAGCAATGGTTTTGCATATTTGAACGATAAAAGAGATAATCCAAAGCGGGGTTATATTAAAGTGAGATCACCAGGAAATTTATCCGACTATATAGCCGGGAAGAGCACTGAAATCTTGAGAAATTATTCAAGAATTTGGGCTTGTAAACACGCACTATCGGGAATAAACTGGACTCGGTGCCAGCTGTTATCAACCTTACCGCAAAAGTTTTGATCAGCTTTGACATCTTTAACTTGGATAGTCTACTCATCATTCTGAGCTTGGAGAATCCATTCACCAGGTAATTTCAAAACTGTCTCTTCACCAAGGGACATACTTTTGGGGCTTCAAAATCTGGCGAGTTTGCGAGTGGGTTACCACTCACGTAATCAAGTAACTTTGTTTCCTCTCTCCATCGTCTTGTTTGATTAACTCTTTCAGCCAAATGATATCAGTATAAATGGGTCAGTGACAGTGAGATCGACCAGATCGATCGCGCGTAGCCTGGTAACAAGGCAGTTGTCATTGCGATTCCACGTGGCATTCCCGATTATAAACTTAAACTTCAGCGCTTTGAAACACACAACTAGCAGTTGGTTAAGGCGATATTCTCGTATTACGACGATTATTTCCAGATTAAATTCCATGCAAGCTCCCAAAAAACATAGGGAATCGCCATTGTGCCAGGCACGAGTCTACGTGAAACTACTGCGTTATCAATCAAAGAATTTTTTTTATTGATAACGCATTAATTTCTCGTATCGTATCATATTTAATCCTGTATAATTACATGATTACTTATGTAGATACGTCGCTAGACCAAGGAAATTGCGAAGTTCCTCGACTTGGTTTGAGTCACACCATTCAACTGTTGTTGAATATTTTTGTCGTCCATCCGGTCGTACGTACTACGTCACACGGGTTCCAGGTACCACGTACTAACGTGCGATGTTCCAATACAATCAGATAGGGCTAGTAATTAGCGTAACAGCGAACAATCAAACACCAAACGTAATTTAATTCTCCACTGTCCTCTAGCGACTTAAACGTAAGGTCAGCAACTCAAAACAACAATCGTGCAATACGAGAATCCAATACGTAAGAACCACTCCACTGCCGCTGCAGTGTACTAAGTATCCACGTAAAATAACTCCAAACAAGACGCGTACTGTTGCGCGCTTGTTGTCACTCGTAATAAACCACACGTGAGTCAGTAATCAAATTCAGAAGTGATTTATTAGAATTAAGTTTGCACCTAAAACTAATAATATGCAAATATACAATGTTTTGTACCTAACCTAAGGTTATGTACAATATATCACCTTTTCACTGAAAAGTCGCTGAAAAGCCAAAATGGCGACACGAGATTCAGCGCAATAAGCGCGCACTTACAACACTCCTTCTCAACTTTCCCGTGAAAACCAATTACTCCATCGCAATCGCTGCCAGTCCAAGGCCCTCCTGCGCACGTCTCAGCTTCTCAGGATTCAATGACTTCGTAAAAACATCCGCTAAGTTCTCGTCCGTAGGCCGATAGCTTGACTTGATAACACCATCTTTAAAATTCGAGAGTAAAAACTTCACTCGAAAATCCATGTGTTTCGTCTTCGACGTCTTGCCATCACCTTCCAACATTTTAATTGACGCCTGGTTGTCGCAAAACAACTTCATCGGCAGAGCAACCTTCAGTCCGACTTCACTCGACATCTCCTTGAAACCTTTCAGCTCACATAATAGAGCCACCGACGCCGCGTAAATTTCTGCTTCCATTGTCGAGAGCGAAACACAAGACTTTCGCTTGCATATCCAGTGCACAATGCACCCTTCCACGAAAAAAACACCACCACTCGTGGAATTCCGGTCTAATTTGGAGCCGGCGAAATCCGCATCGAAAAAACGTTCAATAGTGAGTTCATCGTTATTCTTCGCTTTCGCGTTTCCATTTGCCTCCAAACGTAACTTCATACTCGACGTGCCCTTGAGAAATAGTAAAATCCCTCTTGGCAGTCATCCAATCCAGTTTAGAGGGCGCGTGAGCCCTGCGCGTGGCCTTGTGCACTGCGTATGCAATGTCTGTCCTGGAACAACGCGCGATCCACAGCAAACTTCCGGTCAACGACTGGAAATTTTTAATCGTTGGTGATCCAGCATTCCACCACCTGTTAGCATGTCTTGATCCTTCAAATTTTGGTCTTCAAATTCATCTCCGATGGGTGCCTTCACCACGTTTGCCTCCTCCATGCCGTATACCTTGAGGAGGTCCTTGATCATTACTTCTTGGTCTAGAAAGTAACCGCGATTTTCTTGATATTCCACTCGCATGCCTAAAAATTTCGTCACTTCGCCCAAATTCGTTATCTCCAGATCCTTTAGCTCCTCGAAAAAATTTTCCACATGTTCCTGCTTCGTCGCCGTGACCAATAGGTCATCCACGTATACTCCTACGACAACTTTTTCGCCACAAACATTCTTGAAATACAGACAACCGTCTGTGAAACTTTGTTCATAGCCTTGTCCTAGGAGCTTGGAGTGCAGGAGGCGGTTACACTGCCTCCCTGCCTGCTTCAACCCGTAAAGCGTTTTCTTCAACTTTAAAACCACGTCACTTGAGTTTTCAACTTGCAAATCCTTGAGTTTTTCCTTTTCCACCTTCATTTCGCTAGGGGTGAACAAATATATCTCATGTTCGTCCTCCAACTCTTTCACATAAGCGTTGGGGATATCCCCATGCATCGCTCGTACTCTCCATTTCCGAGCAAGCATCAGAATGAACCGGACAGTGGTCATTTCCATCACCGCGGCAAAGGTTAGTTCGTAATCGACCCCGAAACGCTGCTCGTTTTCGCAGGCCACTAACCTCGTTCCACTTGTCCATTCGCATCGGTCTTGATCTTGAAGACCCACTTCGAATGTAATGGCTTGGAATTTGGTAGTTTCTTGACAATTTCCCATACTTCATTTCCTTCCAAAGCCTTTATTTCTTGATACATCGCGTCGATCTACTTGTCTGCGTCTTGGCGACCCATCGCATCCCGATAATTCCTTAGGTCGCCCTCCATCACCATATTAATGTTTGCTTCATTTCCATCAGCATCATCGTCATACTCTTTCTTGCTTTCCGCCTGAGCCATGATCTCGGCGTACTGGCGCGTAACGTGACGATCCCTCGTCCAACGCGGCTTTCTTGTCGTCTGCTTTCTTCCGACTTGCTCCACACCTGGCGTCACCACGGCTACTTCTGACCGTTGGTCACTTGGCGGAGCTTCTGACTTACATTCTTCTCTTTCACCGATCCTCAACAGCCGGTTCTGCACGTCCGTAAGCGTGTCCACATTTTCAACATGCTGGGTGACGGTCACCTTCCGCTCGGATTTCAAATATACCTTGAAGCCCTTGGTCTCCTCGCTTCGACCGATGTTCACCCCGACCTGCGCACGGTGCGCAAGAGTCTTCCTCCCGGGGTTCCTATACACCGTACATGGCGAGCCAAACGTGACAATAGCGCCTAAATTCGGCCTTTTTCCAGTGAGAACTTCCACCGGCGATATCCGCTTGGGATTCGCACTTGTTGGGGTGCGGTTCAGCACATAGGCTGCATACTCCGCAGCATCCCCCAAAACGATAAATTGAAACCACTTCCGAACAGCATGCACCGGGCCATATTCATCACGGTCCGATGCATGCGTTCAGCTTTTCCGTTACTATCTTGATTCCCGGCCTTGCTTATCTGTCGTGCGATGCCGGTACTACGACAAAAGTAGTCCACATCTCGATATTCCGCACCTCCGTCAGTCCTTAAGACGTGAATCTTGCATTCGAAAGTTCTCTCAAAAAATGCCAGAAAATGTTCAAATTTCTTGGCCGCAGCGTCCTTGCTTTTCGCCAAAAAAATCCTGGTGTAGTTACCCTTCAAGTCAATGAAATTGACCAAGTAACGGTTGCCCAAACGATCCTTCGGTGTGTTTGGACCTTTAAGGTCGGAACAAATCACATCACCGATCCGATCAACAGGCGAGTTTTTTACGCTGTCCCTCTTCGCCTGTCGTTCTTGGTTTGATTTTGTGGTGGAGTCAAGTTCGAAATCGAAAACATTAGCATCGATAACCTGACTACCACCATCGCGCCCAGCCTTCCAACT
>CM047592.1:7384700-7410791 GCA_026184515.1 Peronosclerospora sorghi | reverse complement strand
GCCCCCCTTGTTTAAACCAATCCGAAATTAGACCAAATGCCTTGACATAACTTGACCAGAAGTGTGCCAAATTTTGGGCACGCTTCTCCACAGCTGCGTATGCCTGCTGGGCGTTTCCGGGCACTGCGTATCCCTGCTGGGCATTTCCCGGCGCTGCATACGCCTGTTGGACATTTCCAGGTGCCGCATACGCCTGCTGAAAGCTCCCAGGGGATACATATGCCTTTTGGTACTGATTCGCGGCTTGATGCTGCGTATACACCTTCTGCGGCTGCACGTAGGCGTTACCGGGGTTAGCACCCCCGCCCCTAGTGAATACATCCTTGCCCGCCATGCTAATATTCTTGAAGCACATCTTTCCGGCGCTTCCGACGTTAGACTCGTCTTTTTCTTCGTCGCTACCATACAGAGAGGCCAAACTCATCTTGGTATCTCCCTTTGACACCGGCGCCGCAATTCTTGCTGACGTCCCCTTGTTTAGCGATGATTCCAAATCGTCAAAGCGATTCATCATATGCGAGAACAATCGCATCATGTCCTCCGGTATGACTGTACGATTCGACGATCCACTGGCCTCAATTGGGCTCATAACCCGTTGAATATTTTCGTCGTCCATCCGGTCGTACGTACTACGTCACGGGTTCCAGGTACCACGTACTAACGTGCGATGTTCCAATACAATCATATAGGGCTAGTAATTAGCGTAACAGCGAAAAAAAATCAAACACCAAACGTAATTTAATTCTCCACTGTCCTTTAGCGACTTAAACGTAAGGTCAGCAACTCAAACCAACAATCGTGCAATACGAGAATCCAATACGTAAGAACCACTCCGACTGCCGCTGCAGTGTACTAAGTATCCACGTAAAAAACTCCAAACAAGACGCGTACTGTTGCGCGCTTGTTGTCCACTCGTAATAAACCACACGTGAGTCAGTAATCAAATTCAGAAGTGATTTATTAAAATTAATTTTGCACCTAAAACTAATAATATGCAAATATACAATGTTTTGTACCTAACCTAAACTTATGTACAATAATATATCACCTTTTCACTCAAAAGTCGCTGAAAAGCCAAAATGGCACAAGAGCTGCAGCGCAAAAAGCGCGCACTTCCAACAACTGTCAACCATGATCTGAAAACGACGAGATCTTTGATCCTTGTCCTAAAGTTGCTCACGTGCCCGAGCTTACCTCGCGCGCTTTTACAAGGCTACAAGAAGCAGGTGGATTGTTCATGCTTATAATAAGTCGAAAGCGTCTGTGGTACTGGTGCAAAAACGGCCTCCGATACAGAGTAAGGGGCTTGATTCATTTATCTATTGCTGTCTGTTATGAAACGCATTGGGTTCAGTTTAAGCTAATACCTGACCCGCTTACGTGCTCACCTCGCGACGTATTCATTCCACATTTCTATGACGTTCCGATCTCTGTCGCGTCTAATTGGCCGCAGTCAGATTCAGCTTCTCCCGATTCAGGTTCGTTGAAGCACCGTCATATGCTTCGTTATTGTATTGACTGATTTTAAATGTAGCTCCATTCGTTCTGGTTCGCAATGTTCGCGTCGGTGGTGCCACCTTTTGGAGGGTTTTACGCATCAGCTATAAAGCGTACCATTAATTTGAAGGATTTCGATTCTGTCATCCCAGGTCACGGTGGTGTCATGGACCGAATGGATTGCCAGCTTATCACCAATTGCTTCACCACGGTCTATTTCAGCACTTTTATTCGGTATTCATGCGATGATCAAACGTTCGTGTGTTCTTTTTGCTGACCGGAATGTATTCTACACTCTGCTCCATTGTTTTGACTCTAAATCGCCAATTCCGTCCGTGTCGATGATTCTCAATCTCGTGGCTGAATTGACAGTCGAGCAAAAGCAAGAGGTGCTCAAGGCCATTCGAGAGATGATGCTTCATGCTTGAGGTGCAATATGCCTCAAGGGACAGGACACTTTGAAGTATATTTTCTTAAGTAATCACGTTTACCTAGCGAACTCAGTTGCATTTTCGTCATGGGTACATTGGAATGTTTTTGCCTACGCGTGAAGAACCTGCCGTCTGGGCTATCGACTGCATCAATCACGTCTTTGCTTTCTCATTACGGCGCCACTCGTGTTCACGTTTTCCAACGTCAAGTGAGGCTATGTGTACACCATCAAAATCTCGATTTATCATCTTTAGTGTTATTCATTTTTTTGTCCAGAACATTGCATCAAGTGGTAGAGAACCAGGTGGTAAAGTGTCCAACAAGATGCAGAAAGCGATTGCAATTTTTCCAAGTCATGAGACGTGGAAGAACGCTCAGAAACATCTTCAGTCGCTAGAGTTTGCAGGTCACCACCCCCAGGTTGAAGTTATGGACGAGGGGAGTACAAATACGTTGTCAGAGACTCGAACCAAAAACAGTGGAAACCTACCAAGACAACCTCATCTATCTGGAGTTTTGCTTCCACCGCCACCACTTGCGGTGCACAATCCACGATATGCCCCGTCAATGCTAGCTCCGTATTTAGGGTGAGTTTCTTCAAGTTTGCGACATCTCTATGGGATTAGCATTAGTGGTTACGTTTGATTTTGTGTTTAACAGTCTAAATTACGCGTCTCCACCTCATCTTGAGTACCAAGTATCCCAAAGCTAACGAGAGTATTGTACGCAATATTGCAAATGGTTTGTTTTGCAAATGCTGCGCTGGAAGTTGTTATGTGATAGTGATGAAGACGTTGAACTTAAAAGGAAAGTGTTGTTTTGGTTTTCGTCATTCCAGCGCTAATTGCATTACCTCGCTTTTATACTCAAGTACTTCATCTCATGAATAAAATGAATCTACCGCCGCCTTTCGAGAAGGACGCGATTCCAGGATTGTTTTCTCCAAACCAAAGCGCGTCTTACCCAAATTATAATCATGGAAAGAAACGCCGACGAACAAGTGGAAAGTCGAGCATGCAAATAATTGAGGAAGAGGAGGGCGATGGCCTAGAGGAAGAGAATGAAAATGTCGATGAACTAGATCCAGTGAGCGAAAACCCCTCAGAAAGTATTGACACCCATTCGCTTCTGCAGCTGTTGAGCAACAATAACGACGCAAAGGCTGACATCAATATCTCACATCGGACTCGGCATGAGCTAATTGGTAAACCATTGACGCGACCGAGCAAATGCTTACCGATTTTAAATAGTGATGCCCTCAGTCCGGCATTTCAACTTGATGGTGGTTTAAGCTGCTCTGATAAAGCATTTCGTTTAAGTCGCACCGGTGTGATTTCAGAGAGTGAGGTAAAAAAGCTGCGGCTATCAACGAGATGGTAAAGTATGTTTTGTCCTGTGCTAGTTTTGGTCGTGCATACTGTCCTATATGTTGCCGTCTGGTGAACTCCGTACACTGTACAGAATTAATGATGGAGCCGCTGATGCAATTTTACGTTCGGGGACTACCATCGAGTACTATCATAGTGAAAAATTCCGCGAGCGATGGATGAAAAGGACTTACGTTCTGTGTTCGTATATGTTTTGCCGATGGATATGCCGTTCGAGTACGCGCGCGTATTTGATGCTCGAGTTAGAGAGGAAAAAGTCTAATGTAGTGAGCTCGTTTGCTGTTTTTTAGTTCGATGAAGATCAAATTTTTACCAGGGAAAGGTTCGGCTCAAGTTACATACACTAGCGAACCGATAGCTGCAGCAGCTGTGCATGCGCTGCATGGCATATGCGTAGAAAAGAACCGCTGATTGTGGTGCGAGAGCAAAAACTCAATAATAACATTCTTCGTAAACTAATGTCGTCTTGCTTGTCTTTTGCAGAATTTCCGCAAGGCACGCCTAACTATTTCAAAGTGGACATTTCAGGACCTTGAAAGTGAGCAAATGCCAGAAGCTCAACTTGCTTTTGAGAAGGCGATGAAAAATTATCAACAAGGGGAGTCATCCAATACACTGTACGTGAAGAATCTTTCCAAATCAGTGAACATAGAAGACCTTTTCGCGGTTTTGGAGCTGTCATGCCACCTGAGTTTGGACTCGAATACGGCTCAGACAGTATTTTTTCAAATCCTCAAATCAGTGGATTAATTGCGTCTTTTGTTGTGCAGTGATCTGGAAATTCGCCATTTTACCGTCGGTAGAATGAAGGGCCAAGCCTTCATAAAGTACCCGACAGCTCAACTTGCATCCAATGCCTTGGTTCAGGTACATGGTGTCGTGTTGAAAAAAAACCGCTTGTTATAGTACGTGATTGCTATATTCTTCCTTAATATGTCGGTAAATAATTCTCATCGATTAATATTTTTCAGTGCTTTCGAAAGCCGCAAGCAGGTTAGATAAACCACCCCTAGTCTATAGCTTCGACTTCTTGCATAAATAATGCCAACTCAACAAAAAAGATCACAAAGGAAAGTCGCGGAGTTTTGCTTCGCTGATGCTGTTGATCAGCCACAGGTAATTCACAATAGTCACTGATGATACGGCTTTCACTTGAGGCTGCGCTTTTAGTTGTCTTGTCTGCTGACGAAGAACAATTGGCTTAATCTTGTCAGATATTATAATGAGTTTCCGAGTGCTTTTCACGCATCTCATCGGGAATCTCATCCAAGATTGCAATCAGTTTACCGCCACCAATGCATATTAAGGTGTTCAACTCCTCGATAGGTGGCATAGGAGGAAGAAAGTCGCCAACAACGCAAAAGCAAAACTCTGCAAACAACATTGTGCCAATGGTTGAAACATTAACCTGGATACAAACATTGATAGCGTCAAACATCCACAGTACACCCGAAGCAAAAGTCATGTCGTATGTAAGAAAATGTAAAGGGAATAAATTGGATTAAATTAAATTTTAGTGAATCACAAATACAAAATGAATACACCTATTTTCGTATTTGTGCCATGATGCTTCATCGGAAATGCCGCCGTATTTGAAAATCATTTACCTATTGGCCAATTGGCTGAACACCTTTACGATGCTTCGCTTCGGACGATCAGTAGCAACAAAAAACTCCAATTGGAGCGCCGTCATGATCCCTGTGAGTTTCAAGCCAGAAGTGTAAACGAGAGAAATGCAATGTTCGTTTCAGACGCCACCACGTTGCAAGACAAGACCAAATGACGAACATGTTAAGAATTCTTTAAGTTTGGCGGTCGCGGGTGCTGCAGTACTTGGTACGGGCTTGAAATAGTCCAAGCGAACACTGTCGCACATACTTGAGCGACGATGGAGCCGATCGACCACAAATGGCACTTTTTAGGCAAATTGGTTCCGGAGCATTTTTGGTACTGTGTCTTGGTATACACAAGGCTTCGGTGTAGTAGCTGCGGTCAAGATTCCTCTGGAAAATCCCGATGAAGTGAAATTCCAGCGTTGAAGCTCGTAAAAGTGCTCGGAGGACACGAGAATATCATTGATTTGCGTGACGTGTACGTCGAAGGAAGTAAACCTTTTATGGTTACTGAATTGGCAAGTGGAGGCGAACCCTTCGAGCAGATCCTGACGTAGAGGGTCGTCTCTGAGACAAAGTCTCAAGATGTGACGCGCAAATTTGCCAGCGCTCTCTCGTTTTGCATCGGCATGGACTCGTGCATAAGGGCGTTAAGCCTGAAAATATTCTCTTTCGCGCCCATAATGATGATCATAACAAGTTTCGCGATCAGGAAAGAGCGAGTCTCGTGACACTCGAGGACTTTGGTAGTGCGGGACCGGAAGGTACAATGTTGAGTCTCGAAAATATTGGTTCAGCGGCCTCTCAGCCTCCTGAATTGTTGACGTCGGGTATGTGCACTAGTGGCGTGCGATATGTGGGCGCTCGGCTGTGTGCTTTACATCATGCTGAGTGGCTCGCACCCGTTTTGATCTGGACGGCATGTGCCAGCAGGACCAGAAACTCGAGCACCGGACTAAAACCGAACGATCAACTTAAAAAGATTAGCGCCTGGACAACGTGTCATCCGATGTGAACGATGTCGTTTCCAAATATCTAGTGAAAGAACCTGCACTGCGTCTCACAGCGGATCAGACATTGAACCATCCGTGGATGAACCCCAATGCCAAGTTAGCGGATGCTGCTGCTACCTATTCGCATCGAACTTCGCCATTATAAATAAGAAAAGCGGTGGCCGCCGCACTTAACCAGAGGTCATGGGAATTGTCTGGCTGGCCAGGCAATTCCCATGAGCTCTGGTTAGGTGTGGCGGCCACCGCTCTACTTATTTATATAGATGGCGTAGGTAGATTTACCCCATGAATACAGTAATTTTTGACATGATCACTAAGCGCTGGAAATGTATAGAGACAAACCAGGACAATGAGCAGATAGAAGAGCGCTGCTTACTGCCCAACTATAACGTCTCTAACATTCTTATTTTCGCATTATTCAAATGACCACTACGCACACGATACGCTGAGAGCGTTTCACATAGTGGAGATACCAAATGCTGTTGACAAAGAATTCGATTCTTATCTATGAGTTAAATGTTCTAATGGCAACCGTAGTTGCTATCTATCTACCACTCAATTGCGCGATCACTTGATTTCAGAATGTTTTTCAACCCTCCAGAATTCAATCATTACTTTTTTTCAGTACATCAGCCACTAATGCTTGGAGTGACATAACGAGCAACTCATGGTTGGAGTGACATAACGAAGAGCAACTCATGGTTGGAGTGACATAACGAAGAGCAACTCTAGGTCGTATCATCCGTGGTCAACGTAAAGGTGCCGGCTCCGTGTTTTAGTCGCGCCCTCATCTGCGGAAAGGTCCTGCCGCCTTCCGTACTCTTGATTAAGAGCCAGAAACTACCACTGAAATCAAAGCAGCTGATAATCTCTTTGACCACACCTACATTAGGGTGTGGTCAAAGAGATTATCAGCTGCACACCTACATTAGGGTGTGGTCAAAGAGATTATCAGCTGCTTTGATTTCAGTGGTAGTTTCTGGCTCTTGCCATTTGTCCGGGATTGTATCGCGCGGTATCTTACAAATCCCGACGCACGCATTCGCAAGCAAGCGGTGATTACGTGCGGTAAAGTGCTGTTACCCGCGTCGCCGAGATGGCGTCGTGGCGACAAGTAAAGAAACGTGGACGTGTGTGCTGACGCAAGTGCTTCAAGTTGGGATCGCCGACATCGACGTTTTTACTCGTGAATGACGAAGACGCCGGGATTCGGGACCGTGCCGTGCAAGTCCTGGACCGCCTCGCGTTGCGCAATGCAGCATTTGTCCTGCCGTCGTTGAGTCGCGTGCTGATTCAAGTCGTGACCAGGTTGCAACACACGACGGACGTACGCATGCGCGAGGACAGTACGTGCTTGTTGGCCCACTTAATTCGTGGCGCCCAGCATCTCGTGGATCCCTACATCGTGCAGATTCTAGAAGTTCTCTTGCCCGTGCCTGTGCGTGGCTCGGGCAAGAGAACATCGAGAATCCGCACGATGTAAGGATCCATGGCGTTTTTGCACACACTGGGAATAATGGCGCTCGTGGCAAAGACGCAGCTGGCGGTCCACGAGCGCTATCTCTTTCCTCTCATTATCTACACGCTCCACGATCGCTCGTCGAGTGAGAAACGACAAGTCGCGTTGCAAACGCTTGGGCAGCTCGCCGGCAGCACGGGCTGTGTCGTGCGTCCCTACTTGGCATCGCCCAAGTTACTCGAGACGTTTCTCAGTCTCTTGCATCACAAAGTGGGGAGTCCCTGGTCCTCGCGATGTTCGAGTGGCTCCAAGATGGATCACCAGGTGGGACCCCTGCGAGTCGGAACGAAGTCATGAGTCAACGACGTTTAGCCGCGTGTTTTGTCCTGCGCGAGTAAGCTCGAGCGACCCCGACGCTCTTTCATATCGACTTGGCGACGTTTTTTCAAAGCTTTGGGGCGCGGTGCGGGATCCGCGCGTTCGAGATACGAGAAGCAGCAACGAGTGCGTTAGCCTCGTGTTTACAGCTCATTACCAAGCGGCAGACACGACCGCGTGCATATGGTATTTACAATACCATTGCACATGATGTGTCTGCCGCTTGGTAATGAGCTGTTGAAGGTTTAAAAATTTTACCTTTGTTGTTGCTAGTATAGCTCTCAAGACCAGTTTAATCAAGTGTTGCACTTGCCTTGGCATCACCTACAGTATGAACTATATCAATTCCAGCTCCTTTTGTGGCTCTTCCGATAGCTAGTTCATTAACGTTTGAAGAATTTTTTTTTTTTCGGACGTATATTGTTCTGCCTATTTTCGGTGGAACAGGCGCACGTGATGCTATGGATACATTCCCAACAGGTTTTAGTATGAATGTTGAACAAAAAGAAAATGCTGTTATAACGTCTAATTCTTTTAAAAAGTCATCGACATGACAAAAATCTCTGTAAAATCTATTATCATAGGTTATTGCTATCAAAAAAATAATTATATTCTTTTTGTGCATTCAATCAAAATACTACCCCAACGAACGCGATATTATTTATTAAAATGGGACGTTTTCTTAAATTTGTGTTATATAAATAATATAATTTTGAACTTTTCTAGGTTTTGCAATCTCTGCAAATTCTTTATAGTACCAAAAGTAAAAAATTGTAACACATCAGTATCTCCGGAATAGTCCTGAACTCTGCAGGTACTTCCAGCTGCTCACCTTTGAACTCTTTTAAAAATTAATTACAATCCAAATGATGCAAAAGATGTCTTAAATGACTTGGTGCGTTTAAAAAGAAAACTTTCCCAATTTTTATCGGATAATTTATCGTTCGCGAGTTCTAAACCTACAAAAAAAATCCGGAATTCTAAGTAACCCTTCAGCTAGCCCTAAAATTGCTACTCCTTCATCTTCAGAAAGGCTGAACCTATTTAGAAATCCTTCTACTTTTAGCAGTTTGACCTTTTTTTACCCAAATCCATTATCATAGGTTATTGCTATTATTTTGATTAAATATAATAACCTATATCGATGAAGCTCAATCTGCAGTTGAATATTTTGAAAAAAAATGGGATTGTAACACTAGGCCAGAATTACGGGTTTGACAAAACTGAAAATAAAACGCAATAACTCAAATCTTATCACCTATGTTTGACCCTTACTTTTCAGAGCAAAGTTTTGGCTTTCGCCCAAAACTAGGAATAAAGACCGGTACTATTATCAAACAAGCAAAAAAAACTATGCCCTCATAAGCGCTCCCCGATAAAGATTAAGCTTTCATGGTATATAGCCAATAATTACAAAAAAGTAAGATTAGCTGCAATGTTAAAGAGGGATGTATCATTTGTTGTTTAAAAATTGAACATTTAGTTAACGCGAGTTATGGGTAAGAAAATTCACTTCAATGCTACTGGAGTCTACAAAGGATAAACCATCACATTTATCAAATATAGAATTGAGCAACAATTTAGTTTTTGAATCTCCTATTATTGATTTTAGATTTGCTTTGTCTTCAGCAGAAAGTAGATGATCTTTTGCTCCGCTTGAGTTTTCCCTTTGCTTGGTATTTGCAAAGCGTAACTACATTAAAAAAAAACTGTCTTGAAAGTCGCAAGATTACCTTTGTTAAATGCTTTCTTCTTTGGTTGTGCTTTAAGCCTAATAGAAGATAGCGGATGGAAACCTGAGGAGGAGAATTCAGATCAATAATTAGGTGCTTATGATTGAATTTACATAAGCATTGTATCGCAGCCTTTTTTGTTTCTGCATCATCACCAGAAGCAATACCAAACTCCTTCCTCATGTAATTTTTCTAGTATATCAACGCTTCTCCTGAATTTATTTCAGGATCCAAAACAACAATCCGCACTTTCCTTTAGATCCTGAAATAAATTCAAGAAATCCACGGCATAGATAAAAACGGAAAGACTATATTAACAAATTCAGGAATTATGAGCCTTTTAATTCGAAAAGATTGGATAAATTCTAATTATTTATTAAGACCAGAGTCGATATTTCTTTCTTTAGTCACAGCCCTACGAGATAGGTCTGACTTATTTTTTTCTTTAAAAAACTGAACTATAACCTGCATCTTTTAGCGAATTTCCTGAATTAAAAATAATTTCTCTTGCTGAAGAGGTGATTTAAATGCATAAGCTAAAAGTAAAAAAGGGCGATAAAGTCCAAGTTATAACTGGTAAAAACAAAGGCAAAGTTGGAAAACTAAATTTTGAATAATGTACAAAAATATTATCCGTCTGTGCGCAGTTCAATCCAACTTTCCATAATTTTATTGAAATCGGAAAAAAAGGAGAAGCATACATAATGGATTACAAAACCGGAGCTATTCCTACTGATTTCTTAGCAAACCTAACTTTCTTACCATCCAACGTTATCAACATGATATACTTTATCAGTTTTGCAATTGCTATTTCTCTTTTTAAAATTTGTGCTTTTGTTAGGTTAATAATAATATTAGCTTTATATAGGGAAGGAATATGCAGGCCATTGATGAAATATTGTTAGACTTTCCTAAATTATCATTAATGGCAAGTGAATAACCGGCAATCAGTTATTATTACGAAAAGAGTTGGACAGAAGAGAGGGGCAAGAAGTTTGATTTAATGCTTCGAGGGGACTACTACAAGAAGGAGAAGAAGTATCTAAAGTTTCACTGTCAATCTTCGCCATCACATCAAGGTCAAGGTGATGCATTTGGTACTATTAATAATTCAGCTCCTTTGTCAATGCAACCTTCTAAATTGCAAGAATTTGTAAAAAAAGTAAAGAAAGAACTCTTGGAGCAAGGGGTTTTTATGGTTACTAGAGTAAGGAAAAATATGAAAAATAAGCTTTTTGTCTCTTGTTGATAAAGCCTTACTTTTAAAAAGAGCTTTGATAGAATCGGTCTTTGGCAAAATCAAGCAGTGACTGAGGATGAAGCTCAATCTGCACTTGTTGGAACGTTTGAACGATTTATGGGTATTCTAATTGAGGAGTATGCTGTAACCACTTTTTTGTAGTCTACTTCGTGTAATATATTCAATTGTCAAGTAAAGCGTCTTAAAAACTGATTCATCACTCGGGAATGGCCAAATCGTTGGAATGACAAACTTACAGCTAAGAGCAGCAAGATATTTATTGTTCCTTTAAAACTAGTAGTAGTATCAACAACTAATACTATTTTTAAAGGAACAATAAATATATTGCTGCTCTTAGCTGTAAGTTTGTCAAGAGTTGTGTCAGCTAATTCTTTACGATCTTTATAAGATACAAATTTTAAGCTATTTCTGATCTGGTGTACGATACAAAGTTGACGGAACGGTTCGACCATCGACGAGCGCGAGCAGTTCCGCAATGTCCAATCCAATCCACCCAAGTCTCGCGACGTGGGACTGCGCGCATGGATCGTTGCTCGTGATTGGCGAGCTTCTTGCGCATACCGGACGGTTCATGGTCCCGCGTTTCCGAGAAGTCTGTGATACCGTGTTCCGGTACGAGGACGCTAAAGATAGACGCGTGGATCGCGTCGTCTCGACGCTCTTGCCGTAATTGGCCAATTTTTGTCCCGGCGCGTTTGTACAATATTACTTGGACGAGTGCATCGCGCACATGACGCAATATTCAAAAATAGGTGAACAACGTACAATTAAATAAACACCAGCAGTTACCCTTGTTGCTGCATGAATTAAAGCAGAAACAGGAGTAGGACCTTCCATAGCATCAGGTAACCATAAATGTAAAAACATTTGAGCCGATTTACCCATAGCACCAATAAAGATTAAAAGACAAGCAACATCTATTATGTTTAAATAATAATTTAAAAAAATAAAATTAAAATCTTTCATAACTGAAACAGCTGCAAATAAACTAGAATATTCAAGAGTTCTAACGCACCCTCGCGTACGCGGCCCCATAGTCGGAACGTGGCGTCGCGTTCATAGCCATCGGCCGATTGGCACTCGCTGTCCGGGACGCTTTGGAGCCGCACCTTGCGCTGATTCTCAAGCTCGTGAAGGAATCGTTGGCATCATACACGTAAAAGAGTTTGTTCCGCGAGCGTTGCCAACTTGTCGCGAGCGCTGGAACCGCAGTTGGAGTCGTTTTTGTTCAAAGGTGGTGTGTCGAGACCATGATGCGAGGCAAGCTCCGGGAGGGCTCATTGACGCGTTAGCTGACGTCGTCGCGAGTGTTCCGAGTGCACTGCCCTAGGTGCAAGAACGAATGCTGAATGAAATCTCGGGGGTGTGATGTGGCACACCCTTCTCGCTTGGAGCTGGTGGCGCCGTCTTTGCGTCACCAACGAGTGCCACTGCCGACGGCAGCGACTTGATCTTGGACGCGTCGACGTACGAGATGATTCGGGACGTCCAGCCGAGCAAGCCGACGGCAGTCCAAGCGCTCTTGTCGTCCATGAAGCGAGGGTTTTTGAGTGCGGATGACGATGCGAGTGGCACGGGCGCGGTCGTGATCAAAGGCGAGATGAGATTGAGACCATTTTGCAGTCACTACGGACCCTGGCTTCACCAGAAGGTACCATTGTGTGCAAGGTGGAAGCTAAGGTGGGAGTCCTTGGCGCGTTTGCTCGTGCTTCAATACTACCACACTTTAAAATTCGCAGTATGATGTATGGGTGTTTTGTATTAAAGCACTGATTGTAACACACGACAAAGACAAGCAATGTTAATTTCGACCTTTTACGATCTGTCAATTTTTTTAATACACGTAGTGTTGAAGAGGCATTAACTTAAATTAGTAGTTGGTATCAACAATATATTTAGAACCTTAGCATGTTAAGAGACTACCTTAGCTTGTCTAGAAACTTGAGGCGCGTCACCTCCAAATCTGGGACGGGTGCCAATATCCAAACCGAAAATCGCGCCAAATTGGCCTCGCCGCTTCAAAAGAAATTTTTTCCTTCGTGCCTTTTACAGATTTGCCACCCGAGAAACAAGCGAAAATGAGCGTGCGTACCATGATCCAACTGTTCGAGAATTTGAGGACTTCGGCGGACAAATTAACTGTTTGATAATTTGAGGACTTCGGCGGACAAATCCCCTCGAGACTCGGTCGAGCGTCCCACATCGAACTTCAAGCATCTTATCGCGCAGTACGATAAGATGGCTGCAAGCAACAAGCCAACGCCCATGAAGCACAAGAATCAAGCCAAAAAACCATCAGCAGTCTCCAGCACTACAGCGTTGTCATCCCTGAAGGCCATCGCCACCACCTTTATCAGCAAGATTCCACCACCCAAGTCACGTGAGAGTCATTTGGCTACCCAAGTAGCCCGAAACGTCAAAGCAAATGCCACGCTTCAGCCCAACAGACACAATTCAAGACATCATCAAGGAAACTGTGACAGTTCCTCGTCTCGTATCTCCGCCATCCAGTCAAACCACGTGAACTCGTCGACTCCTGCTTCAGTGCGAATGCGCACTCCTGGCACAAGCTACGCTACATTTGTAGCTAGAATTGACAAGTCGCAGTCTCGTCTTCTAGACTTCGAGAAGGACGAGAGATGTCTAACATAGCTCCGGAATGCGAAACGTCGAGTGGAGGCGCTCAAGAGAAAAAAACGGATAAACTTGGTGAAGGAAGTTACCAGCATTCCGCGGAGAAATAGAGTCGTTGCGTCTCGACGGCATCCACTGCGTCAACATCATCTCTAGATGCACCTTTAGTCTGGTAATATATGATACTCGTAGTTCAATCAAATAATCGTCACTTGATAAATAAATATCATCTTTTTATAGCACTGTTGTCATGCATGCGTTCTTTCTCGTTCATTTCACGTTCTGCATCTCATATACCATAGCCACCGCGGAGATATGGATGCCTATATCTCCGCTAGCAGTTCTCGTCCTTCTATTGATAGCAAAATCGTTCACATTGTCGTCATCTTCATTTTTGTCTGCGACGTCACAAACGTGCTCTTCTTCTTGTTTAGCTTCTGTTATTTCTTGGTCTCCTCATCTTTCGGGTCCATTATCGGTAGCATTCCTTCCGCTGATCGAAGTGCTAAGAACAAGATCAAAACCAGGAATGGAAGTTGGACTCGAAAATACAACAGGAGCATACATCCACGCCGATGTAGAGAAGGGTGTCACAATTTACAGAAATATCCATTGACGACGACTTTTGTAACACTGATATGCATCAACTTGAGAAATTCACAATGACCATGGCGACGATGACGAATTCGGCGTAAGAAGTAAAGCGGCGTTTAAGGAAACTCACACAGATCCTATGCATTCTCATGATACGCAACCAACGCCCTTTGAAGACTACATTGGATGGCGACTATCCGGTATTGTCGGTAATGCGCGTAGCCACCGTTCAGCAGACACCACCGAGTTGCAACCACTAGTCTCCACCCATCAATCGACAGCACAGGCTCGGGGACAGACACGAGATCAAAAACATGGATGACTAGTGGAGCTCTCCAATTCTTGGTCAACAACCGAGATATCCATATCGTTTTCAAATTCGTCATTATCATCGCTCAAATTGGTTCCAACTTCATCCTCCTCATCGCTCCATTTGTCAACGTGCTTGGAGCTAAGAGACTTCAATGTGAGTGGACTCGTTTGTGACGGCTTAGACATGACTGGATTCTTGATTTCGCCCTGGGAATCCAACAAAGGTGCAGAAATGCTTGCACTTTCGATGCACCCTTCTCTACATCGGCGTGGATGTATGCTCCTGTTGACCACTCCCCGTCTTCAATTTCTGAGCCGTTTATTGATGTCCAACTAACAGCTCAGGCACAAAGATATTTAAGCGTTCTCAA
Organism: Peronosclerospora sorghi; assembly: GCA_026184515.1. NCBI lineage: Eukaryota > Oomycota > Peronosporomycetes > Peronosporales > Peronosporaceae > Peronosclerospora > Peronosclerospora sorghi. The sequence continues at coordinate 7,396,106 of CM047592.1, read as the reverse complement.
ACGAAGGACGTCTACTTGAAAAACGTATATTGGCTGTGTGGATATATTAATCAAGCACTCACCCGATGTTGGCGACGGTGACTTGGTACGACGTGTGCAGATAACACGACGTAAAGTCTCATCCGCTAAATGACGGTGCGCAACTTTTGCGAGATGTAGCTGTACGTGAGTCGCAGTGCTTGTGGTACTTATGTTATGTTGTACGTCATCTTCTTAACCACGCTGGAGCGCTTCATTTCGAGACCTGCTAGCAAACTGACATTGTAGCCGGTGCGTAAAAGCACGGTGCGTCTAGCGCACAGAGGAAGACTTTCCTTAAGCGGCGATACGCGCTACTTAGCCGATACGCCCTGATCTAAGTGCGTAGTGTGAGATTGCTCTCTCACGCGGGGCCAAGATTCCCTTAGTTTACTGTTATCGTACGATAACGCCTTACTCTAGGGCTTCCCTTAGTAGGGAGTTGCTAGGGGAGTTGCTCCCTTGCTACGACACTCACTGCACGCGCGACCGTTCTGGGTCGTGCGCTAGCAGGATAGTTTAAATTGTAAACTGATTTATATTTAATATGTAATTATTCTAACATAATAAACTAATGTAAACTATATGTAATACTAGGTAGAACTTACTTAATCCGTACCTAGCCGAAATGTAATGTACACCACCTGTGTAACGGGGTTACATTCGAGTTATATTAGTGTTGGGTGTACACAAGTACACCACGGTTGAGGTCAGTATTGACCGGTTTGAAAGGTTTTGAACCTTTCGGTTATTGTAACCAATCAGGGCAGGGGACCTTGGTGTGGTGGTGTGTAAGACATCCACGTGTCAGTACACAGGTGTGTACACTACATTTTAGCTAGGTACGAATTAGGAATATTCTACTTAGTATTACATATAGTTTATATTAGTTTAAATTAATTTGTTGTTAATTTTTGATTAATTAAAGTTAATGCAGAAAATATTAATATTTATTAATTTTAATTTTTTATAATTAAAATTTTTTCAAAATATTTTTTAATTAGGCTAATTACATATTAAATATATTCAGTTTACATTTCACTCTATCTTGCGGACGTGCGACCTCGACCGGTCGCGCGCGCAGTGAGTGTCGTAGGTAAGAGGGAGCCCTCCCTTTAATTACATCCCGTAAAGGGAATACAGCCGTTAAGGCTAAGTAGTAAACCAGCCCGGGAATCTTGGCCCCGAGTAGGAGAACTCTCCTACTAAGCCCTTTACAAGGGCGTATCGGCTAAGTAGCGGTAGCTACCGCTTTAAGGAAGAGTCTTCCTCTGTGCGCTAGTCGCACCGTGCGTATACGCACCGGATACATCTGGTAGCACTTGTAGTCAATCCAACATCTGTGTTGGTAGACTAGGCATCCTCTGCAAAGGATGAATCCGGACGATTGGGATAGTTTGACCCTCGTCCAGCAGGAAGCCTTTAAAAGGCTGTTACCCTTAACCGGGGAAGAAGGCATGAAGCTCCTAGTGGAGCAAGGCCTAGAGGCCGTAAAGGAAAGGGTAAATGCCCTCATCGCTGATGAGGCGAGTTGTAGTGGAGGTCATTCCACGGGGGTGCGCCCTTCATTATCGTTCAAAATAAAGGAGTTCACCGGGGAGAAGGGTGACAACCTTTACGTGTGGTTGCGAGAGGTCAAAAAGGCCTTCGCCACAGCGAACATGACCGCTGATCACTTGCAAGTGGGACTTGCATTGACCCATCTTACGGGCAAAGCCCGTACATGGGCGTTTACGTGTTCGGAGTCAGTCACGGACGTGTTCCCAACATAGAATGTCCTTAAGCAGAAGCTCATGGACATGTACGCAACGCCTGATCTGGTTTTCTAGAATCAACTGGCGTTCCTGAGGTGCCGTCAAGGCACTAAGGACCTGGAGATTTATATCCGGGAGCTTAAGACCCTGTTGGCAGGGATGTACGCGAAAGCGTATTCGGACGATGTGTCCATCCAAGTCTTCATGGGAGGCCTGAGAGAAGGTCCAGCACGTTCGGAATTGTTCCGATGCCGGCCCCAATCCCTGGAGGAGGCGTTCAAGATGGCGTTCAACGCCGAGAGGAACTTCCGTTCCTCTTAGGTGGGTCCTGAACTCATGGACCTTAGCCAGGTCGAAGCGGAAGAGAAACCTCCCGCTAGGAGTCACTCTGAATCCTTCTCGCAGGGCTTCGAAGCGGAGCTCCTTGCAATGCTGCAGCGTCATGGACCGCTAAGATGCTTCCAGTGTGGAAGCACGGATCATCTGCGGAACAGATGTCCGAAAACCCCCCAGCGAGACACTCGCTATAAGGGGCCGAGGGCGGGTAAAAGGGCCTCGCCCAAGCCGTCGGGAAACGACGGCTCCCAGTAGGTGCGGGGCGCCCTACTAGGGGATCCCTCAGTGCTGTTAAACCCCAGGGTAGAGGACGTCAGCACAAATCCCCGAGGGAAAAGGTGCTTTCTAGCACCGAGTTGGTGTAACCGCCAGGGTTGCTGGTCGTCCTTGCGGACGTGAAAGGCTTTGATAAGCCTCGGAGAGTCTTGATAGACTCTGGAGCGTCTGACAGCTATGTCAGACGGGCTTCTGTAGAGAAGAGTCGGCTGTATGCCGAGGCCTTAGAGGCACGTTCTCGTGACCTTGTCACGGTCCGTCTAGCGACGGGCGTACAGGTTTCTATACCCAAGGTCTCGATTGACCTTAAGCTGAAGTTTGCAGACTTCGATAGCTTAGAACGTTGCCTAGTGCTGGATTTGGACTCGAAGTATGACCTCATTCTGGGCATGAAGTGGCTGGAGCGCCACGAGCCATGTATAGACTGGAAGTCTAAGTCCATTTGCTCAACGCACCCGCGATCGGGTGAAGCTTTGGCGAGTCATGCACCCACCTTTGCTCGATCGCAAAAGCGATTCTGGCGAGAGATGCCAGATATTGGGATGTCTGAGATGATCAGTCCCAATGAGGTCAAGGAAGTGTTCCTTGACGAGGGGGATTCGGCGATTAATCCCACGCCGTTATAGGCGAGACGGGTGAGTCGCCAGTGGTAGAGGTGGATTCCTCTGAGGATAAGCGCGAGGCGCTTTCTAGATAAGAGACACGAGGTTTGTATCTTCTGCAGGTCGGAGCTGATTCCGACCACGCTGTGTTCGGCGAACAAGTTGCGACTCCAGTGGTAGGGTTAGATACCCCTGTGGTTAAGCGCGAGGCGCTTCCAAGCGTAGAAACCCGTAGTTCGTCTCTTTCGCACGTCGGAATTGATTACGACCACGCCGTATTAGGTGAGACCGGCGAGTCACCGGTGGTAGAGGTAACGACCTCTGTGGATAGGCGCGGGGCGCTTCCAATAGATGGGGTAATTACTCCCCCCATCTGGGTCCCGGTACGAGTCCCGAGGCCAGTAGTCAGCAGTCCTATCGGATGCTGAACAACGTGATAGGTGTTGTCACGGAAGGCGTAATCCTGGAACGGTTGTCTGGGGTAGGAGAACTGTTGTCGTTGGAGGAGATGTCATTCAATGAGTTTGGGACTGCTGTAAAAGCAGATGAACTCGACGAGATCGTCGTGTTGCGTCCGGAAGAGGAGTAAACTCCTCATCCACGATGGACGAGTCCGTTTTGGTGCAGACCAACAGGCATTGAATGCCCGAAGCGGTCTCAAGACGTTTGCGGATCCTGAGGACCCTTACCATTTCTTACTGAAGGAATTCGGAGATGTCATTAGCGACAATCCGCCGATGGGGTTACCACCGGATCGGGTAGTCCGACATGAAATTGATTTGGTTCCTGGAACCAAATACTTCGTCACTAGGCAGTGGCCTCTCCCCAAGGAGCAATGCGACGTCATCGACGCATTCTTCAAGGGGAAAGAAAAGGCAGGGATGGTACGGGAGAGCAAGTCTCCCCACTCATCCCCCACTTTTTGTGTTCGTAAACCTAACTGAAACTGGCGCATTGTGCATGCGTACAACAAGCTGAATGCAGCTACTGTACCCATGCAAACTCCGATTCCTCGGAAGGATGTCCTCCAGAACAATATGGCAGGCTGTACTATTTACAGCGCCTTAGATCTGGTGGGCGGGTATTATCAGGTGCTCATGCGAGCGTCCGATATTCCGCTGACAAAGGTTAGCACGCCTAGTGGCATGCTGTGGGAGTGGCTTGTTATGCCACAGGGGCTTTCGAATTCGCCAGCGACTTTTAATCGCTTGGTGAAACAACTCTTCCACCCTCCAATAAAGTACTCTCAGACGTACTTCGACGATGTGGTGAAGTGGATTCAATTTTAAGCCTATCGTGTGGGGACCGTAGGGAGATATGATTGGTTGGTTTTGGTTTTACCGAGTTTTGGATTTTTGGTCTTTTAACCACAACAAAGAAGTTGTTAGCATCTTTGCCAAGTACTTTAGTCGCCTCTGCACGCCACGCAGTGTCTGGGAGCAGAGGGTCGAGTAATCCCCTCTAGCTCATTATACCCGGCGGGAAGCGTTACAGACGCACTTGACCGCCGGAAGTCCCTCGACGGCAGTACGCATTGGTAGGCTTCGCAAGCCCAAGTTACACACGTTTGGAACGTGTAATCAAGTTCTTGGATTGTTACGTGGAGATATCGTTCGTGGAGTTTGTTACGTTCTTGTTGGATCTCCATATTGGAATATTGGTCTTTTATTCTCGCATTGGTTGGGCTCTACGATCGGTTAAGCGATCTGCCCTTTGGAGTATACTTACTCTGAGTAAAATGGGTCTGCCCGTACCCAGGGTGAAGAGTTCCGCCCAGAATACACTACCCAGCACGGTCTCGCATTTTAGACTCAAATCAATTCACGGCGACGATCCACCAAGTGTGCAACCAGCCCATTACATCGGGTACACAATGTGAGATGGAGACGCGACAATCGGACCAGGCGTCCTATGCTGATGATCGGTCGTCTGCTGGCAGCGGACGATCAGATCGGATCGTAGGCGAAGGTTCGCGGGGTACCCCCCCCGTCAGTTGGAAGGCTGGGCACGATGGAGGTCAGGTTATTGACACTATGGTGTTTGATTTTGAACTTGACTCCACCACAATGGTGCGCGTGCCCGGATCACTTGGTGATCGCGGATATCACCAAGATGATATCTCGTCAAAAATTGATTACAATGAATTAAATGTGGAATCGTTCTGGAGAGGACATAAGGAACGGCTATCGCCTTATGTTATCGTTGTCGATAAGGATGGAGATGTCCGATCTGGCCGGGTGGAGGACCAGATCGGGATTAATAAGTTTTTTCCTCCCCATAAGGCTCCCACCGGAGCCGATCGGGACTATAGCAGGTCTTGCTATAGTTCCCGAAAGGATCAGAACTTTTGTCCTGATCCTATGAATTTGAATGAATGTTTTGATGAAAAAGTAAAAGATGAAAACGACTTGGAGGCTGATCGGAACGATCCGATCCATTTCCCCAAGGTCCCCAAGCAGAGGATCGGAATGCCACCCGATGAAAACGACTTGGAAGAAAATTCGCACGTCGAGGATGGGGTTATTAAGGAAGAAGACCTGACCAGGATGTATTACATCCACGAGTTAAAGCGATTTATTTGTGAAGACCAGGTCATGCAGATCTTAAACCCCCAGATCCCCGGTCGCCTTCGTACCCACCACCGAGCCGATCCAAAGCGATCGGCCGTTGCTATTGGTGAAAAACCTGCTGGCGATGTTGGCTGAGGTCGGCATGAAAGTGCAAAACATCGCCAACGTACATAAGCTGTTTGATCGGGACACTTGGAAGCTGGAGATGTCGATGTCGACCCCCATGATCATTTGGTGCCGTTGGTGGGGGCGGTCCGCCGCCCAACTCCCACCGTAGCATTGAAGGTCGCTGAGGCCACGGCAGCACACGATGATGTGTGTTCCGATAATAAATTGCTGTATCAGTCTCCACCTGCCTCTAATAGCTCATCGGAGTTGGAGGTCGTTGTTGAGCGGATGACCATGGGGGTGGATCATACCCCCATGGGAGCATAAAAGGACGTGCAGCAGCATGGGGCTGCATGCCGGTCGGGGCCCCAGAAGCCCCCACGGGTTTCAGTACCTCCGAAGGAGGATGCCAGCACGATGCCCATGTCCCAAGCTAACGTCCAAGCCATGTTTGAGGCAATGATGGAGCGTTTCGTGGGAGACCGATGCCGATCGCCTCCGCGCCCGCATGCCCAGGACCGATCTGCCCGGCAAAATTTTAATACTTGCCGGGGTGTTGATATGGAGTCATTGACATCAACGGATGAGGCTACCCGATGTGGAAGACCAGTTGGCAGAGGAAGACGCAAGCCGTAGCCAGCCCGACCGCGCCGATCAAGCAAAAACAGCGATTTCAACATGGAGTCGATCGGCGATCCGGATGACCACTATGGTTCAGACAGTGCAGTTGTGGGCAGAACGCGCAGGGCTAACCTAGCCTCTACGACCGCCTTTGATTTTGAATCTACTGCGATCCCACGCATTCGCATGACTGCGACCACTGATCTCAAGGATTTCACTGGCAAGGACGCCGACGAGGAGCAAGCCAGATCGTGGTTTGGTCGGGTCAAGTCTGCTTTCTCGCGGGATCAGACACCAAAAAAGGAACGGCGTTTGATCTTCAGAGATCTGCTGAAAGGACCGGCTGCGAACTAGATCCAACAGTTGAGTCGGGATGTCCGATCTGACTGGTATCTGCTATGTTCAGAATTTGAGGGGCAGTACTGCATCTCCGGATTCTCTACCGCCCGCAAATACCATCATATGCAGAAGCGGGGCGACGAGACGCCGATTGAGTACTTGCACCGTTTGAGCGTGGCTGAAATTCGCGCCGGGATAGTGATCAAGGAAGGCAACCCGCCGACCGGTGCCGCTATGGAGCACGTGGGTCACTATATCAGTACCCTTCATGACCAAGAGCTGGCAGATCAGCTCACTCTGCTGCGCCTCAAAGATGTGGGGGAAGTGGAGCAGACGTTGCGGACGTTGCAACACTCACGCAGCATGAGGGCAAAGGTCGCCGTTGGATCGGGTCACTACAGATCTAAGACCCAGACCGATCCGGTGAAGAGGCCCCTGACCAGATCGGCTCGTGCTGTTAAGGAGATCGCGACTGAAGACAGCACTGGATCGGAAGAAGAATGTAGCGGCCAGTCCAGTCGGGATCAGACGAGGACCAATATCGTCACATCTTCGTCACGGAACCTGCCCCAAGAACCAGATCGACGCCTAACCGGGCAGATCGGAAGGGCAGGAGTGGAAACAAGTCCAATCCGGACCAAACTCGCAAGAAGTGTTCTCACTGCGGGTCAAGCAAGCACGATGATCAGGACTGCTGGAAGAAACTGATATGCAAGAAGTGCGAAAGACGCGGCCACCCCATCGATCACTGCCTCTTCGTGTGCAAGTCATGTGGAGAGATCAATGAGGCCGGACAGTGCAAGATCGAAGAATTCTTCAATCTGATGCGCAAGTGGTATGTGTGGTGGAGTCAAGTTCAAAATCGAACACCGTGGTGTCGAGAACCTGACCACCATCGTGCCCGGCCTTCCAACTTACGGGGTGGGGGTACCCCGCGAACCTTCGTCTTCGATCCGATCGGATCGTCCGCTGCTGGCAGACGACCGATCATCAACACAGGACGCCCGGTCCGATTTATTCTTCATCTCACCTTGTGTACCCGATGGATTGGGCTGGTAACACACTCGGTGGATCGGTGCTGGTAATTTACTTGTGGTTTAAATGTGGTAGACCGTGCTGGGTAGTGTACCCCGGTCGGAACTCTTCACCCTGGGTACGGGCAGACCAGTTATATTCGAATTTAGTATGCTCCAAAGGGCAGATCGCTCAAACGATCGTAGACCCAACCAATACGAGAACAAAACTCCAATAATCCAATAATCCAGAAGGGAGATCCAAATGAGAACGTGATATACTCCACGAACGATATCTCCACGTAATAATCCGAAAGACGTAATAGCACGTTCCAAACGTGCGTAACTTAAACTTGAGAGGTCGACCAAAGTGCACTCCTTCGAGGGACTTCCGGCGGGCCAAGTGCGTCTGTGACGCGTCCCGGCCGGGTATAATGATCTGGAGGGGATTATTCGACCCTCCTCTCCCAAATACTCTGCGGCGTGCAGAGGCGACTGATGTGCAAAGCGAAACGACCCCCGGTTGAGTTAGAGGTCCAACAATTAAGTCGTAAAGCCAGAAACGCTCTTCTTAGACGAAGCCAAAACCAAAACCTTTTCCCAACAGGCAAAACCAAAAACTAAACTACCTACCCTTATAGTCCCCAATATGTACCAAAATGAAAATATGTAGTACACGCAATCTCATGTGACTTACCCAAATCCGTGTTCTTGACACCCCTTTCACATGACCGGCTTAATCCGATCGCCGATAGGCCGATCGGTATGCTGCTTACGGGAAACGACCAAAATTCTTGGTTCCGCTTAGACACAGCCGCCCCTGAGTCGTGTCGCAGCCGCGCAACGGTAGCGGCCCGATCTTGTCATATCCAGATCTTCACAGAAGCGGACTTCACCAATGGACGGATCTCCGAATCCACCTTCACCAGGTACTTGCCTTGCCCACCCGATCGCTTTGTGACCTCTTTTTACCTTCTTTGCTGCAGGTGCCCTGCGTTCCTCATCGCCCCATATTGGTTCGCCGACCAGATCGGCTCGATCTGACAGCTTCCTCAGCACTTCAGGGTCCGACACACCGGTTCAGAATCAGATCGAGGCCGATCAGCTCCGGAAAACGGTCCGTGAGCTCCAGTCCCAGTTGGACATCAGGGATTCTTCACTCCTGCAACTGCAGAAGGAGGTGGATACGTTATCCCCATGTCCACGAAGTTGCAGTAGGTAACCACTAAAAACGCACGTCTCCGGGCCCAGATCGTCCAACAAGCAACGCAAGGTAGGTCGATCGGTCTGTTTCCATCTTGGGTCTGCTCTGACCTTTCTTTGCATGTAGATCGATTGCTCGCCGATATCGCCAAAACATTCGACGCCTTATTCACGGCTGATCGGCAGTCTCATGATCATCGAGATCAGCTCCGACCGATCTTGGACAGGATGATCGGCGCACGGCACGATCTGTCTCGCTTGGAGGCCTATAGGTCCCACCTCCTGGAACAGCTCGCGGTGGTCGACCGGCAGAGGTTGGAGGACCAGTTCGATCGGACCTTACTCCGCACCCAACATGGTGACCTGGAGAGGAAGATCAGCGAGTTACAGGTCGTGGTCCGGGAGCAGATTGGGAAGGTCGAGTCCTTCCAGGCCCGATCGGACGCCTGGACCCATGAATCAGATCGTAGCTGGGAGGCCGTAAATCGGTGCTATCAACAGCTGACTGACTTGTTGCACCGGCGTCCGGCTGCATGCTCTAATTCTGGCCGGTCTGCATCGGCCGTTCTGGTCGATCTACATCAAGACCGGACCCGACGCCACTCATTGGCCAAAAGTGAACGCCCCGAAATTTCGAAAACTTCCAAGTCTAAAATGCGTAAGGACGCGCCGAAGAGCTCAAGGGCGCGGGGCATAGCGCGCGACTACGAACTCGAGGAGAAGCGGGCGGTGCCCCAGAAGAAAGCCAAGACGCTGGCGCATCTCCCAAGCCCCAGATCGGTCGCAGATGACGAGTCTATCCCCACCAAATCTCGTGCGCCCTCGCGCCCCCGCGCCGCTCGCACCAAGTGTATAGAAGTCTCCTCCGGAGAGGAGTCGGGGGGGGGGGGGCGGATCGAGCGATTCCGAGTTCTTGGTCACTGCGTTATCAAGTCCTGGTCAGATAGACGCCGAGGTTCCATTCCTGCGAAGCCCGCGTCGGGGACTAATAATGCGATCAGCTACCAGCGTGATGGTGCTGCACCGACGCGCGGTTCGACCGGATCGGTACCTTCTTTCCAGCCCGGCACATCTGGGCTGCACAAGCACGCCCGATTGAAAGGGTTGTTGGCCGAAGGTCGGCCTCTCCCATCGCTGACTTCGGATGCCACTTCTCCATGGTCATCGTGGCATATCGGTAGCTTGTACCAGTCTGCCCTGACCATGCAGATATTAGCCCGATCTCTGTCGCGCCCGGACTCCTGGCTTTTTCCTCCAGCTCCCAAGGGTCCTGACGCTTCTGAATGGCCTCTCCCATCGCTGACTTCGGATTCCACATCGCCATGGTCATCGTGGCAGATCGGTAGCTTGTACCAGTCTGCCCTGACCAAGCAGATATTAGCCCGATCTCTGCTGCGCCCGGCCTCCTGGCTTTTTCCTCCAGCTCCCAAGGCTCCTGACGCTTCTGCATTGCGGGCGGAACTGGACACAGCACCACAAATCGCCCGTCTGTACGCAGATGAGCCATGGAAGGTGTTCGTCCGCCCTAAGCTGGGGTCCATGTTTGCGTCGACTGCGTGGATCGACTCGTTCCTAGGTCGAGTGAAGGCTTTCAACGAAACTTACAGCCAAACGATCTGGGAGTCTACGCACTATCTAGTGCTTCCTGGTCGAGCGCAACATGATCAAGGCCTGATCTTGTTCCAGAGAAACCGAAAGAGCAGCCGAAGTCGGGCAGGCGAGGCCTGTCAGACCCTATGCCAGTTTGTTCTGGGAGGGATGCTGGCCCGCGAATGCGACCTCGACATCTTCTTATATCCTGTGTTTTTCCATATGGCCAAGCGTCAGGTGTAGAAATCCGGGGTGCTAGCTGACGACGGCGCCTGGTATCCCGGTCTTCATTGCGACGAGCCGGTCACATACCTCAAGGACGCTTTGGCCCAGATCGATCGGAAGGAGCCCTGGCGCAATCAGTACCAGAACCATATCGAAGACCATCCGGCGCTGACTATCGGCCGTCTGTGGGGCGATAGTGATTCTTGATGCAGCAGTTAGCTGACCAGATAATTCGTTATACATGCCATCATTCTTTTCACATTCCTGATCATCCAATCCCTTAATAAAATTCATCACTTTTACCAAACTTGCACCAACACGTTATCATATACAGTTTCAATACACATCGCGAAAATCATAACCACGTTCGTCATTCCACTACTCCAGTTCATCACAGTTCATCACAGTTCATCACAAATTCACAAATTCACAAAATTCCGACCTTACACATATTCACACCGATCGATATACTGATCGGTGCTACTGTGTCTTGGTCTTCGGGGGTCTGCATCACTTCGAAGCGATTCCTACTGACTCGTTCTCGCTCGAACTCTCGTAGCAGTGCTCCACAATATAGATCAAGCTCGTCGATCCAAGTTTCTTCGTCATGATCCTTCCAGCGGACCAGATATTCTCGGTGGGTGCGACCGAAACGGGTCTTCTTGACCGATCGAACATCCAGCACTTTTTCCACCTCGAATTCTTCCTCTTCCAATGGCCTTTCCCAACTGTCCTCCGGCAGCAGAGCCTC
>CM047592.1:7363990-7380810 GCA_026184515.1 Peronosclerospora sorghi | reverse complement strand
GAGGCTCTGCTGCCGGAGGACAGTTGGGAAAGGCCATTGGAAGAGGACGAATTCGAGGTGGAAAAAGTGCTGGATGTCCGATCGGTCAAGAAGACCCGTTTCGGTCGCACCCACCGAGAATATCTGGTCCGCTGGCAATGGATAACATACAGTCTCTGCCCAGATAGACGCGCGGCAACACTGATCTGCTGATATGGATTGACCTATTCACTGGTCTGGTGATCGCAAAGGTTAGTGTAACGGGGTTACATTCGTATTACACTGAGTGTTGGTGTACATGAGTACACCACGGTTGAGGCCAGTATTGGCCGGGTTGAAAGGTTTCGAACCTTTGGTTATTTTAACCAATCAGGGCATGGGCCCTTGGGGTGGTGTGTCAGCCATCCACGTGTCAGTACACAGGTGTGTACACTACATTTTAGCTAGGTACGAATTAGGAATATTCTACTTAGTGTTACATATAGTTTATATTAGTTTAAATAATTACATATTAAATATATTCAGTTTACTTTCCACTCCTTAGTACAGACGCACGACCTCGACCGGTCGTGCGTGTAGTGAGTGCCGTAGCGTAAGGGGAGTCCTCCCCTTAGCTACACCCTTTGTAAGCGAGCTTTGCCGTTAAGGCACTAGTACAGGCTAGAGTAAACTAACCCGGGAATCTTGGCCCCGAGTAGGAGAGCTCTCTCCTACTAAGCCCTAAATAAGGGCGTATCGGCTAAGTAGCGGCGAACGCCGCTTTAAGGAAATCCTTCCTCTGTGCGCTAGCCGCACCGTGCGTATGCGCACCGGCTACATCTGGTAGCACTGTAGTCAATCCAACACCTGTGTTGGTAGACTAGACATCCTCTGCAAAGGATGAATCAGGACGATTGGGATAGTTTGACCCTCGTCCAACAGGAAGCCTTTAAAAGGCTGTTACCCTTATTGGGTGACGAAGGCATGAAGCTCCTAGTGGGGCAGGGCCTTGAGGCCGTAAAGGCAAGGGTAAATGCTCTCATCGCTCACGAGGCGAGTTGTGGTGGAGGTCATTCCACGGGGGTGCGCCCTCCATTATCGTTTAAAATAAAGGAGTTCACCGGAGAGAAGGGTGACAACCTTTATGTTTGGTTGCGAGAGGTCGAAACGGCCTTCGCCACAGCGAACATGACCGTTGATCACTTGCAAGTGGGACTTGGATTGACCCATCTTACGGGCAAAGCCCGTACATGGGCGTTTACATGCTCGGAATCAGTCAAGGACGTGTTCCCAACCTGGAAGGTCCTTAAGCAGAAGCTTATGGACATGTACGCAACGCCTGATCTGGTTTTCCAGAATCAACTGGCGTTCCTGAGGTGCCGTCAAGGCACTAAGGACCTGGAGGTTTATATCGAGGAGGTTAAGACCCTGTTGGCAGGGATGTACGCGAAAGCGTATTCGGACGATGTGTCCATCCCCGTCGTCCTGGGAGGCCTGAGAGAAGGGCCAGCACGTTCGGAATTGTTCCCGATGCCGGCCCCAATCCCTGGAGGAGGCGTTCAAGATGGAGTTCAACGCCTAGAGGAACTTCCGTTCCTCTAAGGTGGGTCCTGTAACCATGGACCTTAGTCAGGTCGAAGCGGAGGAGAAACCTCCCGCTAAGAGTCACACTGACTCTTTTTCGCAGAGCTTCGAGGCGGAGCTCTTAGTTATGCTGCATCGACATGGGCCGCTGAGATGCTTCCTGTGTGGGAGCATGGATCATCTGAAGAACAGATGTCCGAAAAATCCCCAGCGAGACACTCGCTACAAGAGACCAAGGATGGGGAAAAAGCCCTAGTCCATGCCGTCGGGAAACGACGGCTCCCATTAGGTGCGGGGCGCCCTACTGGGGGACCCCTCAGTGCTGTTAATCCCCAGGGTAGGGGAAGACAGCACAAATCCCCGAGGGAAAAGGTGCTTTCTAGCACCGAGTTGGTGTACCAGCCAGGTTTTCTGGTAGTCCTTGCGGAGTGAAAGGCTTTGATAAGCCTTGGAGAGTCTTGATAGACACTGGAGTGACTTAATTATGTCAGACGAGCTTCTGTGGAGAAGAGTCGGCTGTATGCCGAGGCCCTAGAGGCACGTTCTCGTGACGTTTTCACGGTCCGTCTTGCGACGGTCGTACAGGTTTCTGTACCCAAGGTCTCGATTGACCTTAAGCTGAAGTTTACAGACTTCGACATCTTAGAACGTTGCCTAGTCCTGGATTGGACTCGAGGTATGACCTCATTCTGGGCATGAAGTGGCTGGAACGCCACGAGTCATGGATAGACTGGAAGTCTAAGTCCATTGGCTCAACGCACCCGCGGTCGGGTGAAGCATTGGCGAGTCATGAACCCACCTTTGCTCGATCGCAAAAGGGATTCTGGAGTGAGATGCCAGAGATTGGGATGTCTGAGATGATCAGTCTCAATGAGGTCAAGGAAGTGTTCCTTGACGAGGGGGATTCGGCGATTAATCCCACTCCGTTATAGGCGATACGGGTGAGTCGCCAGTGGTAGAGGTGGATTCCTCTGAGGATAAGCGCGAGGCGCTTCCTAGATAAGAGACACGAGGTTTGTATCTTCTGCAGGTCGGAGCTGATTCCGACCACGCTGTGTTCGGCGAACAAGTTGCGACTCCAGTGGTAGGGTTAGATACCCCTGTGGTTAAGCGCGAGGCGCTTCCAAGCGAAGAGACCCGAAGTTTGTCTCTTTCGCACGTCGGAAATGATTCCGACTACGTCGTATTAGGTGATACCGGCGAGTCACCGGTGGTAGAGGTAGAGAACTCTGTGGATAGGCGCGTGGCGCTTCCAATAGATGGGGTAATTACTCCCCCCATCTGGGTCCCGGTACGAGTCCCGAGGCCAGTAGTCAGCAGTCCTATCGGATGCTGAATAGTGTGACAGGTATTGTCACAAAAGGCGTAAGCCTGGAACGGTTGACTGCTGTAGGCGAAGTGTTGTCGTTGGAGGAGATGTCATTCAACGAGTTTGAGACTGCTTGAAAGCAGATGAAATCGACGAGTTCGTCGTGTTGCGTCCGGAAGAGGAGTTGAACTCCTCATCCACGATGGACGAGTCAGTTTTGGTGCAAACCAAACAGGCATTGAATGCCCGAAGCGGCCTCAAGATCCTCGCGGATCCTGAGGACCCTTACCATTCCTTACTAAAGGAATTTGGAGATGTCATTAGTGACAACCCGCCGATGGGGTTACCACCGGATCGGGGAGTCCGACATGAAATTGATTTGGTTCTCGGAACCAAATACCGCGTCACTAAGCAGTGGCCTCTCCCCAAGGAACAATGCGACGTCATCGACGCATTCTTCAAGGGGAAAGAAGAGGTAGGGATGGTACGGGAGAGTAAGTCTCCCCACTCATCCCCCACTTTTTGTGTTCGTAAACAGAACGGAAAGTGGCGCATTGTGCATGCGTATAACAAGCTGAATTCAGCTACTGTACCCATGCAGACTCCGATTCCTCAGAAGGATGTCCTCCAGAACAATATGGCGGGCTGTATTGTGTACAGTGTCTAAGATCTGGTGGACGGGTATTATCAGGTGCTCATGCGAGCGTCCGATATTCCGCTGACAGCGGTTAGCACGCATAAAGGCATAGTGTGGGAGTGGCTTGTTATTCCACAAGGGCTTTCAAATGCACCAGCGACTTTCAATCGCTTGGTGTCTCAACTCTTCCGCCCTCATAGGAAGTATGCTCAGACGTACTTCGACGATATATTCGTCCATAGTCGTGCGGAAGGCGACTCGTCTGATGTTCAGACGCATCTGATACACCTTCGAGAAGTGCTCGAATGTATGCGAGAGCATAAGTTATATGCAAACGCATCCAAGTGTATCTTTGGTGCTGAGGAAATTCCTTTCCTCGGATGCTTCATCGGTAAGGATGGAGTGCGGCGGGTCCCGCGAAGGTGAAAGCCATTGTGGAGTGGCCTTCGCCTGTAAATCTTAAAGATTTACGGAAGTGGCTTGGATTAGCCAACTATCTCCACAAGTACAGCGAGAACTACGCTGAAATGGCGAAGCCATTGACCGACCTTTTTAAGAAGGATGTTGACTGGTGTTGGAAAACCGAACACCAAAACGCTTTTGAAACGGTTAAGGGGAGATTGTTAAAAGCTACCGTTCTTGCTCTCCCAGACTCTGGGAAACCATTTAGTGTCGTCTGCGACGCCTCCGATTTCGCAATCGGATGTGCTTTGTTACAAGCAGACGATGCAGGAAGGGAACGCGTAATTGCGTTTGAGTCGAGGCAGCTTAAAGCTGCAGAACGGAATTATCCCGTTCATGACAAGGATCTACTTGCAATGAAGTATGCTCTTGTCAAATTTAGGGTTCACCTACTCGGCTCAAAGCCGTTCGTGGTTTATACTGACCACGCGTCCTTACGGACAGCGACAAAGTCGCCTCATCTCTCGCAACGGATGGCCCGTTGGCTCTCCTTCTTTGCGGAGTACAACTTTGAGGTTAAGTACAAACCTGGCAAGCAGAACGTGCTTGCAGACGCGTTGTCGCGTCGTCCCGATTACGAGCTCGCTCATGCGACATTCGTCACCACGTCTGTGGTGGATCTCATACGCCAGGCGTATGAGAAAGACCCACAATGTACAGCGCTTATCCGCGCGTTAGGTGAAAAGGGTCTTGGCTCGTCTGAGCCAACCCTGTCAAGTCGAGCTAGAGCTCATTTACACCGTTACAGGTACTGTGACGGTCTGCTATATTATAGCACGAGCGCGGAGGACACTCCGCGGGTGGTAGTTCCTCATAATGAGGAACTGAAGTATAGAGTCCTCTTTGAGGCACATGACGCCCCTACCGGGGGTCATTTCGGTCGGGATAAGACCTACAGCGCTTTAAGCGTTTTTTATTGGTGGACCAACATGTATAAGTGGGTCGGTGCGTATATTCGCACCTGTGAGACGTGTCAGAGGGTCAACCCCTCTGCAGATTCAACAGCGCCTTTCATGATCTTACCCGTTCCGACGGAGTGTTCTAAATCTATTAGTATGGATTTTATCTTCGGTTTTCAGAAAGATAAGGCCGACAACACCGGCATTTTGGTCTTTGTAGACCGTTTGAGCAAGATGGATCACCTGGCGGCGGTGCCAGAGTCCATAGATGGACAAGGAACAGCAAAAGTGTTCCTAGACCGTGTCTTTCGACAGCATGGTCTACCCGATTCTCTTGTATCGGATCGGGATCCCCGGGACAGTTTTTGGGGCCGCTGATTAAGGTGCTGGGCACCAAGCTCCTCATGTCCACTGCGAATCATCCGCAGACGGACGGACAAACGGAACGCGTTAATCGCGTTGTAGAAGGAAGACATTCTCCGTAGTTTGTGTCCGGATTCTCCAAAGAGTTGGAGTGAGATGCTCCCGCTGGTTGAATTTGCTATCAACAATTCAGTACATGCATCTACGGGGTTTACCCCGTTTTACGTGAACGGATGGGTGAATCCGAGGGCTCCGTTAACGCCACGTGTGTGTGGCCCAGGGCTTGAGGGGGGAGGATTCCCCGATTTCAGCCCTGTATCTGTGTGAAAGCACATCGATAAGTTTTTATCGACGCGCCTCAGTGTCTTACGACACGTCTGCGATGCCATGGCGGAAAGCCAAGACAAGCAGAAGGAGCAAGCTGACCGAAAGGGACGGCGTAACAAAAAGGTATACAGAGTAGGAGAAAGTGTTTTATTAAACGCTAAAAATCTTCCTACACATGCAGTTTCAAATTTGTTGCGCAATAAACTGCGCCCCAGGTTTGTGGGCCCCTTTAAGGTGTTATCCCGAAAGGGCTTGTCGTACACCTTAGACATCCCGAAGGCGATGCGTACGCATCCAACCTTTTATGTTGGTATGCTTAAGCAATACCAGGACCCGGAGGCGGGGCCCCTCCTTGAGGAGGGTGGAAAGGCAGATAGCCGTAAGGCACCGCAGGGCGAAGGAAGCCCGAAAGGGCTAAAATGCGACCACGAAGCTCCGCAACGGTCGTCTCGAGAGAGGCAAGCCGCCTCTCGAAGCGATCAGTCGCATCCCGCTCATCGCGGATCCCCTCGTGGAGATCATGGATGAGAAGGCTGTGTCGATCACAGCGCGCGCGAATCTCACGTCGCAATTGTGCGACCTCCTCCTCCAATGCTCGATGCGGAGAGTACTCCACACTTTCATGTGGAGAGGCTGATGGCGCGGCGCCATCATCGGGGTCAAACCCGGTATCTGGTGAAGTGAAAAGGTTATCCACACTCACAGAATTCGTGGGAGTTCGAGACTCCCCTACGGCAGGATTGCCGCGACGTCGTTGACGCTTTTGAGCGGGAGAATCCCGCTGTAGGTCAACGACCAGAGGGGCATGATAAGCCTCTTCACTCCCAATAAGTGGGAGTTGGCCGGAGGCAGATGTGGCGACCACACTGTCTCCGTACACCAGGGTGGAACAGGGTCGCTGGCGTAGCGCGTGCGATACGGAGCACGTAGTTGCTCCATCGCCTTAGCTTTGGCAAATTTAAGGCGCAACACCCTCTCCACCCAAATATCTCGACGGTAATAGCTGTCATGCAGCTCATCAAAGCTGGGGAGAAGCTTCTCCCCATCCGCCCAAGCGCGGAACTTCCTCTCTGCGTCATAGGTACTTTCTCCCGGAGAAAGAACGAAAGGAACCTCGCGTAGGTTCTCAACAGCGGCACCTTGTGCCTGCCTGTTTAAGCGCTCTCGGTACGAGACGCTAGTGAACTGCTTTTGTGTAAGCAGTTGTTGACGGAGTTTCTCACGGTGTTCGCGTTGGTACGTCTGTTCAGCCGCGGGGCCAGGGGTATAGGACGCTAGACTAGTCCTTACCAAACGCCTGGCCCATCTTGGAAGGTCACGAGGACCATCGAAATTATAAGCCGCCCTTGACGGGCGTTTGGGGGCGCGTAACGCAGCCCTTAGTGCCTGTGCGGCAAGTTTGGAGTCTTGAGCTGCGTCCAGCTTATTAGTGATGATCGCCTTTGGCGATTCGGATGTATCATCCGATACGGGCAGGGGTGCCGCACTGGTTAGTGCATTTTCCTCACGTGTGGGGAAGGGATTAGGCTGCCGACAACGCCGTTCGGCGCTGTCGGAGCGGCTCACCATTGGGGAGGTATCCCCAAAGGCATCCACATCCGAGTTTTCGGAGTAGTCTACCTCTTCTAGAGGAGACGCCATAGCACCACTATAGGTGTACATATGGATGGCCAGGGGAACTGGCGTTGGAGTTCTCCAACAAAATTTTGATTATTGCGTAAGCAATAGTCTTGATGGGGGAGGATGTGACGGGGTTACATTCGTGTAACACTGAGTGTTGGTGTACATGAGTAAACCACGGTTGAGGCCAGTATTGACCAGGTTGAAAGGTTTCGAACCTTTGGTTATTTTAACCAATCAGGGCATGGGCCCTTGGTTTGGTGGTGTGTCAGCCATCCACGTGTCAGTACACAGGTGTGTACACTACATTTTAGCTAGGTACGAATTAGGAATATTCTACTTAGTGTTACATATAGTTTATATTAGTTTAAATAGTTACATATTAAATATATTCAGTTTACATTTCACTCTAAAGTACAGACGCACGACCTCGACCGGTCGTGCGTGTAGTGAGTGTCGTAGCGTAAGGTTAGCCCTCCCCTTAGCTACACCCTTTGTAAGGGATCCTTGCCGTTAAGGCACTAGTAAAGGCTAGAGTAAACTAACCCAGGAATCTTGGCCCCGAGTAGGAGAGCTCTCTCCTACTAAGCCCTTAATAAAGGCGTATCGGCTAAGTAGCGGCGAACGCCGTTTTAAGGAAAGTTTTCCTCTGTGCGCTAGCCGCACAGTGCGTATACTCACCGGCTACACCTAGTGCATCCCGATCTGGAGAGCAGATCGCCCAGAGCTATGAGGAATGCGTATTCAGAAGGTTCGGCGCCAGCGAAGTTATCAGACACGATCGGGAACCCGGTTTTATGGCCGAGGTGTTCCGATCTTTGAATAACATGCTAGGCCAGAAGCAGAGCGCGACAATGGCATATCGTCCGCAAGCGAACGGATCGGCTGAACGCATGGTGCAGACAATAACAAGGGCGAATAAGATGTATGTGGCCAATCCGGACCAACGTGACTGGGACGAGAATGCAGATAGACTGGTATTCGCACTCAACTCTTCAACCGATCGGGTCCGAGGAGAAACGCCTTTTTATCTGGCGTATGGATGGGACCCTCGATCGACATTTTAAGCGGCGATACCGATCGGCTGCACTCGGACCCGCGATCGCGATGCCCGTCGTTGGCGTATGCAGGTCCAGAAGAATTACCAGCATGCGAAAGAAGTCGTCAATGAAAAGTTGCGTCAGGCCACACAAGATCGAGCAGACCGGAATAACGATCAGGTCCGACCTCATGGTATTGAACCAGGGGCGAGGGTATGGTTATACCTCGATCGGGTCAAGGAAGTCTATGCAAAGAAGTTGGCTCATATGCGGCGCGATCCTTTCCGTGGGGTAGAGCTGATCGGTGAGCATGCTACCCGTCTGATCACGATCGGCACGGATTATAATTTTTTTCCGATCGTGGACGTGTCCAAACTGAATCTGGTCAGAGAATTCCCCGATCGGCCTAAAATACCCTTTCTGGTGGACGAAGCGGAGAGATTCGATTTTGACGAAGCTCTGCTGCCGGAAGATAGTTGGGAAAGGCCATTGGAAGAAGAAGAATTCAAAGTGGAAAAGGTGCTAGATATCCGATCGGTCAAGAAGACGCGTTTTCGGTCGCACCCACCGAGAACATATGGTCCGCTGGAAGGATCATGACGAAGCAACTTGGATCGACGAACTCGATCTAAATTGTGGATCACTGCCACGAGATTTCGAGCAAGAACGATTCAGTCGGAATCGCTTCGCATTGATGCAGACCCATGAAGATGAAGATCAACACACGCAATATCACCGATCCGTATATCGATCGGTGTGAATATTTGTAAGGTCTAAATTATTGTGAATTAGTGTGATGAACTGTGATGAACTGGAGTAGTGGAGTGACGAATGTGGTGATAATTTTCGCGATGTGGGTGGAAACTGTGTGATAACGTGTTGGTACAAGTTTGGAGAAAGTGATGAAATTTGGTCAAGTGATCAGGAATTTGGAAAGAAGATGACATGTATTATGTATTATCTGGTCAGCTAACTGCCGCATCAAGATTCGCAGTCACCCCACAGACGACCGATAGTCAATGCCGGATGGTCTTCTGATCTGGTCCTGATGCTGATTGCTCCAGGGCTCCTTCCGATCGATCTGGATCAAGGCGTCCTTTAGGTCTGTGATCGGCTCGTCACAATGGAGACCGGGATACCAGATGCCGTCCTCAGTCAACGCCCCGGGGCTCTCAACGCGACGATTGGCCATATGAAGAAACACCGGATACAGAAAGATGTCGATGTCGCACTCGCGGGCCAGCATCCATTCCATAATAAACTGGCATAGGGCCAGCCAGGCCTCGCCCGCCTGACTCCGGCGCTGTTTCCGGCGCTTCTGAAACAGGATTAGGTCCTGGTCACGTAACTTCCGACCCGCGGGAAGGATGAGATAATGGATAGACTCCCAGATAGCCTGGCAGTGGGCTGTATTAAAAGCCCAAAGTCGACCCAGAAGCGAATCGATCCAAGGAGTCGACGCGAATATGGAGTCCAACTTGGCGCTGAGCAGCACTTCCCATGGTCGATCTGATACAGACGTGCGATTTGCGGTCCTATGACTAGATCCGCCCGCCGCGCAGACGGGTCAGGGTTTTTCAAAGATGGAGTGAAGAGCCAGAAATCTGGTCGGGACATCGACCTGGCTAGATCTTGCTTGGTCAAGGCTGATCGGTGCAAGCTACCGATCTGACCCGTTGACCATGGCAAAATGGCGTCTGAAGTCAACGTCGGAAGGGGTCGATCTCCGATCAACACTCCTTTCAATCGGGCGTGATGGTGCAGCCCAGATGTGCCGGGCTGGAAGGAAGGCGCCGATCCGGTCAACTCACGCATTCGTGCAACACCATAGCCTTGGGAGCTGATCACCTGATCAGCCCCAACGCAGACTTCAATGGAACAGGACCTCGGCGTTGATCGGATCGGGACTTGGACAAAGCAGTGAACAATAACTCAGAATCTCCCGATTCGTTCCCCGAGTCCTCTCCGGAGGAGATCTCCATACGCTTGGTGTGAGCAGCGCGGGGGCGCAAGGGCGCATGCGATTTGACGATGATGTATGTGTCATCTCTGTCCGATCTTGGGCTTGGAAGAAGCGCCAGCGTCGTGACTTTCTTGTGAGGCACCGCTTGCTTCTCCTAGAGTTCGGAGTCGCGCGCTACGCCCCGCGCCCTTGAGCCCTTCGACGCGTCCTTACGCTTCTTGGAAACTTTTGGAATTTTGGAATATTGACTTTTGTCCAATGAATGGCGTCTTTTCCGATATTGGTGCAGATCGATCAGAGCGGCCGATGCAGATCGGTCAACGCTAGAGCCTGCAGCCGGACGCCGGTACAACAAGTCGGTCAACTGTTGGTGGCATCGATCTACGGCCGCCCAACGACGGTTTGACTCCTGGGTCCAGGCGTCCGATCGGCTCTGGAAAGACTAGACCTTCTCGATCTGGTCCCTGACGACGACCTGCAACTCGCCGATCTGCCTCTCCAGGTCACCATGTTGGGTGCGGAGTAAAGTCCGATCGGACTGATCCTCCAACCTCTTCCGGTTGACCAACGCAAGCAGTTCCCGGAGGTGTGACCTGTATGCCTCCAAACAAGACAGATCATGTCGTGCGCCGATCAGCCGCGAGTAAAGCGTCAAACGCTTTGACGATATCGGTGGGTAGACGATCTGCACGTGAAGGAAGTTTAGAGCAGATCCAAGACGAAAAACAGACCGATCAGCTTACCTCGCGTTGTTTAATGGGCGATCTGGGCCCGGAGATGCGCGTTTTCAGCGATCATCTCCTGCAACTTCGTGGACATGGATTCAAAGTATCCACTTCCGTCCGCAGTTGCAGGAGTGATGTATCCTTTGTGTACAACTGCGAATGAAGTTCCCTGACTGTTTTCTGGAGCTGTTCGACCCCGATCTGATGCCCATCCGGTATGTCGGGTTCTGGAGTGTTGCGAGGGCTGTCAGATCGGGCCGATCGGGGAGGCGAATTGACATGGGGCGATTGGGAACACAGGGCACCTGCAGCAACGAGCGTCAAGAGAGGTTACAAGATGATCAGGTGCACAAGTACAAATACCTGGCGAGGGCGGATTCGAAGATCTGTCCATCGGTGAGGAAGTCTGCTACTGGGAAGATCTGGAATGCCAACTGGTGGTGAGATCGGTTTGCTACCGTTGTGCGGCCGCAACCAGACTCAGGGGCGGCTGTGGTGAAGTGGATTCAATTTTAAGCCTATCGTGTGCAAGAAGTGTCAAGAACACAGATTTTGGTAAGTCACATGATATTGCGTGTACTTACATATTTCCTGTTTGTACATATTGGGTACCGTAGAGAGATAGGATTGGTTGGTTTTGGTTTTACCGAGTTTTGGATTTTTGGTCTTTTAACCACAACAAGGAAGTCGTTAGCATCTTTGCCAAGTACTTTAGTCGCCTCTGCACGCCGCGGAGTATTTGGGAGCAGAGGGTCGAGTAATCCCCTCTAGCTCATTATAACCGGCCGGGACGCGTTACATACGCACTTGGCCCGCCGGAAGTCCCTCGACTGAAGTACGCATTGGTCGGCTTCGCAAGCCTAAGTCGCACACGTTTGGAACTTGTAAGCATGTTCTTCGATTGTTACGTGGAGATATCGTTCGTGGAGTTTGTTACGTTCTCGTTGGATCTCCATATTGGAATATTGGTCTTTTATTCTCGCATTGGTTGGGCTCTACGATCGGTTAAGCGATCTGCCCTTTGGAGTATACTTACTCTGAGTATAATTAGTATGCCCGTACCCAGGGTGAAGAGTTCCGCCCAGGGTACACTACCAAGCACGGTCTCGCATTTCAGACCCAAATCAATTCACGGCGACGATCCACCAAGTGTGTAACCAGCCCATTCCATCGGGTACACAATGTGAGATGGAGACGCGACAATCGGACCAGGCGTCCTAATCTGATGATCGGATCGTAGGCGAAGGTTCGCGGGGTACCCCCCCCCGTCAGTTGTAAGGCTGGGCACGATGGTGGTCAGGTTATCGACACTACGGTGTTCGATTTTGAACTTGACTCCACCAAAACGATATATTTATTCATAATCGTGCGGAAGGCGACTCGTCTGATGTTCAGACGCACCTGATTCACCTTGGAGCGGTGCTCGAATGTATGTATGCGGGATCATAAGTTATATGCAAACGCATCCAAATGCATTTTTGGTGCTGAGGAAATTCCTTTCCTCGGATGCTTCATCGGTAAGGATGGAGTGCGGGCGGATCCCGCGAAGGTGAAAGCCATTGTGGAGTGGCCTTCGCCTGTAAATCTTAGAGATTTTGCGGAAGTGGATTGGATTAGCCAATTATCTCCACAAATACAGCGAGAACTACGCTGATATGGCGAAGCCATTGACCGACCTTCTTAAGAAGGATGTTTATTGGTGTTGGGAAACCAAGCACCAAATCGCTTTTGAAGCGGTTAAGGGGAGCTTGTTAAAAGCTCCCGTTCTTGCTCTCCCAGACTCTGGGAAACCTTTTAGCGTCGTCTACGACGCCTCCGATTTCGCAATCGGATGTGCTTTGTTACAAGCAGACGACGCGGGACGGGAACGCGTGATTGCGTTTGAGTCGAGGCAGCTTAAAGCTGCGGAACGGAATTATCCCGTTCATGATAAGGAGCTACTTGCTATGAAGTATGCCCTTGTCAAATTTAGGGTTCACCTACTCGGCTCAAAGCCGTTCGTGGTTTATAAACGCGTCCTTACGGACAGCGACGAAGTCGCCTTATCTCTCCCAACGGATGGCTCGCTGGCTCTCCTTCTTTGCGGAGTATAACTCTGAGGTAAAGTACAAACCTGGCAAACAGAATGTGCTTGCAGACGCGTTGTCGCGTCGTCCCGATCACGAGCGAGCTCACGCGACATTTATCACCACGTCTGTGGTGGATCTCATACGTCAGGCGTATGAGAAAGACCCACAATGTAAAGCGCTTATCCGCGCGTTAGGTGAAAAGGGTCTTGGCTCGTCTGAGCCAACCCTGTCAATTCGAGCTAGAGCTCGTTTACACCGTTACAGGTACTGTGACGGTCTGCTATATTATAGCACGAGCGCGGAGGACACTCCGCGGGTGGTAGTTCCTCATAATGAGGAACTGAAGTATAGAGTCCTCTTTGAGGCACATGACGCCCCTACCGGGGATCATTTCGGTCGGGATAAGACCTACAGCGCTTTAAGCGTTTTTTATTGGTGGACCAACATGTATAAGTGGGTCGGTGCGTATATTCGCACCTGTGAGACGTGTCAGAGGGTCAAACCCTCTGCAGATTCAACAGCGCCTTTCGCGATCTTACCCGTTCCGACGGAGTGTTCTAAATCTATTAGTATGGATTTTATCTTCGGTTTTCAGAAAGATAAGGACGACAACACCGGCATTTTGGTCTTTGTGGACCGTTTGAGCAAGATGGCTCACCTGGCGGCGGTGCCAGAGTCCATAGATGGACAAGGAACAGCAAAAGTGTTCCTAGACCGTGTCTTTCGACAGCATGGTCTACCCGATTCTCTTGTATCGGATCGGGATCCCCGGGACAGTTTTTGGGGCCGCTGATTAAGGTGCTGGGCACCAAGCTCCTCATGTCCACTGCGAATCATCCGCAGACGGACGGACAAACGGAACGCGTTAATCGCGTTGTAGAAGGAAGACATTCTCCGTAGTTTGTGTCCGGATTCTCCAAAGAGTTGGAGTGAGATGCTTCCTATGGCCGAATTCGCTATCAACAATTCAGTACATGCATCTATGGGGTTTACCCCGTTTTACGTGAACGGATTGGTGAATCCGAGGGTTCCGTTGACGCCACATGTGTGTGGCCCAGGGCTTGAGGGGGGAGGATTCCCCGATGTCAGTTCTGTATCTGTGCGAAAGCACATCGATAAGTTTTTATCGACGCGCCTTAGAGTCTTACGACACATTTGCGACGCCATGGCGGAAAGCCAAGACAAGCAAAAGGAACAGGCCTACCGCAAGTGTCGTCGTAACAGAAAGGCGTATAAAGTAGGAGAAATTGTTTTATTGAGCGCTAAAAACCTTCCTACACATGCATTTTTTAACATGCTGAGAAACAAACTGCGCCCCAGGTTTGTGGGGCCTTTCAAGGTGCTATCCCGAAAGGGCTTCGCATACACCTTGGATATTTCGAAGGCGATGCGTACGCATCCAACTTTCTATGTGGGTATGCTTAAGCCATACCAGGACCAGGAGGCGGGTCCCCTCTTGGAAGAGGTTGGGAAGTCGGATAGCCGTAAGGCACGGCAGGGCGGAGTAACATCTCCGTCAGGGTCGAAATGAGACCACGAAACTCCTCAGCGACAGACTCGAAAGAGTCAATCCGCCTCTCGATGCGGTCAATCGCACTCCCCTCATCGCGAAGTCCTTCATGGACGTCTAGGATGCGACGGCTGTGTCGATCACAGCGCTCGTGAAACTTACGTCGCAATTGCGCGACCTCCTCCTCCAGTTCTCGATTCGGAGGGTATTCTACATTACCATGTGGAGCGTCTAATGGCGCGACGACATCATCGGGGTGAAGCCCAGTATCTGGTGAAGTGGAAGGGTTATCCACATTCACAGAGTTCGTGGGAGTCCGAGACTCCCCTGCGGCAGGATTTCCGAGACGTCGTTGACACTTTCGAGCGGAAGAATCCCGCTGCGAGTCGACGACCAAAGGGGCGGAAGAAGCCCATTCACTCCCAGTAGTTGGGAGTTCGCCGAAGGCATATGCAAAGCTTGCACTGCGCTCCGGCACCACATCGAGGGCACAGGCGCTATCATAGCGCGTGTGATAAGGGGCACGTAATTGCCCCATCGCTTTGGCTCTGTCAAACGCCAAGCGCAATGCCCTCTCCACCCGAACGTCACGTTCGGCATAGCTGTTGTGCAGCTTTAAAAAGTCAGGGTGACGTTTTTCCCCTTCCGCCCAAGCGCGGAACTTCTGCTCTGCCTCTTCGACATCCTCTCCTTGTAGGAGAACGAAGGGAACCTCGCGGAGGTTCTCAACAAAGTCACCCTGTGCCTGATTCCCGAGGCGAGCTCGGTACGAGGTGACAGTCAACTGATTCGGCGTGAGCAGTTTTTCCCGGAGTTGTTCCGGCGTGCGACTTCACGCGGCTGTACAGCCGCAGGGCCAGGGATACGGGAGGCTAAACCCCTCTTTACCTCGTTTTTAGACTTCTTTTGGGGGTCACGAGGACCCTTACGTGACTGTACGGCATGTTGGGCTTCCTGAGCTGCGTCCAGCTCATTGTAGATGGTCGCCTTCGGCGACCCGGATGCATCATTCGAAGTTGATAGGGGTGGCGTACGAGTTAGTTCATTTTCCCCACGTGTGGGGAACGGATTAGGCTGCCGACATCGTCGTTCGGCGGTGTCAGCGCGGTAATCTTTAGGGGAGCTATCCCCAAGTGCCCCCTCCTCCGAAATACCGGAGTCAGAGTAGCTGACATCATCCCCTTATCGGGGAGAATCATCACCACCTCTATTGGTGCTCATCGTAGGCCAGAGTTCTGGCAGTTGGAGTTCTACAACTATAAATGATTATTGAGTGGCAATAGTCTTGATGGGGGAGGATATAACAGGGTTACATTTGGTGACGTTGGTGTACGTAAATACACAACGGTTGGGGTCAAATATTGACCGATCCGAAAGGTTTGGGCCTATTGGTTGCCTTAACCAATCAGGGCGAGAGCCCTTAGTGAGACGTGGCAGCCTGCCACGTGTTGGTACACAGGTGGTGTACATTACATTTCGTCTAGGTACGAATTGAGTAAGTTCTACTTAGTATTGCATGTAGTTTACATTAGTTTATTAATTTAGGCTAATTACATATCAAATATAAATCAGTTTACAAATACACTTAATACTGCTAGGCGCACGACCCCGAACGGAGGCGCGCGCAGTGAGTGTTGTAGAAAAAGGGAGCATCTCCCTTAGCCACCCCCTTTCTAAGGGAAGCCTTGTAACAAGGCGTTAGTGTTTACTAACTGTAAACTAAAGGAATCTTGGCACCGAGTAAGAGAACGATCTCTTGCTAAGCCCTTATATAACTGCGTATCGGCTAAGTAGCGGCGTATCGCCGCTTAAGGAAAGTCTTCCTCTGCGCGCTAGCCGCACCGTACGCGTACGCACCTGCTACAATCCATATCTCATAGAAAGCACTTTGTCGTACTGGATACGTGGATGACGAGGCTGGAGCGGGTATCCAGCCAAGTCTCTTGCATTCTGGATTCAAACTGTATCCCCAAAGCAGTAACAACCGAGTGGCTATCTAACTTATATAAAAAAATACGATTTTTTCCATACCAATCGTGTATGTGGTTTCGAAAATTAGTGATTGGCTGGATTGGTGTCACGAAAATTAATGATTGGCTAGATTCTTTACCTTTTTGCCCTTATGATTGGCTGGATTCTTTACCTTACAAGCCTGTGATTGGCTGCATTCCCAAAAAAACGGGATTGGCTGGATTTGTTCGCCTTGCCTTTTTCGGTCGAGCCATTTTTTTCAGTTAATTGAAAGTCTATCGACGTCATCATTTAGCTTGCTAAATGGCCTTAAACTCGTCTAACTTATATAAAAATTGCGATTTTTTCCATACAAATCGTGTCTGTGGGTTCGAAAATTAGTG
>CM047592.1:7317811-7334291 GCA_026184515.1 Peronosclerospora sorghi | reverse complement strand
AAAAAATATTCATCGAATGCAACGAGATGTGCAACGATAGCCACGAAGCTCCAATTAAAGATGAGAAAACCGCAACACGAAACGAAGATTAGCAAAAGTCACGCTATCCATGTGCACTGCCCCGTCCCGTCGTCAAGCCCAAGAAATCATTGAAAAATGTAACCATGCCCTGGGTACACTCCGCGAGCATTGACCCTCGCTATATGGACTACGAACAGTCGGCAGCGTATACGTCCAGACGCTTGGAGAATCAAACGCGCCGTCGTGCGTTGCAATCATTAAGGAGTCGGCCCCGTCATCGCCCGACACCATTTAAGTGATATAAACACCCCGATCGACGTAACCACGGACATAAAATGTCGGTGAGAACTACCTGCAGTAGTGTATGATTCGTTAGGTGTGACAAACAACACGAAACTGTAATGCTCCATGTCGTTGTATCCTTCACGTAGCAGTTTAACTATCAACAGGTTATAAATTCACCTTCAGAGTATAAACTCATAAAACCATGCAATATTCCCCACGCACGAGATAGGAGAAACATATCAAGGAATCCAAACTCTCCGTCATGAGCAGATCCTTGTCTTGTCCGAATAGCCGTATACATTGTTGATAATGTTCCACATTGGCTCCGCCTGGGTGTTCGATGGAGAACTTGATAACCCCCTAACCGTAAATAACTCCGTAAGTACTTCAATGTTCCAACAGCTATCAGAGACAATCCGTCGACGCACATTATTGCGACTCAATAAATAAGATAAATAGTAATCATCTCTAGAAAACAAGCTTTAGACATATTTGCCACTTGAAAGACTGGTAAAGTCGCTTTACCCAATCCATAAAATTTTCGTTTCACGGCCACACCACCTGCTCCACCCACAAAGGAGACACTATTGAGGCCAACCGCAAGACTGCGGCCGCAATAGAATCGGTCCTCAGCAGAGATCCATCCTCCCAGGACTGCAATGGCATCATTCGGATATTTATGCGTATAGTAAAGTACACGCTCCGACAATTGAGGGGGATAATGTCGATCGTCATCACCATAAACAATTATCGTATCCGAATCGTGTTCCACCAATAATGTACCAAGGACCTTACTTGCGGGTCCAAAATCCGTATCTAATACAATCACTTTCAACTTTGTATGATACGAACTTGTTCCAATGGCAAATGTTAGACCATAAATTTCACTGCGAGTTAACGTTGTGACATCCTCTACCAACCACGAGGGAATCTTTACAGTTTTTGTTAAAAGGGCGCGCAATTCGTGCGGCGCCCGGCGTTCGACGAATTTTATTTGGTTGTGACTTTTCAGTAAAAACCTAGCAAACTGCATATATGCATATGATTAGTTTAAGTACTTAACTTAACACTAATAAAATCACTTTGGATTTTCATTTGCTTTACGTGGAGTGATTGAGTGGAGAATAGTACGGCGTGTCTCGTTTGGAAGTTTCTCGTTCTCGGCTACGTGGAATCTCGATTGTGGATTGTGGAGCTAGTTACGGCGTATCGTTACGTATCACGTGGTGTTGACTAAAGTTAAGCGCGGATAACAAAGGCTGTTGCGTTTAATTATTTGCATTGCGTTACTTTCTCTGTCGCTATCGTCTACTCTTGGAAACGCACGCGCTAGTACCTGTTGTTTACGTTGTAACGCGCACGCGTAAGTACTCGAGCTGAGATGAGCGATTCAGAACAGGTTATGTGCCCAAATGAGGGCCGTAACGGATCGGATGAAGAAGTCAAGGCTTCGGACATGATGCGGCTGTTTGGAAATCTCGCAACTCGCCTTGGAAAGGCTGGAGTTAGCGGCTAATGCGGACAGACAGCAAATGCCATCGCCGCCTAGGTTGAGGAAGGATACTAAGATGAGTATCGCCTCTCTAGACGACAGTGATGATGATAAGAAAGCCTATGAGGTTGGAAGGCAAGGAAATATGAGCTTTGAAGATATAAGTCGTGCGGGCAGAGATGCGTTTACGCCTGTTGGTGCCCCAGGTGTTGGTACGCCGCAGGCACAGGGGAACAATGGAAACCATAACGATATGGTGTGACAGGACAGGTTCCAACGCAAGGGGTTGGAGTGGCGAGAGTGCACTCACCCAAACAAAAAGCACTTCAGATAAGGCCGTTCGACGGCAAGAAGGTCTACAAAGGTCTGAGATCCGGCTTTCAAGCTAGGGGGCGAAAGTTTATGCGTCAGATTACCCTCGCTGAAGTCGCATGCGGATTCCCGTGGACCGAAGACGTGAAAGTCGACCTGCTGGGCCATTATTTGGCGGGACCAGCGAAGCGTACTATAATCGACAAGTCGATGGCTGGTGGCGCGAGACGCCAGCATTATGATATGTGATGGACAAGCTATATTCTGTCTCTCACGTATGTGGTGCAGCGTCTGATCAAGTTTTGACGCTTGATCAGGCGTTACCACGGCACCCGGACTGCCGACTAACGGAGGGGGTCGCCCGGTTGTCCTTGACTGCTTGTGTTTCCGATTCCGCTCACCTTGTGTACCCGACGGCTTGGGCGTGAGTCGCTCTCCAGGTGGCGGGGATGTAACACGACAATTCCTTGATGCAAGATTGAGGAAACTTGTAACGAAACGACCTATGTGCTGATCAGGCGTGATCAGGTACAATCAAGCTTGAATCAGGTGTGATCAGGTTTGATCAGCAGTGATCAGGCTTGATCAGGCTTTATCAGGTACTAAAAGTCGTTGATCAGCAGTGATCAGGCTTTATCAGGCGCTAAAAGTCGATGATCAGGACCGCCGACCTTTGATCAGGGGATGATCAGAGTCGGTGATTAATGTAGTCGATTTTGTACAAGTTGGCGCGATCTGCGAGTTGTTGATCACAGAGCGCGGTTGCAGATCGATGATCTTGTGGTGATCAGTGGAGGGGTACTTAATCAGGCAGCGGAAATCTTCACCACCCGATCACGGAGCCTCTAGAGTATTAATCAGCTAACAGAATACCCTATCGAAATGTATTCTTAGCCTAGACCTACGAGGGGGGGGGGGGTCGATCAGCTACGGGATGATCGACAGTTACCACTAAAAATCCGCCTAGAGTTCCCATGGGGCGCTTATAGCAGCCGAACTTCTAGGGACCAAACGTGGACCAATGGGGGGGAGGTGAGAACACTTTCCCCAAAACAAAAAACCTTTACAAAATAACCGCTGACACAGCGGGTGGAGTTGAGGGTGAGTTCCCAGACCTTTACGTCTGCCGGTGGGCCAAAAAGTGCACTACGTGCTCCCTCCTGGGACGTAAAGGGTGCGTATGCAAAAGAGAGGGAGGCGCGAGGATATCACGCCTCCCCCTCGGTGATCTTATCGATAGGACGCAAAAGGAGAACTTTAATATTGCTTAAATCCTAAAAACTACCAATTACCTAATATCAACCAATCAGGTCCGTCCATTCCAGCGTCCTCCGTCGACCAGTCGACCTGCTTTTATCCGTCGTTCGCCGCTGTTCGTCGGTGTTCGTCGGTATTCGCTAGGTACCTGTACATAACCGTCCCTTCTCACGACGCCCCGTCTATGTCTCGTCCATGTCTGCCGACAGTTGTGCCGACTGTTGTGTCAACAGTCGTACCGGCTATTGTACCAACTATCGTACCAACTATCGTACCGACTAATATATCGCCTATTGTACCAACTATGATACTGACTACTGTACCAACTATGGTACCGCAAAAATTTATAATATGCTTCACCACAGCCGCCCCTGTGCCGCGTCCTAGCCGTACAGCGGTTGGGGCGGGGGTCGATCATGCCGTTGTCTGCCCTCGATCATCTCTTCTTTTCGTCGGGTCATGATCAATCATATCGGACCCCGTTGGCACCCATCGATCGCCCCTTCTTTTCATTGGGTTATGATCGGACACCTTTGGCACCCATCGATCGCCCCTTCCTTTCCTAGGGTCATGATCGATCATGTCGTTTGCACTGTTGGCAACCATCTATCGCCCCTTCCTTTCATCGGGTCACGATCTATCACCGTTTGCACCCATCGATCGACCCTTATTACCGAAAGAGCTCGAGACTCTCTTCCTGCTGCTGTTGCCTCTTTCCTCCGTGCAAGAACGTGCACCGAAACCCTTCACTCGTGAGAAACTTGGCCACGGCGTCACACTCTTTCTTGATGTTCTCAAACATGATAATCTCGGCGCCATCCACGACCTTTTCCTTGCGCGAGCGCGGCACGGGCACCGAGTGGGCGCTCAGGATCTACCGCAAGATTTCCACGAGCTTCAGCCGCTTCTTGCCAGGTTTAATGAACAGCACCCGCTGGTCAATGAGCTTATTCTTCCCGAATCGTCGTCCCCAATCTTGACAATGGACGGATGCCGTAAAAACGCGGTTTCCAAGCGCTCGACTTCGACCGGCATGGTGGCACTAAACATGGTGGTCACACGGAAACGGTGGCGTAGCTTGGTCACGACGTTCGCGCCATTGGCCAACGTCAGTTGTTTCTCCATCATTCTCGTTCTCGGACTTTAACATGGAGCCCATGTTCTCAAACACGGCAACCAGTTGTGGTTCAAAGCCCATATCAATCATGCGATCCGCTTCGTACAGCACCACGTAGTTCGCACTGGACGGGACGTAACTCACACAGAGCATGCCCACGACCGATGTCAAGCCGCCCACGACCGATGTCAAGCCGCCCACGACAATCGTCAAGCGTCGTACAATGCAATACGTGACGCCGCCTGCGCACATGCTTCCGCATACAGCCGCGAGATAAAACGCATACGTGACTACGCCCGTGCCCACTTTCCCACGCAACAAGTCAAACGTCGTAACGTAGCTGAGAAACCCCGCCGTGCTCTCAAACGTCGTAAACAAGTGGAACAACCAGCCACAGCCGACGCCGCCGACGCCTCCCAGCACGGCCGCGAGACTAAACGCATACTGAGACGACGCCGAGACCACGTCACTAAAGCCCTTGCTGTACATCATGTGCATCCGGACAATGTTGAGAAACAGCAACGCCGAGAGCAACAAGAGCGGCACGGGCGGCACGAGCATCACGACGCTAAAGAGAAAATCAAACCGAAACGCCAAGTGCAGGAACGCGCCGACCGTCGCAATCGACGAGTGCGCAAAGCTATACATGCGCGCCATCTCATTCAAGACGTAAAAGGCAGCAAAGTAGCCAAAGAACAGCGCCATCGTCGCGCGAAGACTGATGCCACACGAGCATCGTCGTATAAAAAACACCACCACGAGCGTCACGACGACCGCGAGGTAGACTGCGGCGCGGACGGACGGCGCGCTCACGTGCACGCAGCGACTCACGCGATTGCCGACGCCCACCACCCCGACCGTCGCCACCGCGGCGCCCACGACGACGCCAATTGTGGTGAAGTTGAAGGAAAATTACAGCGACAATGTTGAGTCGCACATTGTTCTGCGTGGATACTTATTCCTACCTTTGCACCGTTTTGTTTCGACTTCACACACAAGTATTGCGCACGACTGGTTTTGCCATCGAAATCCCATCATCTCGGCAACGAATTTGAATAGATCAATGAACTCAAATACGTTTTCTAATCCAAGCATTGGTACGGACCATTAAAGACACTAAATTGTGAGTTGGGTGTGGACGGTCTCGATACCTCTTCGTTGCTAGAGTGCGATGCTTGGTCCGTACTCCTTACTGAAGTTTATCAAGATATTCAGCGCTGGGATTTCCTTCATCTCGTCATACGAGCAATTGACTTATCGGTGCATAAAGCTCATATAATTGAGTGGAGAGGCTCCGATTTGAACAGACGATTGCATTTTCTCGACCATCTCCTTGCTGCTGAAAAATTTCGGTGGCGCTGTTGCGGTCGAAGCGATACGTGTATTTCACATCGGTACGCACAAAGGACTCGATAAATATGCAGAAGACGCTGAAACAGCTCGGAATATCTTTAATGAGTTATTGGAACAGAAGGATTGGCAAAACGCGGAGCGATTTGCCGTTGTAATCCAGGAGCTCGATATGGTGGAAACGCTGCTCAGACAATTGTCATTACTGAATATGACGAAAGCCGTGAAACGCTTACAGAATAGTGCAATCCAATGTGAGCATCATAATTTATCAGTACGATCGATGGATGATAGAATAAACTTTCTAAAACCAGATCACACTCCATGCGGAAAACCTATCGATCATGAGAAAAATCGATCTCTTTATCAGGATATTGAGAGCGAGCTACGATGGAAATATGTCGATTCTATCGAAGACATTTGGGAGATTATTCGACATCTAGAAAAGTACGAAAGTGCGAGCTATAGTAAAGACAATGGCAGGGAACGAGTGGTGATTCGGAACCTGCTTGTTGGTATTGACTGTGAATGGCAACCACAAACTCCAATGAAACAACAAAGGACTGTCGTCAATGGGCACATGCAACATAGAAAACTGCAGCTCCCTTGCGCTTCATTGGGAGACCTTCGTCTAGGCTTATGCGGATTGGTTTTTGTGTATCAAGTGATCGCCCAAACAGCCGTGGGAAACGTCCGCGCCTGCATCTGCAGATCGACGAGAGCTAAAAGCGAAGCAGCGAGTTTATAGTCGCCGAACGCAACATCGGTTGGCGCTTACACGACAAGCTGGTCTTCCATTGCCTCGACTGGAGGAACTCGCTGCAAAGTTTAAGTTGAATCGATTTGAGCAGAATGTGATTGTCATGTTGATTGGGAAGACCATTTCGCCCGTGATTAAGAACTTGATTGACGGTGTGGACACGTCACCGGTACAGCGGATGGATGAAAGTGTTACTATCAACCAGATATTGTCGATTTTTTGTGATACCTTTCAAGAACAAGTGGCACATCGTGTATTATTTTATAAATCATCGCGTCTACTTACTCGCGGGCTTGTGAAACTTCACCGAGGGCGATGGCACTCGACGGCGGGAGATCTCGTGGATCAGTGGGTAGAACTTGACTGTCGCTTGCTGGATTGGGTCGTTGGCCTGGATAAAGAAATGAATGAACTCGTGGAAGGCTCGGATTTGTAACTCCATAATGCAGCTGGATCAAGTCGTGTTGCCGAAAGAGCACAAAAGCACGATCCTAGAGACGGTGGAGAGTTACGAATGTTTTCGAAGATACCGCAAGAAGAGCGGGTTGGAACAAGACGGTATGGCATATGACGCTGGTCTCGTTTTGCTGCTCTGTGGGGCTAGTGGCACTGGCAAGACGATGACAGTAAATGCCGTGGCCTACCATCTGAAGAAACGTGTGCTGCTCGTGGATTTTCCATCGCTGCAGGTAAAGCGACATGAAGGCGTGGATGCAGACGCGGATTTGCGTGGTTTGTTCCGTGAAGCAGACATGAGTAATGCGGCGCTCTTCTTTGACGCGAGAACATTTTTCGACAACGTGAGAGTGGCGGCGATCGATTATTAAACGCCTTATTGACAGAGATTGAGCGCTACGAAGGCATCGTCTTCCTGGCAACCAATCGTCCGTTCGATCTCGACGAGGCGATGCATCGTCGTATTACGGCCGTGTTTGAGTTCAAAGCCCCGGATCATATTCGGCGAAGAAAGATTGGGATGTCCTATTACTTCGTGGAGCGCTCCAAACGGATCCAGATATCGATCTGAATACAATTGCACTGAAGTACGAATGGTCGAGATGCTGTGCAACAGAATACTTGTCTGCTGCTTGAATTAAAGCAAAGAATATGATCTGTGGTTAAGTATTTTATTGTGAAAGATATTTTCAGCCAATCAATGGCGACCTGCGACGGCCACCTCGCGACGGCCAACTCGCGACGGCCAACTCGCTCGCGGCTAATTTGTTTGTGATTGGTACAAATGTGGAAAAATAAGTGGAATTTTTGACCAATCAGGAGTGAGATGAGACGGACAACTCGCTCACGGCTAATTTGTTTGTGATTGGTATGAATGTGGAAAAAATAAGTGGAATTTTTGACCAATCAGGAGTGACTCGCGACGGACAACTCGCGACGGCCAACTCGCTCAATAAGATTACAGAGGGTTTCTGAAGTACCTGTCAAAGGTGATCAATCAGGTACAGAGGGAATCAGTGGTAGCTCTCAAGGATGATCAATCAGGTTACAGAGGGCTTCAGCGGTAACTACCACGTATTTAAGTCAGCGCTGAAGTAACCACAAAGTAGTGGCTGGAAAAAGTGATTGACGTTGATGTAGGAGGTAGTAATACTTAATAGAACGAAATTTCCCTTGAAGTGCGCAGATCTCTGGCGGCCGTAAAAAACATTCTTTTTTTTGATCCCATACAAAAACCAAGTGTAATACAAGGAAGTCGTTGAGCAAACGCCCTAGCAAGTGGAGCTGCAGCCGTTTGAAGTGCGCTAGTGTTGGGGGCAGCCTGGAACAACCTTTTGAAGTGTACCCCAAGTGTAATTGATTGATTTGTTGGTTCGGACGGAAGTACTAAGTACCCGGGAAGTAAAACAAGGAGGACTGGATTATTACCTCTTTGTGTTGTTAATTAAGTGGAATTATAATAATTTTCAACCCCTTCACGACACAATTGTCCAGAGTTCCCACTCCAAGGCCACAACGTACCACATGAGTACAAAGTGGCGGCATTCGCGCAGCACGACCGTCACGCGCGCAATCGGGCGCATGTTATGGTACAGTTCAAGCTCGCTCTGCCACCACGCAATCCAGCCGCCCGTCATGGCCGCGTCGTCGTCCACGTACGCACGCGGTGCGTACATTCAGCGACACCAGACCGCGACATCGGCCTTGGTCTTTTCCCAATCCGGTCCGTCCGTATTAAACAGATACGGCAAAACGAGCCACAAAACACTAATGACCCAGATCGCAAACCTCTGGACGACAAAGCTCTGCGCCGTCGTACAGTACGCAAACGCAACGTCATTCGCTTGGCCCGCGACCGACATGTCGCAAATGGCAAACGACCCAAACGTGCCATAGACCAGACACAAGCCCATGAGCTCAATGGCTTTCCGAACGTGACTCGAAGCGTACGCCTTGTAGAGCGACACAAACGACTCGCTCGTGATTTTAAACCCGCGGACCGTGTCCTTATACTGCGCTTCGCCATGTAAGGGATTGTGGTCGAAAAAGTGCATGTTCGTGCCGAGCTGGAACACAAAGAAGGCAGGACCGGCCGTACAAATCATGTCGAGAAATTTCACGAGGTCGCGTCGAAAGCCCATCTCGGCAAAGTAAATGCACACGAGCGGCAACGAGAGAAAGAGCCCGGCTTGAATGTAATACTGCGTATTGTATATGTCATCCATGTCGTCGAGCACGCGCGTATCAAAGCCATAGCGCCACGAAATCAAGCGAATCACGTCCGTCGTGTTCATGGCCTCGACGATTTGCGTCTGCACGCCCGTGAGCGCCACGTACACTTTGCAATACATGTAGACAAACGTCGTGACAATCGTCATCCAAGTGGCAAAGTAAAAGCCCGTGTGCGAGGAAAAGAGCGAATTCAAGTGACAAAAGTCGAGAAACTGGTCCAGCCGATGCGCTTCGCGCGCGAGCGACGTCTCGCCCGCGCCATTGGCCAACTTGCCTTCAAACATGGAAATCTGCGAGAGCGCAACGTCGCGCCCTTTGGCACACTGTAAAAACTCGACGTGCGTCACGATGTCGCCCCGGAGCGTCGTGTTAAAGCCCGCAAACACGTCGGGATGTCCAGAGTGCATGCGGACACAGAGCGGATTCGCCAACACGCGCTGCGACAGCGTCACAAACACGAGCTCTTGTCACGTCTTGAAGCGTGCGAGCGAGCTCGAATTGCCCGTGAAAATGTATTCGCGCATGCCAATGATCGAGACGGGTTTCTTTGAGACGTGGCGCTCGGCCGTGCACAACAACTGCGGCATCTTGAGACACTCTTCAAAGTAATGCTGCTGGTTCATGTCAACCGTCTGGACAAACTCACCACGCAAAAAACGGGAGCGCATGGTTTTGATTCTCGGGCTTGCCTTCGCCCAGGATGGGTTCGCCCGGGAGCGCGTAGCGATACACTTCGACAATCTCGCCGCCTTCGCTCTTAATCAAGACACTGTCGTACGCGTGCGTACCATCGGCGTGCGTCAGCGTATCCACGTACGCCACGCGCAAGTTCGGGTACTCGCGGAGCAAGTAGTCAATGTCCGCAGCCTGTGCTTTCTGCTCGGCCCGATGGCGATCGTACACTTGACATGCACAGACGTACGAGAATTTCAAGCGCACCATGTCTTGGAACTGCGCTTGCCTCTGCGCTGCCGTCTTTTCCACACTCGCACCAATCTCCAGGCAGTGCAAAATCTTAATCGCCTCCTCCTACAACATCATGCCTTGCACCGTGCGTGCGAGCGTCTGTCCACGATACGACGCCCATAATCGAATCGCGTCCGGTTCCTTGCCTGTGCTTCCGCCGCGCTTTTCACGTCCATGTGTTCAAGAAAATTATCCCACTCCTCTCGTGAATCGTCGTCAAGTACTTGAGAATCGTCACCTTCTTTTCCTCCTCTTCCACGTGCTGGAAAATCGGGTGATTCACCAACGGACCGTTCAACTCTTGCAACGAAAAGAGCACCGTCTCATCCTACGGCGTCACGACAGAGAAACTACGCATCTCCTTGATCGAGCCGAGCGACGGCATGTCCACTACGAGCGATTCCATAAAGAAACCGAGTAGACGATGCGCTTCCTTGGTCCGGGGCATGGCTTCCGACCAACCGAGCGACAGCAGCAAGCACGCACGCGTCGCGGCGCCCATGGCCGTGTCACTGCGACATACATTCACCATCCCCTGCGAGGCGTACACATAACCCACCGACGGCGTACAAAAGTGACGCAAACGCGCGCGCGACGCGTGCGTCCGTACACAAGCGCTGCAACGCCGTCAACAAAGTTTCCATCTTGTAGACAAAATTCCGTACGACGCCGAGCGCGTGGACGAACGTGGGGTCCCCCAAGTGCGGAGACGGCACGTCGGGCTCGGGCAAGTCGAGAATCTCTTCCAGCACGTCCAGCGCCGCCGTGCGGACGTGCACGAGCTCGTCGACGCGACACGACGCGATAAAGTCGCCGGGCGCGTCCATGGCTTCCACGACCGCAGCGCCTCAAGCACATCGGCGTCGTCCTTTCCACACAAGACTTCCAGCACGTAGAGACTTTCCGTAAAGAACTGTAGTCGGTGCGTATACGAACGGTGCGGCTAGCGCACAGAGGAAGACTTTCCTTATAAGCGTCGTTTGCCGCTACTTAGCCGATACGCCCTTATAAAGGGCTTAGTAGGAGAGAGCTCTCCTACTCGGGGCCAAGATTCCCGCTTTGGCTTACAACTAGCTTTCCTTAACGCAAGGATCCCTTACTAAGGGTGTAGCTAAAGGGAGGGCTCCCTTTACGCTACTGCACTCACTACACGCGCGACCGGTCGATGTCGTGCGTCTTTAGTCGTTGAGTGAAAATGTAAACTGAATTTATATTTAATATATAATTAGCCTAAATTAATTTAAA
Organism: Peronosclerospora sorghi; assembly: GCA_026184515.1. NCBI lineage: Eukaryota > Oomycota > Peronosporomycetes > Peronosporales > Peronosporaceae > Peronosclerospora > Peronosclerospora sorghi. Next base: position 7,322,798 of record CM047592.1, on the reverse strand, counting down.
CTAATGTAAACTATATGTAATACTAAGTAGAACTTACCAAATTCGTACCTAGCTAAAATGTAGTGTACACCACCTGTGTACCAACACGTGGCTGGCTGCCACGCCACCCCCCAGGGCTCCTGCCCTGATTGGTTAAAATAACCAATGGTTCAAAACTCTCGAACCGGTCAATACTGACCCCAACCATAGTGTACTCACGTACACCACCTACTAAATGTGACTCGAATGTAACCCTGTTACATCCTCCCCCATCAAGACTATTGCTTACGCAATAAACAAAATCTTGTTGAACTCCAACTGCCAGTACCTCTGGCTATACATGAGCACCATTAGTGGTGCTATGGAGTCTCCTCTAGAGGAGGTAGACTATTCCGAGAACTCGGAGGGGGATGCCCTTGGGTATATCTCCCCAACGGCTGACCGCTCCGACAGCACCGAACGGCGATGTCGGCAGCCTAATCCGTTCCCCACACGTGGGGAAAATGCACTAACTAGTGCACCACCCCTGCCAATGTCGGATGATACATCCGGATCGCCGAAAGCGATCATCACCAATGAGCTGGACGCAGCTCATGAAAGCCAACTTGCCGCACAGGCACTAAGGGCTGCGTTACGCGCCCCCAAACGCCTGTCAAGGGCTGCGTTACGCGCCCCCAAACGCCTGTCAAGGGCTGCATATAATTTTGACGGTCCTCGTGACCTTCCAAAGTAGGCTAGACATGTGGTAAGGAATGGTTTAGCATCCTATACCCCTGCCCCCGCGGCTGAACAGCCGTATCAATGCGAGAGCCGGGAGAAACTCCGACAACGACTGCTTACGCAAAAGCAGTTCACTAGAGTCTCATACCGAGAGCGCCTAGACAGGCAGGCACAGGGTGCCCCTGTTGAGAACCTCCGCGAGGTTCCTATCGTTCTTTCTCCGGGAGAAAGTGCTGATGATGCGGAGAAGAAGTTCCGCGCTTGGGCGGAAGAGGAGAAGCTTCTCCCCAGCTTCAATGAGCTGCACAACAGCTATTCCCGTCGTGACATTTGGGTGGAGAGGGCGTTGCGCCTGGCATTCGCCAGAGCCAAATCGATGGAGCTATTACGTGCTCCATATCGCACGCGCTACGCCAGCGCCCCTGTCTCCACCACGGTGCCAGAGGACAGTGTGAGCGCCACATCTGCCTCCGGCGAACTCCCAATTAATGGGAGTGAAGGGGCTTCTCGTGCCCCTTTGGTCGTTGACCTGCAGCGGGATTCTCCCGCTCGAAAGCGTCAACGACGTCGTGGCAATCCTGCCGTAGGGGAGTCTCGGACTCCCACGAACGCTGTGAGTGTGGATAGCCCTTCCACTTCACCAGATACTGGGTTTGACCCCGATGATGGCGTCGCGCCATCAGACGTTCCACATGATAGTGTGGAGTACCCTCCGCATCGAGCATTGGAGGAGGAGGTCGCGCAATTGCGACGTGAGATTCGCGAGCGCTGTGATCGACACAGCCATCGCATCCATGATGTCCACGATGGACTCCGCGATGAGTGGGATTCCACTGAACGCTTCGAGAGGCGGCTTGCCTCTCTCGAGACGACCGTTGCGAAGCTTCGTGGTAGCATTTTAGCCCTGTCGGGATTCCTCCGCCCTGCCGTGTCTTACGGCTCTTACGGCTATCCGCCTTTCCAACCCCCTTCAGGAGGGGGGCCGCCTCCGGGTCCTGGTATGGCTTAAGCATACCCACATAGAAGGTTGAATGCGTGCGCATCACCTTCGGGATGTCCAAGGTATACGATAAGCCCTTTCGGGCTAGTGCCTTAAAAGGCCCCACAAACCTGGGGCGCAGTTTGTTCCGTAACACGTTAGAAACTGCATGTGTAGGAAGGTTTTTAGCGTTTAATAAAACACTTTCTCCTACTATGTATACTTTTTCGTTACGCCGCCCCTTGCGGTCAGCTTGCTCCTTCTGATTGTCTTGGCTTTCGCCATGGCATCGCAGACGTGTCGTAAGACACTAAGGCGCGTCGATAAGAACTTATCGATGTGCTTTCGCACAGATACAGGGCTGACATCAGGGAATCATCCCCCCTCAATCCCTGGGCCACACAAACGTGGCGTCAACGGTACCATCGGATTCATTAATCTGTTCACGTAAAACGGGGTAAACCCCTTAGATGCATGGACCGAATTGTTTATAGCAAATTCGGCCATAGGAAGCATCTCACTCCAACCCTTTGGAGAATCCGGACATAAACTCCGGAGAGTATCCTCAACAACGCGATTAACGCGTTCAGTTTGACCGTCCGTCTGCGGATGATCGGCAGTGTACATTAGGAGCTTGGTGCCCAGCATCTTTGTAACGGGATTACATTCGAGTTACATTTAGTGTTGGTGTACATGAGTACTCTACGGTTGAGGTCAGTATTGACCGGTTTGAAAGGTTTCGAACCTTTGGTTATTTTAACCAATCAGGGCAGGGGCCCTTGGTGTGGTGGTGTGTCAGCAATCCACGTGTCGGTACACAGGTGTGTACACTACATTTTAGATAGGTACGAATTTGGAATATTCTACTTAGTATTACATGTAGTTTATATTAGTTTAAATTAATTTAGGCTAATTACATATTAAATATATTCAGTTTACATTTCACTCTAAAGTGCAGTCGCGCGATCTCGACCGGTCGCGCGTGCAGTGAGTGTCGTAGGTAAGAGGGAGCCCTCCCTTTACTTACATCCCGTAAAGGGAACACAGCCGTTAAGGCTAATTAGTAAACCAACCCGGGAATCTTTGCCCCGAGTAGGAGATCTCTCCTACTAAGCCCTTTATAAGGGCGTATCGGCTAAGTAGCGGTAGGTACCGCTTTAAGGAAGATTCTTCCTCTGTGCGCTAGCCGCACCGTGCGTATACGCACCGGCTACATCTGGTAGCACTTGTAGTCAATCCAACACCTGTGTTGGTAGACTAAGGCATCCTCTGCAAAGGATGAATCATGACGATTGGGATAGGTTGACCCTCGTCCAGCAGGAAGCCTTTAAAAGGCTGTTACCCTTACTTAGTGACGAGGGTATGCAGATCCTAGTGGAGAAGGGCCTTGAGGCCGTAAAGGCAAGGGTAAATGCCCTCATCGCTCATGAGGCGAGTTGTAGTGGAGGTCGTTCCACGGGGGTGCGCCCCCATTATCATTCAAGATAAAGGAGTTCACCGGGGAGAAGGGTGAAAACCTTTACGTGTGGTTGCGAGAGGTCAAAACGGCCTTCGCCACAGCGAATGTGATCGCTGATCACTTGCAAGTGGGACTTGCACTGACCCATCTTACGGGCAAAGCCCGTACATGGACGTTTACGTTCTCGGAGTCAGTCACGGATGTGTTCCCAACCTGGAAGGTCCTTAATCAGAAGCTTATGGACATGTACGCAACGCCTGATCTGGTTTTCCAGAATCAACTGGCGTTCCTGAGGTGCCGTCAGGGCACTAGGGACCTGGAGACATATATCCAGGAACTTAAGACCCTGTTAGCAGGGATGTACGCGAAAGCGGATTCGGACGATGTGTCCATCCCCGTCTTTATGGGTGGCCTGAGAGAAGGGCCAGCACGTTCGGAATTGTTCCGATGCCGGCCCGAATCACTGGGGGAGGCGTTCAAGATGGCGTTCAACGCCGAGAGGAACTTCCGTTCCTCTAAGGTGGGTCCCGAACCCATGGACTTGAGTCCGGTCGAAGCGGAGGAGAAACCTCCCTCTAAGAGTTACACTGACTCTTTTCCGCAAATCTTCGAGGCGGAGCTCCTTGCAATGTTGCAGTGGCATGGACCGCTGAGATGCTTCCAGTGTGGGAGCACGGATCATCTGCGGAACAAATGTCCGCGGAACCCCCAGCGAGATATTCGCTACAAGGGACCAAGGGTGGAGAAAAAGCCCTTGTCCAAGCCGTCGGGAAACGACGTCTCCCAGTAGGTGCGGGGCGCCCTACTGGGGGACCCCACAGTGCTGTTAAGCCTCAGAGTAGGGGACGACAGCACAAAGCCCCGAGGGAAACGGTGCTTTCTAGCACCGAGTTGGTGTAACCGCCAGGGTTGCTGGTAGTCCTTGCGGACGTGAAAGGCTTTGATAATCCTAGGAGAGTCTTGATAGACTCTGGAACGTCTGACAAATATGTAAGACGAGCTTCTGTGGAGAAGATTCGGCTGTATGCCGAGTCCCTAGAGGCACGTTCTCGTGACGTTTGCACGGTCCGTCTTGCGACGGGCGTACAGGTTTCTGTACCCAAGGTCTCTATTGACCTTAAGCTGAAGTTTGCAGACTTCGCCAGCTTATAACGTTGCCTAGTCCTGGATTTGGACTCGAGGTATGACCTCATTCTGGGCATGAAGTGGCTGGAACGCCACGAGCCATGGATAGAGTGGATGTCTAAGTCCATTGGCTCAACTCACCCGCGATCGGGTGAAGCATTGGCGAGTCATGAACCCACCTTTGCTCGATCGCAAAAGCGATCCTGGCGTGAGATGCCAGAGATTGGGATGTCTGAAATGATCATTCCCAATGGCGTTAAGGAAGAGTTCCTTAACGAGGGGGATTCGGCGGTTAATACCCACGCCGTTAACGGCGAGACTGGTGAGTTACCAGTGGCAGAGGTGGATTCCTCTGAGGAAACTCCAGTGGTAGGGGTAGATACCCCTGTGATTAAGCGCGAGGCGCTTCCAAGCAAAGATACCCGTAGTTCGTCTCTTTTGCACGTCGGAAACGATTCCGATCACGCCGTTAGGTGAGACTGGCAAGTCGCCATTGACAGAGGTGGATTCCTCTGAGACGACTCCGGTGGGAGGGGTAGAGACGCCTGTGGTTAAGTGCGAGGCGCTTCCAAGCGAAGAGACCCGTAGTTGTCTCTTTCGCACGTCGGAAATGATTTCGACCACGCCGTTATAGGCGAGACTGGTGAATCGCCATTGGTAGAGGTGGATTATTCTGAGGCGACTCCAGTGGGAGGGGTAGAGACCCCTGTGGTTAAGCGCGAGGC